>CM033475.1:29966284-30513435 GCA_019447015.1 Hymenochirus boettgeri
ACTTCGGGTATTACATCCTGGTCTACATTAGGGTATTAGAACCTGATCTACATTATGGTATTAGAACCTGGTCTATATTAGGGTATTACAATCTGGTCTACATCAGGGTATTAGAACCTGGTCTACATTAGGAATACAATCTGGTCTACATCAGGGTATAGAACCTGATCTACATTATGGTATTAGAACCTGGTCTTATTAGGGTATTACAATCTGGTCTACATCAGGGTATTAACCTGTCTACATTAGGAATTCAATCTGTCTACTCAGGGTATTAGAACCTGTCTACATTATGGTATTAAAACCTGGTCTATATTAGGGTATTAAAATCTGGTCTACATTTTGGTATTAAACCTCAGGTTCCATATGGCAAGGTGTGCCTCAGCCGCAAAGAAGAGATTTCCCTTAGAATTCCAATGTAACCATTCATCCCCTATCTACGATATTTATGCTGGCAAAAAAAGATTTTACCTGTCATTATTTTAAGTTTCTACATGGCACAGGTTTTGGGTTTGAAGGGTCTATAGAATAATTTCTACAATTTAAAATATTACAAACAAAATCCATACAATATGATTCAGAAACACATATGATAAACTGAGTTTGGAATGCAAATGGATCTAATACAATAACTATGATTAACCAGTAGTGGTGCAGTTTAGCCGTTTTATTTTAGAGAGCTGTACACTAATTTTATTAGCTCTAGGTCTAGGTATACCTTTGAGTGTGCAAATATGATTGTGCTCTGACTCCATGTGATTTCATATCCTCAACCTGATCTACATTATGGTATTAGAACCTGGTCTATATTAGGGTATTACAATCTGGTCTACATCAGGGTATTAGAACCTGGTCTACATTAGGGAATTACAATCTGGTCTACATCAGGGTATTAGAACCTGATCTACATTATGGTATTAGAACCTGGTCTATCCAAAAAGACTGCAAAATTTATTGGCCATAACCCAAATGGGCTTTACTCAGGGAAAAGAAACAAACGTCAAATGCGGCTACTTTTTATCACTCTGATATAGAAGGAGATACGACTGCAAGGTTGGTGCGGTATAAAATATTTTACGGTTTGCACTGGGGAATCTTCCAGTAGGAAAACACCAAGTAAAGATAAAGTTAATATCTAGTGTTAGGTTTTGAGAAGTTCAGTCAATAACTTTCTCGTGGCTCTAGTTAACAACGGGCATGTCCACCCCCAAAACGATATCCCCCTCATTACTGGCAGCCATTGTGTTAGTGTAGTTTAATCCTACCTTAATCCCAGCTCCTATGCTTCTCCTTCCGCTATCCCCCTAAAGTCCCAACAAAACGCCCACGCAGAGTTGCCAGAGTCCATATAGGACTCTGCTCCTGTTCCATACCCTCCAGGAGAAGTTTGGCATGCATACTGCAGCCCTTCTCCCCCCTCCTCACCTCCCTCTCCTATATTGAATTCCCTCCCCCCTTCCAGCGTAAAAACATTTGAATATAATATTCTCCCTGTCCACCTCCCCCAAGCCCCAACCGATATAGTGTTAAGTTTCAGAAAGTCCCCAAACCATTAACTTACTTCCCCTCTTTCCTTCCGCGACTGAAACTCCCGCAGCCGCGTCCGTGATTGGCTGACTGCTTAGCCCCCCCCCCACCACAGACGCGACTGCTGTCCCGCCCCCTCTGTTTGCAATTTTCATCGCAAGCGCGGGCCTGGCAGTGCGACGGAGGAAAGAAGGGAAGAGGTAAGTAATATTGTGGGCACTTTCTGAACTTAAATATAGCCGGTTGGGGCTGGGGGGGGGGGAGGCAGGGAGAATTTACTCAAAATTTTTTAGATAGGTGGTGGACATGCCTTAAAGATCGAACCACCCCCTCCTCCCCATCTCCGCAGGGCTGCGTCCATCCTTCTTGGTTTGTACCCTGGGATAATTGCGGCTATATTAAGCATCTGCACTACTTAACGTACAGATTTTAAATAGTCAACTAGTGCAATGATTGCTGTACTGCTATTATTTGCCGGTCCACACAGGTAAAGCTGCTATAGTGCTTGGTACAGGGCTTGGTTCACAGAGGACGGCTTAGTTTTTTGGGTTTTGCCCAGCCATTTTTTTTATCGTTGTGCTAGGAAAATTCTGCATTCAACTTTTTTGAACATCTGAAACGCCAATAAACGCTAGAAAAACAAACACAAACACATTGTTGTGTTGATTCTTAGCCTTATATTGTAGACGACTGGCTCAATCCACGATGAGTTAAAACATAGAATGTGCGGTGCAACACTGTTAGATCTGCCTCGAACCGGAGCAGTTAGGAAGGAAGGAGCCACAATATTGATGGTGTGTACCAATTTAAATGCACGTTTTACTGCAATCAGGTGCATAGAACACAATAACTTTACATCAATTGCACTTTTTAGAGACAGATAAGTGTTTAATTATATTGACGTAACACACAAATCTGCCCATGACAGCAGATGACGATAACAGCACATGTTTTGTCATAAACATACTCAACTTTGGAATGTTTGCAACTTTTTGTCTGTGTCCTACACTCCAGTGTTGACTTAGTACATAACCTTATATACTTAACAGGCAAGGTAATACAGTAGGTCTACAATGGCAAAACATGTATTCTTAATCATTATCAGCAACGATTGGGTAGATCGTCGTTTATAATTAAAATCTCATTACAGGTTTGTACAAGACGTCACAAGCCTTCAATTAGGGCGAACGAGTACAAACTTTAAAAATTTTGTTGGGGCTTTTTACAACAACAACAACCAAACTCCCCAACCTCACGTGTGTTTTCTGGAAACCGCCCCCCCCCCCCCATGGCAGATATGTTTCTAAGGTAATACGAAACAAAACCGCCCACTGATTCTGATGTCACACTACAATGCACCAATCATGCACGCAAAATCGCGAACGTAATGCACACGATTTTGTGTGTTCTTTCGAGTTTGCTCATGTGTTTTCGCAATTTTCAAAGAGAAAACCAAGCAATGCGCGAAAAATGCTGAGAACGCAAAACGGAAATGGACGTGCTCAAGCGCATCAGAAATCGCAAGAATGTTCGCGTTCCCGCAATTTCCATGTTAGTGAAATGCATGAAAAACAACTAGTGTGGCCTAGACCTAACAAACTAACTACAGTACTGCAAGATAGAATTAAAAATGCACTGACAGAGGCTGATGGGTACATAAAATGAACGACCACAATAAATACAATTATTTACCATTATACAATCTGTTCACCATTATTAGAGTTTCTTTAGTTATTCAATCAAACAGGGACCAATCAAACAAGTTCATACTTGTGTGCGGAAAGGAAAACAGTGTTGAAATCCCCTTTCTAAACCTGGGTAGACACTTGCACACGACGATAGTTACAAAATGACAAGACAATCTGTCATTTCCTAACAAGCATGCTACTCGAACATTCTCCCTATGTAAATCATAGGGAGAACGTTCAGGACTACTGATTTCCCCCCTGGCCGACTCCCTATAATTTGAGGAGGGAGACGACTGGTGAATTTTCAGGTATTTCCGAGCGGCCGCAAGGCCAATGGTGAACATTCATCGGCCTCACATCGTTTCAGAAAATGTGCTACACACTAACGAGAAAGGGACAATACCGTCAGATCCAACGGCATCATCCTTTTATGTTACTGCGTGTACCCGCCTTTAACTTATACTTACTTATGTGGCAACTGTTTTTTTGTAATTTTAGCATGGAAACAGAGCCCAGACCAGTGTAATGATGGTTGCAAGTTCTGTAGTTCCGACATGGCAGAGTTAAGAGATTGTCAGGTCAGGGATCAAGAAAAACTATTTTACATTGTAACCCCTATTGAAAGACCTTTTTACTGAGGAGCTTGTTGGAATTCAACGACTTCCCTTGGCTGGGCCCCAAAGCAGCTATTATGGTTGCTATGATGATCTTAAGCCACTGCTTTGATGGCAGCGCGGTGCACCTCCAATTCCATACACGTTGGTGGAGGTGTGAATCACGTGGCGCTCATGCAAATGGCTTTGTGTCCGTGCTTATTTACAGCCTTAGGATAGTATATAAGGTTCTCTTCTTCTTTACATTTCCCATTAACCAGCTGTGTCTTTCTTCTCCCAGTTACTGTTTCTTTGACTGTTAAGTACTAGATTCCCAGTTATCTGCTTTCTATCAGCCACATCTATCAATGGTATTAATCTCTCTCTCTCTATCTCTCCCTCCTCTTCTATTATCTATTATCTCTCTCTCTCTCTCTCCCCTCTCTCTATCTATTATCTATCTATCTATCTGTCTGTCTATCTGTCTGTCTATCTATCTATCTATCTATCTATCTCTCTCTCTATTATCTATCTATCTGTCTGTCTGTCTGTCCTATCTAATATATTACTATCTATCTATCTATCTATCTGTCTGTCTGTCTATCTATTATATATTATCTATCTATCTATCTATCTGTCTGTCTGTCTGTCTGTCTGTCTGTCTGTCTGTCTATATCTATCTATCTATCTATCTAACTCTATCTATCTATCTATTCACAGAACACTGCCCACATCCCCATGGCAGCAGACACACTACACGTGCTGCCTAATAGAGATTGAGAGGCTTTTTACCAAGTTGACTTAGGTGCCTCAAACCCTAGAGTTCCCCTGATAGTGAATGGCTTGTTTCATCAGAGGGCCTTTTGGGAGTGTGTAGCTGAAGTTTTCTATATTAATATCTGAACATACATGTTCATTTTGTACATAGAGTGCCAGAACACCACCCTCACCATTCCCTGTTAATATAACTATATAAACTCCACATTGTATTTCAACAAGCGGCTGTGAATGCAAGGACAGGGATGCTCGTATAGAAAAGATACAGTTATACTATCACTCCAATATATTACAATATCACAATACATTTTTAACTGCCAATGGTGGCTACACTGGGATGTGATATCTATTACTTGATGTTTAAAGGAAAACTAAAGCTTAAATATAAATACAGAATGCTGTATCTCACCATCATTGTGGCGAAATCATCATCTTGTTCGTTCTGTAGGTTTTTAACTGTTTCCTTGACAGGATACATAGTTGTACTTGCTCAATGAATTCTCTGTCTCCCTTTCCTTGCTGGAGCTGTCAACTACCTACTGGGCGCCCTTCCTGTGTCCTCTCTGTAATCGAGACTGAGCAGTGAGAAAACCTGCAGAATTAACAGGTGGTTCCAGTTCCATTATCTGCTATAGATAATGGAACTGGATAGGAACTATAGAATCCAATCAGGTTTATTATATTAGAGTTATATAATATTATATTTTAAAATATCCATGAGAACTAACAACATAAAGTTCAGTCGGTGACCCCGGGTGATATTACACAGCGGGAACTGGGGAAAAGAAGGGTGAGATGGAATGGCAGAGAGGGACCCGGGGGGAGAACAGTGCACATGGTTTGGCAGGGATCTCTAATTTTAGTGCCCTCCAGGTGCATTGAACTACAATTTGTATCATTCCCTGATTGCTAAATATGTCGGGCATGCTGGGAATGTAGTAGAAGCTATAGGGCAGAGATTGGACATCACAGTTTTTAAGGGATTGAGGGGGGTTATGAGAGGAAGGAGGGGAGCAGAATGGAATAGAGGACAGAAGAAGTTGATATGGAGAAGGGACAGAATAATGGAACAAGAGACAGAGTAGGCTGAATGAGAAACAGGGAGGAAGAGAAGCTGAACAGGGGTTAAGGGATAGCTGAAACAATAAGGGCAGGAAAAGACCAAATTACTTTAGGGTAATATCATAGAACAAGTGAAGAAATTGAAAGGGTTAAAGGAGGCGCAAGGAGACAGGAATGAACCTGTGCCGGTGGGTAGTATCTGGGCCCCCTCCTTATTAAATTAGCATAGTTTGTGTCGACATCCGTCCAGAACACGCGGCTTCTTTAGGAAGGGGCCCTATATAGTGGTGGGCGCAGAGGCAACAGTTTTGTGATCCGTTCACGGTGCATATTTCTGCTATCGGGCTCTGGATTGTGCGCTACTCGTCTGGGGGTAGTGGGGGCATTTATTACAGGGTACAGGAAAGGTGCATTACTACAGTAATGTGTCTGTAGCCAGGGACCCTGGAAGTCTGAGCATCCAATAGTGTTCCATTGTCCCCTTAGTGGTGATCCTAAAAGTGATAGCAACCAATTTCTGTCTCACATTTTTCAACTTTGAAAAATGAATGTAGTATGTATAATTTTATTATATATCGCCACTTGGGTACGCAGTGCTGTACATATAAAATACAGAGTGTGCAAATGGGATAAGTGCCATTATACAGATACATTAACTTTACGAAATATACTTTAAAGGTTAAGAAAACATATATATATACACAACATAGAAAGAAATCAATGCACATTCCTAGGCCCCATACAATATCATATTATCTGCACACTGCATACTTATAAACAAAGGGGGTTTAGTATCCATTAGTATACATAATGTATACTAAAACCCCTTTGTTTTTAAAGTATGCCAGTGTGCAGATAATATGATATTGTATGGGGCCCAGGAATGTGCTTGATTATCTTTCTATGTTTGTATAACTGTTTACCAGATCAGTAGCACTCAATTAGTCTAATTGGAGTGCTTCCACAATTCTTGTATTGTATGTATATATATGTATATATATATATATATATATATATAGATATATATATATATATATATATATAAAATAAATGTGTCTGACATATTTGGAAAGAGATCCCGCCCCAAAGAGTTTACAATCTCGTTGCTGACCAGTAAACCCGTAAGCAGGTTGTAATCTATATTATCTAGTGAATTTGATCTGTTTCCCAGTAAGTTTTGTATTAACCCTATCACCCTAGTAGCCACCCCCTACATACCTCAGAGTACAGATTCCCAATCCTTTGGTTGGACTGACGTCTGATGTTCAATGAATCAGTGGGGTGCTGGTTCTCCTGCTAACTTTATAATTCCTGATGAGAGATGAAAATAAAGGTCCTGGGATATGGATGAGACGTTTTTGCATGCAGCAGTGAATCCCAGGGTGAAACTGTGACGGTTCTGATGGTGAGAGCTGTAGGGTGCCCAGCCCAAGTTGTCAGGTTACCCAATACAATGACAGCCCAGTGCAGGTTTGCAACACAGCTTTACCATTCATCATCCTTCTAATCACTCTAAAGGAGTGTCATAGAGTACATGGGGCCAGGCTTTACTACTTCAGTTTGTATCTGGTTTTCACAGGTGCGTAAAACCCCATAGGATATCACAATATTGTTCACACTTGGCTGCTTTTTATCCGTTCCGTTCTAGTCCGTTTAAAACAACACTGCTGCTGCGCACATTTCTGTCCTTAAAATGCATGAAAACGCAAGTACAAGCGTATAACAACGCATCGTTTGCGTTTCAATTTTTCGCACTGGATGCCTGGGAGGCCCTGTGGTGTAATTTCCGTCTGTGCGGAAGATCTCTGCTACCTCTCCTCTTTCTCCAATGGCTCCTGAAACTCCACACTCCCAGAAGTGACAAGTGTACTTTGGTCCTGCCCCTTTAAATTCTGAAAAATGCGATCAAAATCGCTTTAAAACAACGGACAGAAATGCAGAAAAATGGATAATACGCACAACGCAAATGTTTAGCAACGGATACAAAACCTGTTAAGACTTCACTAAACACACTGTGTTTTAAATTGCATTTTTGTCCGTTCCTAGTGTGAACAAGCCCGACTTGTGAGAATTGCAGAGCAATGCATGTTAATGGGGGTGGCCACACTGCATGCGCTGCGCCACAATCCGTTTTCGATACAACATCCAATCACTATTTTGAAGATCGCATGTGCTCCATTAGGATTGCACGGATTGCAGCGCAAATGGTCAGTAATGCGCATTAAATGTGCGCAAACTTTCACGTGTGTTCCTGCCCGCCATAGTGCAATATCGGTGATGCAATGTTTTTTTCTGCAAACCCTTAACTCCGATATATTATGTTTTTGTACGCACAATTGGCCATAATTTACCACTCACACCATGCGATATCTGTATGGTGCAGATTAATAGCTTGTCAAAAATGTGCCCCCTCTTTATATTCAGGGCTTCCAGATAAATGTCATTAAAAAACAGCAGCAAGAGCCAGCAGTGAGGCTACTTTCAAACGGACGGTAAAATCCAGCGGTACAGATGTTTCTCTAGTGGCGACCTTCGTGGGAACTGATAGTGATCATAGAAGAGATACTTCAGGGCTGTCTCTTTAGTTGTAGATGTTTTAACATACCTGGTAAGGAGCTGCCAGGCTGCTTTGGAATCTTATCACGAAAGAAAGATGTTTGTTAATTCGTTAGTGCCCTTGAGGAATTGCTGTCTGCGTATTGTTCATACATTGGGACAGGTCTCTCTTGTCGCAAGGTAGCACAAGGGTACATGACTGGGTAACTAGCTCTACGGAACTGCTGGATTTGATTTAGTTATAGTTGAAATACCTGTAAATCAAGATTAGGGGGCGTGTTGAATGTCCCTTTAATTACCTTCCACAAACCTATAGGGTGTTCATTACTGAAGTTTTACAGAAGAATTCCGCCCTAACACTTTTTTTTCATGATTTATGGTTTATATTTAGATTTATGATTTAGATGCTACAATCTGACTTGACGTTCTTCGTATTGTACGATCGGATTGGCTGTCAAAAGTTTCTTTTAAACGCCCCTATAATCTGTTTATTGAAACAATGTTATTGACTTTAATGGATTCCTAATTAAAGATACACACTAAAATCTTTCAGGACAAGAGCCCAACAGTTAACGCCCCCTCCCCTTGCTCAGTGAGCTCAGGCATGCTCAGTGATTCACCCAGGAAGAGCGAAAGAGAGGAATTTACACATCATCACTGATTTATCTCCCTAACTAATGGGATGGCAGTGGAATTGATAGTGAAAGTTACCAAAGGGCTTTCTGCATACAATATACTGATTGATTGTTTGATTTCAAACAGGTAAATGTTTTGTAATCATATCTCCCAACACCATTTCTGTATGTAAAATGTTAATGGAACAATTATTACCAGATAAGAATTTTTCATGTTTGCTTTATGTCTACACTCTGTTATGTAGTAAGTCCAGACTGAGGACAAGGTAGGTCAGAGGGTCATGCGTGTATATGTGTGTTTATTTTAGGTTGCAGTAGTCCAGGCAGATAACCCGAAGGGCAGATATATAAAGAAAGTGTTAAAATAGGGGTTATTTGTGTGTGAATTGTCAATATATGTTATAAACTGAGACCTGTCCTCGTTCAGTTCACTGATTTAAAATAAGGTGCGAATTTAGGTTCAAGTTCCCCTTTTGTATATTGATTTACTAGAAACCATCCAATCAGAATTAAAATCTGTAACTTCTATCAGGTCCCAGTGGTATTAGTTTCTGTCATTACCACTTTTTAACTGTTAAACCCACAGACTGGAACAATGAAACCTTGTGCTCCAGATGCAGAATGCAACAAAGTAAGGTTGGGAGTTGTAGTTTTTGAACATCTGGATTACCAAGGTTTAACTGCATTGTTCTATATATAGATATGGAGTGCAAGTTTGATAAACACTGGACTAGAACATCCTTTCTTCATATACACATTAGGCTACGTACACATGGGTCATATTTTGCATTATGGTGACCATTTTTTAATAGGTCGGGTAGAAATATCGTAAGTAAAATGTATGGCATAAAGAGTAAGAGTAGTTTGCCTATTAACCCTGTACAGAATTATCCCAATTTTTGCATGATGTTCAATACCAAAAACATATTTGAGCTCATCGTGGTAAAAATGGTACTCCCCTTTAACAAATGTCTTTATTGGGTTCCTGTTGACAGTATGTTATATATATACACCAGTGAAGGGCGTGCTGTGAGTAATTGCTGTGGGGGTTTCTTAGCAGGAGAACAGACTCTCACTCTGTGTGATATTTATTGTTTCTTGCAGACTCTATTTGACAATGTTGTGATGTGTTTAGGGGGTTCTGGTGCATGAATACCCCCTTTCTGCCTGATAATTGCTGTCTGCTGTTCTACTACTCTACATAGATTGTTACGTTGAAGTTTCATGATTGTTACATAGATGATACATTGATAGTTACATGGGTTTGTTACTAGATTGTTACACTGATAGTTACATGGGTTGTTACAGTGATAGTTACATAGATTGTTACATTGGCAGTTACATGGATTGTTACATATATTGTTACGGTAGAGTTACATGGATTGTTACATAGATGATACATTGATAGTTACATTTAGTTACATGTGTTACATTGAGTTAACATGGGTTACATAGATGTTACATTGATAGTTACATGGGTTGTTACATAGATTGTTACATTGATATGTTACATGGGTTTTTAGCATAATTGTTACATTGATGGTTACATGGGTTGTTACATTGACGTTACATGGGTTGTTACATAGATTGTTACATTGATAGTTCATGGGTTGTTACATAGATGTTACACCGACAGTTACATGGTTTGTTACATAGAATGTTACATTGACAGTTTACATGGATTGTTACATAGATGTTACATTGATATTTACATGGGTTGTTACATAATTGTTTATGTTTACATTGATAGTTACATTGTTATATGTGTTGTTACATTGATAGTTACATGGGTTGTTACATAGATGTTACATTATAGTTACATGGGTTGTTACATAGTGTTACATTGAAGTTACATGGTTGTACATAGATTGTTACATTGCTAGTTGCATGGGTTTTACATAGATGTTACATTGATAGTTATATGAGTTGTTACATAGATTGTTCATTAATGTTACATAGATGTTAATTAAACTTTGGTCTACATTAGGTTTAGAACCTGGTCTACATTAGGTATAATAACCTGGTCTATATTAGAGATTAGAACCTGGTCTACATTAGGGTATTAAAACCTGGTGTACATCAGGGCATATATACCTGGTCTTTGATTAGTGTATTAAAAACCTGGTCCTACTTAGGGTATTAGAACCTGTCTACATTAGGGATTAGAACCTGGTCTACATTAGGGTATTAGAACCTGGTCTACATTAGGGTATAGAACCTGGTCTACATTAGGGTTTACAATCTGGCCTACATTCGCGTATACATTCTATTCTACATTAGGGCATTATAACCTGGTCTCATTAGGGTATTAGAACCTGGTCTCATTAGGGTTTTAAACCTAGTCTACACTAGTGTATAAGAACCTGGTTACAAGGGTATTAAACCTGGTCTACATAGGGTGTTGACTGGTCTACATTAGGTATAGAACCTGGTCTACTTAGGGTATTAGAACCTGGTTCTACATTAGGGTATTAGAACTGGTCTACATTAGGGTATTAGAACCTGGTCTACATTAGGGTATTAGAACCTGGTTAACATTAGGGTATTAGAACTGGTTCCATTAGGGTATTAGAACTTGTCTATTAGGGCATTAGAACTGGTCTTCATTAGGGCTTACATGTGGCCTACTTAGGGTATTACAATCTGGTCTACATTAGGGCATTAGAACCTGGTCTAAATTAGGGCTTATAAACCTGGTCTACATTAGGGTATTGCATCTGGTCTACATGAATATTACAATCTGGTCACATTAGGTTATTGAACCTGGTCTACATAGGAATATAAAACCAGGTCTACATTAGGGTATTAAATCCTGGTCTACATTAGGTTATTATTATCTGGTGAACATAGGTATTAGAAACTGGTCTACATTAGGGTATTACAATCTGGTCTACATTAGGTTAATAACCTGGTCTACATTATGATATTAAAAAACCTGGTCTACATTAGGGTATTGCATCCTGGCCTACTTAGGTTATTACATCCTGGTCTACATTAGGATATTACAATCTGGTCTACATTAGGTATTCGAACCTGGTCACATTAGGATATTAAAACCAGGTCTACATTAGGGTATTAGAACCTGGTCTACATTAGGGTTTTAAAACCTAGTCACACTAGTGTGTATTAGAACCTGGTCTACATTGGGTATTAGAACCTGGTCTACATTAGGTATTAGAACTGGTCTATATTAGGATATTAGAACCTGGTCTACATTAGGGTATTAGAACCGGTCTACATTGGTATTAGAACCTGGTCTATAGGGTCTGAACGGTCTACATTAGGGTATTAGAACCTGGTTAACATTAGGGTATAGAACTGGTCTCATTAGGGTATTACAATCTGGCCTACATAGGGTATTACTCTGTCTACGTTAGGGCATTAGAACCTGGTCTACATTAGGGCATTAGAACCTGTCTACTTAGAGTATTAGAAACTGGTCTACATTAGGGTATTAGAACTGGTCTACATTAGGTATTACAATCTGGTCTATATTAGGTTATTAGAACCTGGTCTACATGATTATAAAAAACCTGGTCTACATTAGGGTATTGCATCCTGGTCTACATTAGGAAATTACAATCTGGTCTACATTAGGTTATTGAACCTGTCTACATTAGGATTTAAAACCAGGTCTACATTAGGGTATTAACTGGTCTACACTAGGGTATTATAATCTGGTCTACATTAGGTTATTAGTATCGGGTGAACATTAGGTATTAGACTGGTCTATATTAGGGTATTACATCCTGGTCTACATTAGGGTATTAGAACCTGATCTACATATGGTATTAGACCTGGTCTATATTAGGGTATTACATCCTGGTCTACATTAGGGTATTGAACCTGATCTACATTAGGTATTAGAACCTGGTCTATATTAGGGTATTACAATCTGGTCTACATCAGGGTATTAGAACCTGGTCTACATTAGGAATTACAATCTGGTCTACATCAGGGTATTAACCTGATCTACATTATGGTTATTAGAACCTGTTCTATATTAGGTATTACAATCTGGTCTACATCAGGGTATTAGAACCTGGTCTACATTAGGGAATTAACAATCTGGTCTACATCCGGTTATTAGAACCCTTATCTACATTATGGTATTAGAACCTGGTCTATATTAGGGTATTAAAATCTGGTCTACATTTGGGGTATTAAAACCTCGGTTCCATATGGCAAAGTGTGGCCTCAGCCCGCAAAGAAAGAGATTTCCCTTAGAATTCCATGTAACCATTCATCCCCTATCTACGATATTTATGCTGGCAAAAAAAGATTTTCCCTGTCATTATTTTAAGTTTCTACATGGCACAGGTTTTGGGTTTTGAAGGGTCTATAGATTAATTTCTACAATTTAAAATATTACAAAACAAAATCCATACAAATATGATTCAGAAACACATATGATAAACTGAGTTTGGAATGCAAAATGGATCTAATACAATAACTATGATTAACCAGTAATGGTGCAGTTTAGCCGTTTTTATTTAGAGAGCTGTACACTAATTTTATATAGCTCTAGGTCTAGGTAATCACCTTTGAGTGTGCAAATAATGATTGTGCTCTGACCATGTGATTCATATCCTCAATTTTCCATGTAATAGTTATGTATATATAGTTACAGCATAGTACAGAGCTGCAGGGGGAGGATAAATTTATGGTTATTTTATTTTCATTTGATCCCTTCCTTTAACAACCCAGTCCATTACAGGATGCAGAGGCACTTCTAGGGTTTTTTGCTGCCTGAGCCTAACTTTTGAATGCCGCCCTTGAATATTCCAGGCGGGCGCAAAGCCACTGTGTTAAAGTGGGTGTGGCTTTGATGGTGGCTTGGTTTTACGTGGCTAAAATGTTTCAATTTGAAACTCCTATCACATGGTATTTAAACAGTCCTCAGTCAATTGAAATAATGTAAATTACTAGAAACAGATATTGCACCCCTTTTTTTAAAGTGGTGCCATTACCATATTGTTCCTTGGAGGTTTTTGTTGCTCAAACCAATAGAAATACCATACTTTCTGTAGTATAAAAGATTTGTAAGCCAGCCACCACGTCAAGGTAGACTTTCAGCAGGGCACTAACTAGTCTAACCTAGCCTAACAACAAACTAAAGCTAACCTAACTATATAAAATTATTTTAAGAACTTCATCATTCTGTTACCAGGAAAAAAATTTTTTTCTTGACGGTCAGGAAAAACATTTTCTTCCCTACTACTGCCTGTCTGCCGCCTTTCTTTTTAGTGCAGGGGTGTCGCCTGAGACAAATGTCTCACTCTGCCTAATGGTAGAAGTGGCCCCGAGGATTCCGGAAATGCTTTAGCCCTTCCTTCCAACATTTCCCTTTAAATAGGGACACCATTGAGAAATCCATTACACAGAGCTGTACTAAGATCAGGTTCACTTCATTATCCTCTGTACCATGTTATTTCTATAAGTACCTACCCTCCAACATTCCCCTTTAAATAGGGACACTATTGAGAAATGCATTGCACAGAGCTGTGCTGAGATCAGTTCACTTTATTATCCTCCCCCTGCAGCTCTGTACTATGTTATTTCTATAAGTACCTACCCTCCAACATTCCCCTTTAAATAGGGACACTCAGGTATCCCACTACTCCCGATTTTCCTGGAGTCTTCCGCTAATCCCCGCTCCGCGAGACCACTCTGATCTCCGCAAACGAGAGGAGTCCTTAACTCCCTCCGTTACGCCCCCTTTATGTGTGTCACGCCCCGGACCGCCCATGCCACGCCCATACCACCCCTAACCCCCCCTAGCACGTATGCACAGTGTAGCCATGCCCCCCTGCCCACCCCGCCGGGAAGGACGAAGAGGCAGGGTGGGATGTCTGGACACTATTGAGAAATGCATTACACAGAGCTGTGCTAAGATCAGGTTCACTTCATTATCCTCCCCCTGCAGCTCTGTACATGTTATTTCTATAGTTACCTACCCTCCAACATTCCCCTTTAAATAGGGACACTATTGAGAAATGCATTGCACAGAGCTGTGCTGAGATCAGGTTCACTTCATTATCCCACCCCTACAGCTCTGCACCATGTTATTTCTATAAGTTACCTACCCTCCAACATTCCACTTTAAATAGGGACACTATTGAGAAATGCATTACACAGAGCTGTGCTAAGATCAGGTTCACTTCATTATCCTCCCCCTGCAGCTCTGTACCATGTTTTTCTATAAGTTACCTACCCTCCAACATTCCCCTTAAATAGGGACACTATTGAGAAATGCATTACCAGAGCTGTACTAAGATCAGGTTCACTTCATTATCCTCCCCCTGCAGCTCTGTACGATGTTATTTCTATAAGTTACCTACCCTCCAACATTCCCCTTTAAATAGGGACACTATTGAGATCAGGTTCACTTCATTATCCACCCCCTGCAGCATTTTGTTTCTTTAAGTGTAACATTGATTGCAGATGAAGTTCAATTGAATCCATTCAGTTTATGCAGAAATTGCATCTTGTAACCACAAAATGATGAGGTACCAGGTAAGGACTTAAAAGCAACTCAAATTAGTGAAATTGCTTGTTTATTCATCACACAACATGTTTCGGACGTCTTGGTCCTTTGCATGTGTCCATGTTGTGTATGATAAAACAGCAATTTCACTAATTTGAGTTGCATTTAAGTCCTTACCTGGTACCTCATCATTATTCTGTTGGTTTACAAGTCGCAGTGCATAGGGAACCACGGAGGCAGCTAATGGTGTAAGGGAAGGTGTCACATATTATGGCAGCAATTGCATCTCTCCAGCTGTTGTTGAAATACATGCTAAACTTGCATCTCTCCTCGCCAGGAAAACCATGTTATTAGGCATGGCCACCCTGAAATCTATATTTTGATATATGTAGGTAGAAGCTGCCAACCCCCCAACCGACATATATATTTTAAAAAATTGCCCCGATAGTTACTTAAAGCCCCTTCTCTCCTGCGCCGTCTTCTATCCAGCTCCCTGCTTGCGGAAGTTGCAAGTAGGGGCTGGTCCGCCATCCGCTCTGTGATTGGCTAAGATGCAGCCAATCACAGACGTGGCTGACGTCATTGAAGACGCCGTGGGAGAGAAGGGTCTGTAAGTAACTATCGCGCATTTTAAAAAAAATAAATATGGCTGTTAGGGTGGGGCAACTCTTACTTACCTCCCATAAGAGGATTTCACGCTAGGTGCCACGGCCTCAGAGGATGGATCCGGATGGTGGGAGGGCTCCCCTGCGCATCCTCAGACCTTGATGAGGTTAGGGGGAGAGAGCACCGTATTACTCACTGACAGCCTCTACCCTGCAGTTTCCAGGACTTTGAAAAGGCACAGCAGAGAACCAATTGGAGTAGAGATGTCAGGTAAGGATTTTTTTAACTACAGAGTGGGGCCAGTATGGGTTCATTTCAGTTTTGGGGGTGTACATGCCCTTTGACTAAAACAAACCTGTTGATATGCATGGACGCTGGACCCATCTGCATGCGCACATGACGTCATCCGCCCACAGGTGGGTCTGGGGGAGATCGGGGTGCGAGCGGTGGAATGTGTGCATGGGAGGGATGTGTGCGTGTTTACATAGTACACAGGTAAGCCTGTCCTTCTAAGAGGAAAAATGTTACACAAGTGCATGTGGGGTGGTACATTTACAATATTGGACTGCAACAACATTGACTACACAGTCGCATGGTTTCTGATTCAGATACTCTGCTTGTTTGATGCAAGTTTATGGTTAAACTGGTGGCCATCCACATTGTGATAGCTGACACACGATTCTCGGATAACCATAACACACCATAACGGGTTAATTCAGTCGACTAAGCAGCATTTGTTTGTCATACATGTGACGTCCTCTGATTGGTCTATAGTCCAGGTTCATGCAATCACCCTAGAGCAATAGGGTTACCAGATGGAGAAAACACTTAAATGTAATTAGCACTGCTTCACTGACAGATTGAATTGAACCTGATCTCAGCACAGCTCTGTGCAATGCATTTCTCAGTATGTTTGTACCTGTTTAAGAGTTGATTGTTGGAGGCTAGCAGTGGCGTAACACGGCCCACGCTGCCACCCCCCAGGGGGCCCACCGTGTAAGAGGGGCCGCTAGTATTCCCACAATCAGCTGGGGGAGTTCAGTTCCAGTCTTTTAAACATTCTAAGGACCTAGCATTTTTGCTCTCACCCCCCTTTAATAGGTATATTTAGGCACTTAAGCCACACTCAGGATTCAAATCACGTGTCCTGTGTAGCAATACTGTTGGATAATGGGATGCATGCAACACCACCAGCAAGATCAGTGACACATGTGGGGACACCTATTAAAGGGCATTTCCACCCCCAAAACTAACATATAACCCACTACTGGCCCCACTGTGTAGTGTAATAAAATCCTACATCCCAGGTCCAAATGGTTCTCCTGTAATGTCCCTACAAAGTCCCAGAAAGTGATCACCAGGAGCCTGGCAGGAGGGAAATCAATTTCCGCCTCCGAGGCGTCCTTTCAGAGGTTTCTGGCTTGCTCAGAGCAGCTCCCCCCCCCCCCTTCCCTCCCTGCCTACCAATCCCTGTTAGCTTTCCTTGCCCTAGTGTAATTCCCCTTTTCTGTAGTGGGGCTCCCTCCCCACTCCCAACCGCTATAGTAGTTTGACAAAAATCTCCCCCAACTGTACTACTTTGCCTCATTCCCCGGTTTTCTGAAATGCAGGAAGCTGTGTCCGTGATTGTTGCCTCTCAATCACAGCCGCAGCTGCCTGTCCAGCCCCCTGCTTGCAGTTTCATGCAAGCAGAGGGCTGTGTCAGATCGCCACGGGAAAGAGGCAATGTAAGTAATGATTGGGGGAATCAGTGGTTGGGGGTGAGAGAGGGAGTGCCCTACACTACACCAAAATGATAATAGAGGTGGACATGCCCTTAAAAACACATGTAGCATGGCTGAGTTAGAATACTATTCTTTAAAGGGCAGTCCAGCCCTGAAATGAAAACTTACATACAGGTGAATCACCCCCCATAACCCTAAACGATAATAGTTTGAAATGTGAAATAAATAAGGGATAATACGCCACTGAGGAGTTCCATGACCATAGAAGCACGAGGCCGCAGACCAATTGCTTTTATACAGGTCATGGACCTCCGAGGTGAAGTAAATCCATATATTACACTGTAGTAGCGTATATTTCTTATAATACATAAGGCCAGCCAAAAAAAATAACCTCCTACTATCACTGTCTCTCCCCCTCCCTGTTTAGTCATTAATACAGGAATCCCTGTTTAATGTATAAATGTTATTATTGTTCCAATTGAAAGAGAAAGAAGGACCGAACATTGTCTGTCAAAATAAACAGGGATTCCTGAGGGGGGACAGTGGGAGGTGCAGAGAATACAGGAAGTCACTCAGTGACATAACTGAGTGATTTTAATATAGATTCTCGCCACTGTACCTCCCATTGAAATGCCTAGCCTTATGTATTATTTAAGTCTATCTGAAATCCTGGCACAATGTCCTGTTTCCCCGGTTTTCTTCACTTCCGGTTCTTCCAGTTAGTACCTATCAGTTATGGATTTGACAGTTGACATCACAGCCAATGACTGAATGTTACTCCCCTATCTGCCTCTTCTGACATGCCCAAGCTCATACAGGCTTCTAAATTGCTTGGTTTCCATGAGGCATCCAGGAGCTAGCAGGCATCAGTAATGAATTCATAGGACAAATTATTATTTTATCAACATATTTTAAAGAGTTCATTCTTTCTAAAAGATGTCATATGAGGGTGGAGGCTACACAATCCGTGTAGCCCTGCTAATTACATGTATTAGTCTGTCCCTAGTGGACCAAATGATCTGGCAACTCAGAATCTCATGCGTTTTTGGTATCAGGATCATTGTAGGTAATGCAAGCCTGGTTTAGAAACACACACTGGCACAGCAGCACGTTGCTAAAAATCACAATGCCTTTCTTGTAGTGGACTTCCGCCTGGACTAGCCTACACATGGCCGATTTCGCAAATGCAGCAACGGATTTTGTTGAATAGTGTGAATGTGTTTGGATTGGTCACAAACCCGACAAACTACCGCCCATAGGTATTGGACTGGACCCATCGGGGAAACTATTTACGTAGTAATTTTTCTGTTCCCTTTACTACAGTAGGAGATCATAACATTGTATAGTGTAGGGCTGCATCGAACAATTGTTCAGTATAAGGGATATACGGAATGATTTCCAATGGAATCTGACATGAATTTGTCTCATGTTTATGGACAGAAAAAACCTTGTGCGGAGCTGAGGAGGTAATGAATTGGACCTGACCTTAGCACATCTCTGCGTAATATGTTTCTCACTACAGCATACCTATTTGGGGTCAGTTTCCCCAGTAAAATGCTGTCATATATGGATCAAATTAGTAATTTATCACTGTTGAAAATTACGAATTATTGGTGCTTAGTGATACTATAACTTTTAAAAATAATATACTGTAAATTATACACGTATATGTAACAATCAAACCAGGCAATGTGCAACCAAACAATTTGTGTGTGTGTGTGTTAGGCTGAGGCCACACTACAATGCACTAATCTGTGCACGCAAGTGTTATTGTACGCGATTTCGTGCATTGCCCGCCGTTGTGCTGTGTTTGCACATGCGTTTTGTCATTTAATATTATTAAGTTACAATTAACTATAATTACGTAACAAATGGTGCACGTATAATGTAAACGCGTGGCGCATTGAATTGCGGGAATTTTTCCATTTTGAGCGGAAAATGCGCGGCCTAGCCTTACAGAGGACGTTGGTTTTGGAGATGACAGGCTCTGTAATAAACTCCCATGTCTGTCCATGTGTACACGCCAGGGACTGCTCAGCCTGCCTGGTATTTAACGTGTCCTTTGATGTTGAAACCTTTTATTTTCCTGATGCGTGCCTTTTTTCTTCTCTTTATAAGCTGCGTGACAACAAACAAAGCAATCCACATAAATGGGAAACAGGGAGCTGCCCCCTTGCATCACTTTAGTGAATCCATGTGAGGTCACTAATGGGCTGTAATAGAGGAGACATTTTGCTTCCTGGAGAGGCGTGATCTTTCATTCTATGCAATCAGCACTATAGCAAGGTTGCCTGATTAACATAGAGCTGCAGGCACAGCTCTGTTCTCTCAATGCCTGACAGTCATGCAGAGGGATCACGTTTCTGCCTCTCGCCCTTGTCCCTAGATCAGCAGCCGAGGTGTCTCTGTCCCAGGGAATGACCATGAATCTGGTTGTGATTGACAGTTAGAACACAAGGATTAGATGTGCCAATCTGCCCAGGTAAACAAACAAATGAATAGCTGCAGAAATGACAGAAAATGTGACATTCAGGCTGTTGCTGCTGTCATTGATTTTCCTTGTTTTGTTTCTTCCCATAGAACAACCTGTTTCCAGCAAAAGCCACCGAGTTCAGTCATTGATGAAAGGCAGAGGGAGAGATCGGTGAGGCTGAACCAGCGACACATTGCCGTGAGTGGCTTGTTTTTTCTACGTTACTTGGATTCAAAACTGCTTTCCCCTCTCACAAGGTGAACTGCTGCTTTTGGAGGATGCTGGGAATTGCAGTTCAGCCTTTGGGCAGTACATGAGTCAGTCTTGATTTGGTGGGGGCAATAAATCATTCTGCTTGCAGTGTATTGCGCCATAAGGTGAGGGAGAGAACCTACAGCTTTAATGGATTCTCCTGCTCATTCATACTGGTCAAAGTTGTGGACCTGAATATTCTGTGATTTGAACCATCCCTGTATCCCAATGGGATAGTGGTATCATAAATTCATGATTTGCCACTTTCACAGACCACATATCCGAACGCACCTAAACAGCTATAACCTGATGGAGAATGCTGGAGTTGTATGCTCAGAGTCCCCCAATGATTGGTATAGCGATGTCAAAACTGTTGAAGTGGCAGAGATGGACGTACTGTTCTGCTGATCTCCAAGGAGATGGGGACTAGGTGGCTCCCATGGCAGTTACCTATTTTACACCCCCTTTTTTGCTGTTCTCGGGGCTGTTACAACCGGTAATTATATGGACTTTTGACAATGGTTGCACTTGACAAATACAAGTTTTTGTGTAATTGCATGACAGTTTGTGTACAAAACGCTGTAAAGGCGAAATGCCCCCCAGGCAGGGTTTTTATTTCTCCACTTCACAGATTATTAATCAGTATGACGCATTTGCAAGTAAAATATTTATTTGCTTTGGCAGTTTGTTTTTTAATGTTTATCATTCTATTAGGTGTGTTACGTGAACCCTGTTTATTACTTTCAATATTCTACAAAGCAAACCTCTCATGCACTAAAAACCCGTTTCTATAAGTAGTATGGCAGCTTCCACTAAAGCATTTTGCTTCTGTAACTGATATGAAAAAATGGACTGTTGAGCTTTTCCCAAGGAGGTAGCGAAGCCTATTCCTTAGTGGCCGCTTACACGAGCGGTGACCTGTCAAAAAGCATGTGGAGTCACACATGCTCTGTGAAGCGGTGTGCTGTCAGCCGCTGAATGAGCAGGAATAGATTTCCTACCTTCCTGGGAAAACCGCAACATATTTTAAATTCCATTTTTTTCACTATAGTTACCCTTTAAGTTGCTTCTTCTAATAAGTTGTTAATTGTTCCCTTTAAACTGGGAAATATGTTTTTTTTTCTACACAAAAGATGTGATCATTGGGATAACATTGCTTATTCTCCACCTTCCTTATGGTTGAGGCCACACCTGTAACTGCCAGTCTACTATGATACCAGGGACCTGCCTATACTATGCTTGCATTGACTTCTACTGGTGTGGGTTCCCATGCTAGCACACCTCCTGTCTCTGTGTTGCAGAAGTTGAGTATAATCTGTAGTTTGTTGGGTATGTGTTGTGTAATACAGTCAATGTCCATTCATTTTAAATGTGGTTGTCAGTCCTGAGCCATCCCCTTGGAATTCTATGTGTATTTTTTGGAACACAGTCCTGCCATGTTCTACCATGGGTTATTATATAAAAGTGAATAATGCACCACTTATAAGGACATAGCAAGTCATCTTGGGTTTCCTCCAGTCTTCCTTACTTGCATGGGATGATGTAGTTCCTCCTGAGAATCAGCTCATAGTAACCAACTAGAAGGTATATGCATATTGGTAACCCCGCAAATATCTGATTGGTCACTGCGGGTCCTGCTGTACCGTTGGTTTGATCCATTAATTTGAACAATTCCTGTAGTTTATATGATGGGGGAGGGGAACACCTGACCAGCTGCTTTCTCTAGTGTGATGTAGACTGTGTTTGCCTGACATTCTACAGGCTTCTCTATTATCTGTAGGTGGCATTTGAATGGGAGAGAACAGACTGCTTTACATTATACAATAGTTTACAGCTACATCACATTTCACACGTCATTCAACTCACATTGACCTGAGTTTTTAAAGGGCATGTCCACCTCTGCTCAATGAGCTTTTATAAGCTTGAGCATGTGCAGAGGAGACAATTAACCAGTTTTTTTTTTTTTAAGGTTGAAAGGGTCCTGGTTAGGTGGTAACTACAACTTCTTATCATAGAGATGTGTACAACCTGAGCCAGGGAACGCTGGAGTTATAGTTATAGCACCCCCTGCTCTTAGTGTCTGCTTGGGGATGTTGGCAGGGTATGTGTTCGTGTTTATACTGTTGTATTCTTATGGGAGCAAATGTCCTTTTGTTATTGTAAAGTTGACATTGTTGAAGTAATAGGATAAGCCTGTTTTGTTGTATAGTGTAACAATATATATCAATCCCTTATTGTCTCTAGTCCCTTCAATGTTCTCTCTGTGATGTATGTTTTTCCTGACTCCCCCAAGGGAACCACAGTGGTTAAATCTATAGGAGATAAAGAACTGCACCACCCCAGGCAGACAGTTTCACAGTTAAAGGTTCAGGCTGGCAGCCCCCATATTATAGGTGATCTGCAGATATTAAAGGCAATAATCTAACTGTTCATGCAATGCCCTGAGCCGTTTGTGTCTCTTTATACACTGTGAATTGGTCAACCATCCTGAATCTTTAGGCCAGCTGTTTGCTGACGTTAAAGATTTCGCTGATCCCTAGCCGATAACGACTGAGTACATCGTTGCTATGGCAACTTCAATTATATAGCCTTTAAGCTGAGTCACCTTGGTTCATTGCCACAAACTTGCCACAGCCCTAAACATTTTAAGCATCATACCCCCCAAAACCCCACTTTTTTTTAATATTACCTTTCCCCGACACTCCACCACAGCAAGTTAAAAAAGTACAAACAGCCGATCCCTTGCCGGAGCTGCTTAAAGGGGAACTGTGGTCCAAAAATGACTTTAGGTAAATTAATAGGATTGCTCTCCTGAGAATTTTTGCAATTTATTTCCATTGTTTATTTTACATAGTTTTGAAGATATTTACATTTTTGTGTGTGATTGGCAGCAGCTCACCAGGTCCCCTGCCACTTCTGCTCTTCCTGCTTCCTGCTCTAAACCTGTCAGTCAATTTGCAATGTCTCCTCCCTTTGCAGCCCCCCTGGTCCCTCCCACTCATGGACCCCATGGTCCCTCCAGTTCAGGCCCCCCTTGGCCCATTCCGTTACAGCCCATGTGGCCCCGCCCACTCGGGGGTGCCGTCCCTGCCCACTCGTGAGTGCCGTGGCCCCGCCCACTCACAGGTGCCTAAGCCCACCCGCACCCCTCACAGGTGCTGTGGGCCACTCTGACACCCCCCTAACCACGCACCCCCCCCCCCGAAAACTCTGTGGAATAGCCTTTTCAGGCAGAGTGAGAGAAGGGCTGTACATTCCCTTACATTCTCTGCAGCTGCAGGTCCTTCACACAGCAGAGAGGAGGGACTTCCTGTCTCCCTCACACATTGAGGGAGTCTAGGCTGTGCTTGCGGCGGCACTGTGAGGAGAACCTTAGGAATGTCACATGTTAGCCTCCCCCATTAACTTTCTGGTCAGTCATTTCTTTATATCTGGGACTGTGGTGCACGTAGAGAGGTGGTTGATGGCTCGTTTTAAAGGTAGGAAACGGCTTTCATTTAACTGAAGTTGTTTGGAGACCACATTCCCCTTTAAGATCATACTTACCACTTCTCGTTCGTTAATGGCTGTGTTCTCAGCATGGAAGCGTGGGAAAAATTAAGGTTAAAATAAGTGGAGTTTTGGGGTAATGATGCTAAACACATTTAGTGGTGTTTTTTGGCTGGAGTTGCCCTTTAGACTATAATATTATCTTTCTGTCTTCCCTTAAAGGAAATGATTAGGCTTTAAAACAATGGGGTTTATGTTTTGAAGTGCAAAAGGGGGCAAGGAAGAGAGGGAAATGGGGAAAGTAGAAGAAAGAGGAAGAAAAACCTATAGGGTAGTTACAATCTGGTCTACATCAGGGTATTAACCTGGTCTACATTAGGAATTACAATCTGTCTACTCAGGGTATTAGAACCCTGTCTACATTATGGTATTAGAAACCTGGTCTATATTAGGGTATTAAATCTGGTCTACATTTTGGTATTAAAACCTCAGGTTCCATATAGGCAAGGTGTGCCTCAGCCGCAAAGAAGAGATTTCCCTTAGAATTCCAATGTAACCATTCATCCCCTATCTACGATATTTATGCTGGCAAAAAAAGATTTTACCTGTCATTATTTTAAGTTTCTACATGGCACAGGTTTTGGGTTTGAAGGGTCTATAGAATAATTTCTACAATTTAAAATATTACAAACAAAATCCATACAATATGATTCAGAAACACATATGATAAACTGAGTTTGGAATGCAAATGGATCTAATACAATAACTATGATTAACCAGTAGTGGTGCAGTTTAGCCGTTTTATTTTAGAGAGCTGTACACTAATTTTATTAGCTCTAGGTCTAGGTAACCTTTGAGTGTGCAAATATGATTGTGCTCTGACTCCATGTGATTTCATATCCTCAACCTGATCTACATTATGGTATTAGAACCTGGTCTATATTAGGGTATTAAAATCTGGTCTACATTTTGGTATTAAAACCTCAGGTTCCATATGGCAAAGTGTGGCCTCAGCCGCAAAGAAAGAGATTTCCCTTAGAATTCCAATGTAACCATTCATCCCCTATCTACGATATTTATGCTGGCAAAAAAAGATTTTACCTGTCATTATTTTAAGTTTCTACATGGCACAGGTTTTGGGTTTGAAGGGTCTATAGAAATTAATTTCTACAATTTAAAATATTACAAAACAAAATCCATACAAATATGATTCAGAAACACATATGATAAACTGAGTTTGGAATGCAAAATGGATCTAATACAATAACTATGATTAACCAGTAGATGGTGCAGTTTAGCCGTTTTATTTTAGAGAGCTGTACACTAATTTTATATAGCTCTAGGTCTAGGTAATCACCTTTGAGTGTGCAAATAATGATTGTGCTCTGACCCATGTGATTTCATATCCTCACATTTTCCATGTAATAGTTACATGTATATATAGTTACAGCATAGTACAGAGCTGCAGGGGGAGGATAAATTTATGGTTATTTTATTTTCATTTGATCCCTTCCTTTAACAACCCGAGTCCATTACAGGATGCAGAGGCACTTCTAGGGTTTTTGCTGCCTGAGCCTAAACTTTTGAATGCCGCCCTTGAATATTTCCAGGCGTGGCGCAAAGCCACTGTGTTAAAGTGGGTGTGGCTTTGATGGTGGGCTTGGTTTTAGCGTGGCTAAAATGTTTCAATTTTGAAACTCCTATCACATAGGTATTTAAACAGGTCCTCAGTCAATTAGAAATAATGTAAATTACTAGAAACAGATATTGCACCCCTTTTTTTAAAGTGGTGCCATTACCATATTGTTCCTTGGAGGTTTTTGTTGCTCAAACCAATAGAAATACCATACTTTCTGTAGTATAAAAGATTTGTAAGCCAGCCACCACGTCAAGGTAGACTTTCAGCAGGGCACTAACTAGTCTAACCTAGCCTAACAAACAAACTAAAGCTAACCTAACTATATAAAATTATTTTAAGAACTTCATATCTGTTACCAGGAAAAAAAATTTTTTTTCTTGACCGGTCAAGGAAAAACATTTTCTTCCCTACTACTGCCTGTCTGCCGCCTTTCTTTTTTAGTGCAGGGGTGTCGCCTGAGACAAATGTCTCACTCTGCCTAATGGTAGAAGTGGCCCCGAGGATTCCGGAAATGCTTTAGCCCTTCCTTCCAACATTTCCCTTTAAATAGGGACACCATTGAGAAATCCATTACACAGAGCTGTACTAAGATCAGGTTCACTTCATTATCCTCTGTACCATGTTATTTCTATAAGTACCTACCCTCCAACATTCCCCTTTAAATAGGGACACTATTGAGAAATGCATTGCACAGAGCTGTGCTGAGATCAGGTTCACTTTATTATCCTCCCCCTGCAGCTCTGTACTATGTTATTTCTATAAGTACCTACCCTCCAACATTCCCCTTTAAATAGGGACACTCAGGTATCCCACTACTCCCGGATTTTCCTGGAGTCTTCCGCTAATCCCACGCTCCCGCGAGACCACTCTGATCTCCCGCAACAGAGAGGAGTCCTTAATCTCCTCTCCGTTACGCCCCCTTTATGTGTGTCACGCCCCGGACCGCCCATGCCACGCCCATACCACACCCCTAACCCCCCCTAGCACGTATGCACAGTGTAGCCATGCCCCCCTGCCCACCCCGCCGGGAAGGACGAAGAGGCAGGGTGGGATGTCTGGACACTATTGAGAAATGCATTACACAGAGCTGTGCTAAGATCAGGTTCACTTCATTATCCTCCCCCTGCAGCTCTGTACTATGTTATTTCTATAAGTTACCTACCCTCCAACATTCCCCTTTAAATAGGGACACTATTGAGAAATGCATTGCACAGAGCTGTGCTGAGATCAGGTTCACTTCATTATCCACCCCCTACAGCTCTGCACCATGTTATTTCTATAAGTTACCTACCCTCCAACATTCCACTTTAAATAGGGACACTATTGAGAAATGCATTACACAGAGCTGTGCTAAGATCAGGTTCACTTCATTATCCTCCCCCTGCAGCTCTGTACCATGTTATTTCTATAAGTTACCTACCCTCCAACATTCCCCTTTAAATAGGGACACTATTGAGAAATGCATTACACAGAGCTGTACTAAGATCAGGTTCACTTCATTATCCTCCCCCTGCAGCTCTGTACGATGTTATTTCTATAAGTTACCTACCCTCCAACATTCCCCTTTAAATAGGGACACTATTGAGATCAGGTTCACTTCATTATCCACCCCCTGCAGCATTTTGTTTCTTTAAGTGTAACTATTGATTGCAGATGAGAGGTCAATTGAATCCATTCAGTTTAATGCAGAAATTGCATCTTGTAAACCAACAGAATAATGATGAGGTACCAGGTAAGGACTTAAAAGCAACTCAAATTAGTGAAATTGCTTGTTTATTCATCACACAACATGTTTCGGACGTCTTGGTCCTTTGTCATGTGTCCATGTTGTGTGATGAATAAACAAGCAATTTCACTAATTTGAGTTGCATTTAAGTCCTTACCTGGTACCTCATCATTATTCTGTTGGTTTACAAGTCGCAGTGCATAGAGGGAACCACGGAGGCAGCTAATGGTGTAAGGGAAGGTGTCACATATTATGGCAGCAATTGCATCTCTCCAGCTGTTGTTGAAATACATTGCTAAACTTGCATCTCCTCGCCCGAGGGAAAACCAATGTATTAAAGGGCATGGCCACCCTGAAATCTATATTTTGATATATGGTAGGTAGAAGCTGCCAACCCCCAACCGACATAATATATTTTAAAAAATATGCCCCGATAGTTACTTACAGCCCCTTCTCTCCTGCGCCGTCTTCTATCCAGCTCCCTGCTTGCGGAAGTTGCAAGTAGGGGCTGGTCCGCCATCCGCGTCTGTGATTGGCTAAGATGCAGCCAATCACAGACGTGGCTGACGTCATTGAAGACGCCGTGGGAGAGAAGGGTCTGTAAGTAACTATCGCGGCATTTTTAAAAAAAATAAATATGGCTGTTAGGGTTGGGCAACTCTTACTTACCTCCCATAAAGAGGATTTCACGCTAGGTGCCACGGCCTCAGAGGATGGATCCGGATGGTGGGAGGGCTCCCCTGCGCATGCCTCAGACCTTGATGAGGTTGAGGTGGAGAGAGGCACCGTATTACTCACTGACAGCCTCTACACTGCAGTTTCCAGGACTTTGAAAAGGCACAGCAGGAGAACCAATTGGAGTAGAGATGTCAGGTAAGGATTTTTTTAACTACAGAGTGGGGCCAGTATGGGGTTACATTTCAGTTTTGGGGGTGTACATGCCCTTTGACTAAAACAAACCTGTTGATATGCATGGACGCTGGACCCATCTGCATGCGCACATGACGTCATCCGCCCACAGGTGGGTCTGGGGGAGATCGGGGGTGCGAGCGGTGGAATGTGTGCATGGGAGGGATGTGTGCGTGTTTACATAGTACACAGGTAAGCCTGTCCTTCTAAGAGGAAAAATGTTAACCAAGTGCATTGTGGGGCTGTACATTTACAATATTGGACTGCAACAACATTGACTACACAGTCGCATGGTTTCTGATTCAGATTACTCTGCTTGTTTGATGCAAGTTTATGGTTAAACTGGTGGCCATCCACATTGTGATATGCTGACACACGATTCTCGGATAACCATAACACACCATAACGGGTTAATTCAGTCGACTAAGCAGCATTTGTTTGTCATACATGTGACGTCCTCTGATTGGTCTATAGTCCAGGTTCATGCAATGCACCTCTAGAGCAATAGGGTTACCAGATGGAGAAAACACTTAAATGTAATTAGCACTGCTTCACTGACAGATTGAATTGAACCTGATCTCAGCACAGCTCTGTGCAATGCATTTCTCAGTAGTGTGTGTACCTGTTTAAAGTTGATTGTTGGAGGCTAGCAGTGGCGTAACTACGGCCCCACGCTGCCACCCCCCAGGGGGCCCACCGTGTAAGAGGGGCCGCTAGTATTCCCACAATCAGCTGGGGGAGTTCAGTTCCAGTCTTTTAAACATTCTAAGGACCTAGCATTTTATGCTCTCACCCCCCTTTAATAGGTATATTTAGGCACTTAAGCCACACTGCCAGGATTCAAATCACGTGTCCTGTGTAGCAATACTGTTGGATAATGGGATGCATGCACACCACCAGCAAGATCAGTGACACATGTGGGGACACCTATTAAAGGGCATTTCCACCCCCAAAACTAACATATAACCCACTACTGGCCCCACTGTGTAGTGTAATAAAATCCTTACATCCCAGGTCCAAATGGTTCTCCTGTAATGTCCCTACAAAGTCCCAGAAAGTGATCACCAGGAGCCTGGCAGGGAGAGAAATCATTTCCGCCTCCGAGGCGTCCTTTCAGAGGTTTCTGGCTTGCTCAGAGCAGCTCCCCCCCCCCCCTTCCCTCCCTGCCTACCAATCCCTGTTAGCTTTCCTTGCCCCTAGTGTAATTCCCCTTTTCTGTAGTGTAGGGCTCCCTCCCCACTCCCAACCGCTATAGTAGTTTGACAAAAATCTCCCCCGAACTGTACTTACTTTGCCTCATTCCCCCGGTTTTCTGAAATGCCAGGAAGCTGTGTCCGTGATTGGTTGCCTCTCAATCACAGCCGCAGCTGCCTGTCCAGCCCCCTGCTTGCAGTTTCATGCAAGCAGAGGGCTGTGTCAGATCGCCACGGGAAAGAGGCAATGTAAGTAATGATTGGGGGAGATCAGTGGTTGGGGGTGAGAGAGGGAGTGCCCTACACTACACCAAAATTGATAATAGAGGTGGACATGCCCTTTAAAAACACATGTAGCATGGCTGAGTTAGAATTACTATTCTTTAAAGGGCAAGTCCAGCCCTGAAATGAAAACTTACATACAGGTGAATCACCCCCCATAACCCTAAACGATAATAGTTTGAAATGTGAAATATATAAGGGATAATACGCCACTGAGGAGTTCCATGACCATATAGAAGCACGAGGCCGCAGACCAAGTGCTTTTATACAGGTCATGGACCTCCGAGGTGAAGTAAATCCATATATTACACTGTAGGTAGCGTATTATTTCTTATAATACATAAGGCCAGCCAAAAAAAATAACCTGCCTACTATCACTGTCTCTCCCCCTCCCTGTATTAGTCATTTATACAGGAATCCCTGTTTAATGTATAAATAGTTAATTATTGTTCCAATTGAAAGAGAAAGAAGGACCGAACATTGTCTGTCAAAAATAAACAGGGATTCCTGAGGGGGAGACAGTGGGAGGTGCAGTAGAATACAGGAAGTCACTCAGTGACATAACTGAGTGATTTTAATATAGATTCTCGCCACTGTACCTTCCCATTGAAAATGCCTAGCCTTATGTATTATTTAAGTCTAATCTGAAATCCTGCACAATGTCCTGTTTCCCCGGTTTCTACTTCCTGGTTCTTCCAGTTAGTAACTATCAGTTATGGATTTGACAGTTGACATCACAGCCAATGACTGAATGTTACTCCCCTATCTGCCTCTTCTGAGCATGCCCAAGCTCAGTACAGGCTTCTAAATTGCTTGGTTTCCATGAGGCATCCAGGAGCATAGCAGGCATACAGTAATGAATTCATAGGACAAATTATTATTTATCAACATATTTTAAAGAGTTCATTCTTTCTAAAAGATGTCATTATGAGGGTGGAGGCTACACAATCCGTGTAGCCCTGCTAATTACATGTATTAAGTCTGTCCCTAGTGGACCAAATGATCTGGCAACTCAGAATCTCATGCGTTTTGGTATCAGGATCATTGTAGGTAATGCAAGCCTGGTTTAGAAAGCACACACTGGCACAGCAGCACGTTGCTAAAATCACAATGCCTTTCTTGTAGTGGAGCCTCCGCCTGGAGCTAGCCTACACATGGCCGATATTCAGCAAATGCAGCAACAGGATTTGTTGAATATTGTGAATGTGTTTGGATTGGTCACAAACCCGACAAACTACCGCCATAGGTATCTGGACCCATCGGGGAAACTATTTACGTAGTAATTTTATCTGTTCCCTTTACTACAGTAGGAGATCATAACATTGTATAGTGTAGGGCTGCATCGAACAATTGTTCAGTATAAGGGATATACGGAATGATTCCAATGGAATCTGACATGAATTTGTCTCATGTTTATGGACAGAAACAACCTTGTGCGGAGCTGAGGAGGTAATGAATTGGACCTGACCTTAGCACATCTCTGCGTAATATGTTTCTCACTAGCATACCTATTTGGGGTCAGTTTCCCCAGTAAAATGCTGTCATATATGGATCAAATTAGTAATTTATCACTGTTGAAAATTACGAATTATTGGTGCTTAGTGATACTATAACTTTATAAAAATAATATACTGTAAATTATACACGTATATTGTAACAATCAAACCAGGCAATGTGCAACACAAACAATTTGTGTGTGTGTGTGTTAGGCTGAGGCCACACTACAATGCACTAAATCGTGCACGCAAGTGTTATTGTACGCGATTTCTGTGCATTGCCGCGCGTTGTGCTGTGTTTGCACATGCGTTTTTGTCATTTAATATTATTAAGTTACAATTAACTATTAAATTACGTAAACAAATGGTGCACGTATAATGTAAACGCGTGCGCATTGGAAATTGCGGGAATTTTTCCATTTTAGCGGAAAATGCGCGGCCTAGCCCTTACAGGGAACGTTGGTTTTGGAGATGACAGGCTCTGTAATAAACTCCCATGTCTGTCCATGTGTACACGCCAGGGACTGCTCAGCCTGCCTGGTATTTAACGTGTCCTTTGATGTTGAAACCTTTTATTTTCCTGACTGCGTGCCTTTTTTTCTTCTCTTTATAAGCTGCGTGACAACAAAACAAAGCAATCCACAATAAATGGGAAACAGGGAGCTGCCCCCTTGCATCACTTTAGTGAATCCATGTGAGGTCACTAATGGGCTGTAATAGAGGAGACATTTTGCTTCCTGGAGAGGCGTGATCTTTCATTCTATTGCAATCAGCACTATAGCAAGGTTGCCTGATAGTGTAACATAGAGCTGCAGGCACAGCTCTGTTCTCTCAATGCTGACAGTCAGTAGCAGAGGGATCACGTTTCTGCCTCTCGCCCTGTTCCCCTAGATCAGCAGCCGAGGGTTCTCTGTCCCCAGGGAATGACCATGAATCTGGTTGTGATTGACAGTTAGAACACAGAGGATTAGATGTGCCAATCTGCCCAGGTAAACAAACAAATGAATGAGCTGGGCAGAAATGGACAGAAAATGTGACATTCAGGCTGTTGCTGCTGTCATTGATTTTCCTTGTTTTGTTTCTTCTCCCATAGAACAACCCTGTTTCCAGCAAAAGCCACCGAGTTCAGTCATTGATGAAAAGGCAGAGGGAGAGATCGGTGAGGGCTGAACCAGCGAACACATTGCCGGTGAGTGGCTTGTTTTTCTACGTTACTTGGATTCAAACTGCTTTCCCTCTCCACAAGGTGAACTGTCTGCTTTTTGGAGGATGCTGGGAATTGCAGTTCAGCCTTTGGGCAGTACATGAGTCAGTCTTGATTTGGTGGGGGGCAATAAATCATTCTGCTTGCAGTGTATTGCGCACATAAGGTGAGGGAGAGAACCTACAGCTTTAAATGGATTCTCCTGCTCATTCATACTGGTCAAAGTTGTGGACCTGAATATTCTGTGATTTGAACCATCCTGCTGATCCCAATTGGGATAGTGGTATCATAAATTCATTGATTTGCCACTTTCACAGACCACATATCCGAACGCACCTAAACAGCTATAACCTGATGGAGAATGCTGGGAGTTGTATGCTCAGAGTCCCCCAATGATTGTATAGCGATGTCAAAACTGTTGAAGTGGCAGAGATGGACGTACTGTTCTGCTGATCTCCAAGGAGATGGGGACTAGGTGGCTCCCATGGCAGTTACCTATTTACACCCCCTTAGTTGTGCTGTTCTCGGGGCTGTTACAACCGGTAATTATATGGACTTTTGACAATGGTTGCACTTGACAAAATACAAGTTTTTGTGTAATTGCATTGACAGTTTGTGTACAAAACGCTGTAAAGGCGAAATGCCCCCCAGGCAGGGTTTTTATTTCTCCACATTCACAGATTATTAATCAGTATGACGCATTTGCAAGTAAAATATTTATTTGCTTTGGCAGTTTTGTTTTTTAATGTTTATCATCTATTAGGTGTGTTACGTGAACCCTGTTTATTACTTTTCAAATATTCTACAAAGCAAACCTCTCATGCACTAAAACCCGTTTCTATAAGTAGTATGGCAGCTTCCACTAAAGCATTTTGCTTCTGTAACTGATATGAAAAAATGGACTGTTGAGCTTTTCCCAAGGAGGTAGCGAAGCCTATTCCTTAGTGGCCGCTTACACGAGCGGTGACCTGTCAAAAAGCATGTGAGTCACACATGCTCTGTGAAGCGGTGTGCTGTCAGCCGCTGAATGAGCAGGAATAAGATTTCCTACCTTCCTGGGAAAACCGCAACATAGTTTTAAATTCCATTTTTTTCACTATAGTTACCCTTTAAGTTGCTTCTTCTAATAAGTTGTTAATTGTTTCCCTTTAAACTGGGAAAATATGTTTTTTTTTCTACACAAAAGATGTGATCATTGGGATAACATTGCTTATTGCTCCACCTTCCTTATGGTTAGAGGCCACACCTGTAACTGCCAGTCTACTATGATACCAGGGACCTGCCTATAACATGCTTTGCATTGACTTCTACTGGTGTGTGGTTCCCATGCTAGCACACCTCCTGTCTCTGTGTTGCAGAGAGTTGAGGTATAATCTGTAGTTTGTTGGGTATGTGTTGTGTAATACAGTCAATGTCCATTCATTTTAAATGTAGGTTGTATCAGGTCTGAGCCATCCCCTTGGAATTCTATGTGTAGTTTTTTGGAACACAGTCCTGCCATGTTCTACCATGGGTTATTATATAAAAAGTGAATAATGCACCACTTTATAAGGACATAGCAAGTCATCTTGGGTTCCTCCAGTCTTCCTTACTTGCATGGGATGATGTAGTTCCTCCTGAGAATCAGCTCATAGTAACCAACTAGAAGGTATAATGCATATTGGTAAACCACGCAAATATCTGATTGGTCACTGCGGGTCCCTGCTGTACCGTTGGTTTGATCCATTAATTTGAACAATTCCTGTAGTGTTATGATGGGGGAGGGGAACACCTGACCAGCTGCTTTCTCTAGTGTGATGTAGACTGTGTGTGCCTGACATTCTACAGGCTTCTCTATTATCTGTAGGTGGCATTTAGAATGGGAGAGAACAGACTGCTTTACATTATACAATAGTTTACAGCTACATCACATTTCACGTCATTCAACTCACATTGACCTGAGTTTTAAAGGGCATGTCCACCCTCTGCTCAATGAGCTTTTTATAAGCTTGAGCATGTGCAGAGGAGACAATTAACCAGTTTTTTTTTTTTTAAGGTTGAAAGGGTCCTGTTAGGTGGGTAACTACAACTTCTTATCATAGAGATGTGTACAACCTGAGCCAGGGAACGCTGGAAGTTATAGTTATAGCACCCCCTGCTCAGTAGTGTCTGCTTGGGGAGTGTTGGCAGGGTATGTGTCGTGTTAGATACTGTTGTATTCTTATGGGAGCAAATTTCCTTTTTGTTATTGTAAAGTTGACATTGTTGAAGTAATAGGATAAAGCCTGTTTGTTGTATAGTGTAACAATAATTATATCAATCCCCTTATTGTCTCTATGTTCCCTTCAATGTTCTCTCTGTGAATGTATGTTTGTCTCCTGACTTCCCCCAAGGGAACCACAGTGGTTAAATCTATAGGAGATAAAGGAACTGCACCACCCCAGGCAGACAGTTTCACAGTTAAAGGTTCAGGCTGGCAGCCCCCATATTAGTAGGTGATCTGCAGATATTAAAGGCAATAATGCTAACTGTTCATGCAATGCCCTGAGCCGTTTGTGTCTCTTTATACACTGTGAATTGGTCAACCCATCCTGAATCTTTAAGGCCAGCTGTTTGCTGACGTTAAAGATTTCGCTGATCCCTAGCCGATAACGACTGAGTACATCGTTTGCATTGGCAACTGCCATTATTATAGCCTTTAAGCTGAGTTCACCCTTGGTTCATTGCCACAAACTTGCCACAGCCACTAAACATTTTAAGCATCATTACCCCCCAAAACCCCACTTATGTTTTAATATTACCTTTCCCCGACACTCCCACAGCAAGTTAAAAAAAGTACAAACAGCCGATCCCTTGCCGGAGCTGCTTAAAGGGGAACTGTGGTCCAAAAATGACTTTAGGTAAATTAATAGGAATTGCTCTCCTGAGAATTTTTGCAATTTATTTCCATTGTTTATTTTACATAGTTTTGAAGATATTTACATTTTTGTGTGTGATATGGCAGCAGCATCACCAGGTCCCCTGCACTTCCTGCTTCCTGCTCTGAAACCTGTCAGTCAATTTGCCATGTCTCCTCCCCTTTGCAGCCCCCCTGGTCCCTCCCACTCATGGACCCCATGGTCCCTCCAGTTGCAGGCCCCCCTTGGCCCATTCCGTTACAGCCCCATGTGGCCCCGCCCACTCGGGGGTGCCGTGGCCCTGCCCACTCGTGAGTGCCGTGGCCCCGCCCACTCACAGGTGCCTAAGCCTCACCCGCTCACAGGTGCTGTGGGCCACTCTGACACCCCCCTAACCACGCACCCCCCCCCCCGAAAACTCTGTGGAAATAGCCTTTTCAGGCAGAGTGAGAGAAGGGCTGTACATTCCCTTACATTCTCTGCAGCTGCAGGTCCTTCACACAGCAGAGAGGAGGGACTTCCTGTCTCCCTCACACATTGAGGGAGTCTGAGGCTGTGCTTGCCGGCGGCACTGTGCAGGAGAAGCCTTAGGAATGTCACATGTTAGCCTCCCACCCATTAACTTTCTGGTCAGTCATTTCTTTATATCTTGGACTGTGGTGCACGTAGAGAGGTGGTTGATGGCTCGTTTTAAAGGTAGGAAACTGGCTTTCATTTAAACTGAAGTTGTTTGGAGACCACAGTTCCCCTTTAAGATCATACTTACCACTTCTCGTTCGTTAATGGCTGTGTTCTCAGCATGGAAGCGTGGGGAAAAATTAAGGTTAAAATTAAGTGGAGTTTTGGGGGTAATGATGCTAAACACATTTAGTGGTGTTTTTTTGGCTGGAGTTGCCCTTTAAGACTATAATATCTATCTTTCTGTCTTCCCTTAAAGGAAATGATTAGGCTTTAAAACAATGGGGTTTATGTTTTGAAAGATGCAAAAGTTTTCCTGAGCTCTTAATTTGCAGTATCCTATCAGATGTTACTAAATTTGCAGAAGATCAGTAAAAAGCTACCACCTGATTGGTTGTTTCAGATTAAGAGCAGGGACAAACTTTTGTTCCTCTCGGTACATTAGCCACATTGTTTCCTGGTGTATAACCCCAAAACTGGCAATTTAAACAATGCACCACTTGCCAAGTGATTTCTTTCCACTGAATTCTAAAGTTTATTTTCCTTCCCTGTAGACAATGCTCCTGGTATCTGCCCCCTATTCCTGTTTAACAGTCTGGGCATGCGCATTGTGGTTCATCCAGCTTTTTTTATGAATGAGAAGCAGGGTGAGAATGTTTTGGACTGTTTACGTTAGTGGAAGGTTTTCTTCTTCATCACACTGTATTTTGTGTGACAAAATCTGGAAGAAAGAAAAATGATACATTGTTTTAATAAGCAGTTTCTCTGCTGTATAAAGACAATTTAACCATAAACTTTTCCTTCATGTTTAGTGGTTAGTGTGACTTTAAGAGAGAAATAGGGGATTGGAAGCTTACAGGGATAAGAACACAGACCTTGTTTTTTTACTATTGATGTTTGCAAACTACAACTCCCAGCTACTGCAGTCAGGGAATGCTGGGAGTTGTAGTTTCTAAATAGAAATAGTAATAAAAGGGCTGCAGGTTGGACATCCCTGATCTTAATTTTACAGTCTCTAGCAGATCGATAAATCTCAGTGAGGACCAGAGCTGGAAAGAGGGTTGTGGCATTTTAAGAAAGGCCTATGGCAATTACATGGATCCATTTTCTATACAATCTCCAAACATTCCCTTTTTTTTAATGGGTACCTTCCTAAACTCATCAAGCAATAAGCAGGAATGGTGTGTCCCAATCCTCTAATCTTGACCACTGTCTGGGTACATGAAATGAGATTCCCTGCTTGTCTATTTAGATCTGGCACATAAACCTTTTTAAATTCAATGAAATGTTTTACTACAGATCACCCCCTCACTTTCACTTTCATATTCTTTCCCCCGTTATATCATTCTCATCATTCTGGGTACACCTGACTGAGCATGTCTGAAGTTCAACAAGCTATGGGGATGGGCAGTAATTGCAGGGCGCTGTACCAAAGGTTTACTGTAAGTGTGTATCTTTGATTAGGGATTGCATAGAAAGACAGGAGAAATGTTTCTTTAATTCTGGACTGTAATTCAGGGAAAATATGTTTTAGGGTGATCTCTTATTTTTATACTTAAAAGGGCAATACCCTAAACCACCCACTTCCCTATGTCCTCACCCCTGGGTTTGCTGTAGATGACATGTTGTCAAAGTCTAGCTAGTAGTTCTGTTTTAACCCCCCTTTTTAGTCTGAGAATGTTCCCACGCAAGCCAATGGGAAGACTTCCTGTGGGACAAGTCCCGGAGCTATGGAGGAGACAGGGAGAGACTGGCACTACGAGAGAAACTGACAGAAAGGTACGGGGGATCTAGAGCGATTCCAATGGTGAGCGCCTAGTTGGGAGTTGACAGAGACTATAGTTCTCCTTTAAAGTGGATGATGATTATAGTAATTCCCCTGTCTCTCAGACATAAAGCAGAGAGAATACATTCTAACAAATCAGACAATCGTTCTATTACTGTTTGACAGTCGCACATTACAAACCCAGTGGATCAAATTAAACTCTTGACAAGGAAATTGCTTCTGAAAAAACAGAACCTATGTCTAGTTCTAAACAGAACCACGCATCTCCTTATCTTCACATTAAATACAATTCTACAATTGTCACATCCAGGGAGTTCCATCTATGAGATAAATGTGACAGGAATTGTGCCACTATAAAGACCCCATCATGCATTTTGATGTATTTTCCCTATGATTCTATATTGTATTAAGGGGATATCTTGGTTCTAAAACCTTTTGTTGGGGGAATTATGTTTCAGGACTTTCTCTTGGGCCTTTCTAACAATGTTCCCTCATTGTGTATGTTAGAAAGAAAAGTGGTTCCACAGCTGCCATGGTCTTGGACCAATTTTGATTGATCCAGTTGATAATTTTAACCCAGTAGACCAGGGGCATCAATTAGGCTGAAATATTGGTCCTTGTGTACCACCCAACACCTGCTTTACACTGAGGGGTATACCTGTACTTAAAAAGCATCTGTGCCCCCCCCCCCAAAAAAATAGCCCAGGATGGCTGTTTGCATGAGTGGTGGGCTATTAGAACAGTGAACTGGCTGACAGCGCCACTATCTCTATGGGATTTCCCACCCCCTGTGATGGAGAGTCTACAATGCAAAAATGTTTTGGGGAGTTTGGGTGTAGTTGCCCTTTAAGCAAATTACAATCCTAGTTAAATGTGCAATGCTTTAAACACATTAAACGTACTTGCAAGTGCCAAGTCTCAGTCTTGTTTATTTTCCAACGTATCTGAACGATATGCTAATGATCATTTAAAGGTATTAACAGATTAAAGACTTTTCCAGGTTATTGTATGAGCTTATTTAGCGGTAGTAGTAAGCTTATCAGAGTTGAGAAAGTGGAATGTAATAGGAGCCAATAGTAAAAATGATTGAACAAACCATCTTGTAAATATTTATTTAACCTACAAAGCAACAACGTTCAGAATTGCAGCCAGACATCCTACTGAGCATGTGCGAACGTGAACTCGGTCTGTGACCCACCCAAGGAAAGCTAGAAGCTTGCAGAAATAAGGAGCGGCTGGCAATACTGCAGATACAGCTCTGCAGTTAGAATGTTTTAGTTTGAGTTCTCCTTTAAATATACATACTGTATTTGTCGGATAAACAAAATGAAACCCATAAAACCAGATCGTTTCAATTCTATATTTTGTGTAAACAACCGTGTCAGATCAGTCACCTCCTTACCTCAGGAACACCTGCATAGGGCCCGAGGGTTTCTGTGACTGGGCCTTGTGAAGATCAGTTGACACAGTGTGTAGGTAACCAGTAGTTCAGACTCAGACAAGGGCGACAGCTGTCACATGTTTTTCCACAAAAAGAGTATTGCCTATTTTGTGTGTATGTATGTGCGTGTGTTGCTTTTTTTTATTTAAAGTTTAAATTTAGATCTTAAATTATATTTAACATTATCCCATTCCATAGCTGCATAGTACCCAGAGTGATTACTATGGGTAATGTAACTAAAGCAATCATTTTTCCTCCGCGCTCTGGTCCATTCCACTCCTCTGCCACTGTCAGTGACAGTCCGTGATGTAGCCAATGGGAACGCACTCTTCTTTGGAGTGTGTCTTGCCATTGGCTACATTGTGAACTGTGGAAGTGGACCAGAACACAGAGGGAACAATGTAAGTTGTTAGGCGTTATGTGTGAAATATTCACCCCTGGGTACTTAACCTGTCACCCCTAACTGCACACTTGACTGACAGCTAAAAAGAAAGATGCTTCAGATTAAGGTTTGCACACAGGTACGATCGTGGGTGCCGACCCGCTATGCACGTTGTGTACGAACGGCCGTTTTTTTGGCCCGTGTATGAGCACTTTATCGCCTGAAAGAGCCGCTCGTTTGGAGATCCGCCCGGAGGATCAGGCAACGATCCCCGAATGAGCGCCCGTTAGGGTCGATAAAGTGGGCTGATTATTGCCCGTTCGTACACATCGTGCAGCGCAGGTCGGCACCAACAATCGCACGTGTGTACAAACCTTAAGAAATAGGGGACAGATAAACAAAAAAGAAAAATGGTTGTGATTGGGAAGAATTATAGTTTCCAGTTTATATACCCTTTAACCCAAATTGTTTATTGATCTGATCCAAGAATCGGTTATGGCGTACAGCGTATCGCTTTGTGCATTGCAAAGTACGAGGCCATCATTCCAGTCGGCTTGATTAGGCTCTAGGATGTTAAATTACCCGAACTTCGTGGACTCTACCAAGCGGATTGACAGAAATCATTTATTTTATTTACCGATCATGTGTCTGCTTCTATTTTCCAGCTGTGAGTTTCTGTGCTGTATTTACCGCCCTCCACCTGCTGTTTAAATCATTGATAGTAACAGGTGGCACAGAGAAATGATTGAAAGGGAAAGAAATGATGGTTTTGCCTATTTTCTTCCTCTTTTCTGTCCTATTTTTATTCTTTTGCCCCCCCTGAATCTAATTTGATATACGTTGGGGACGTCTGACTAGTGACCCAGCACTGGTACATGTTAATGTATGACAGGCATATATTTCTGTATGGTGACTGCAAACCAACAAAATGGCTCCATTTTCCTTATTGGACATAGGGGAACTGATCATAGCGTTATTGTATGTGCTGTATGTTGCAACCGATCATTCGATTGGCTGGTAATATTTCTAGGTGTATGACCGCTATTAGTTCAGTAATTGGCTCTTTCTATAAACTGTGAAATGTAATTTCTCCCAACACTGAAGTAATAATGAGATCTGTCATCTGCTGGGTTTATTTTAGACAAATGGTGATTTGCATCATCAGCTAATAAACCATCATCAGATGATTTATATTGATATTAGGAAGCAATCTGACCATTTCAGTAGCTAGAGAATATGACCTTCCATAGAAATCAAAGGAAAAAGCATTTAAAAAAAAGTATCCATGTAAATGTCACTCTGCCAAGCTGGGGGTTTGTCTGGACCTGTAGTGGGGATAGTGTCTGATGTAGGATACTGCCAGCTTCTTTAATGTATAGTTGTCTCGAAAAGAGTTTATCTACCAGCCAATCAGAAATAAGTAGAACTCTAAATATTATGACATTGTACACATCTAACAGCCAATCAAAAATAAGTAGAACTCTAAATATTACTACATTGTATGCATCTACCAGACAATCAAAAATATGTAGAACTCTAAATATTACTTACTACATTGTACACATCTACCAGCCAATCAGAAATAAGTAAAACTCTAAATATTACTACATTGTACACATCTACCAGCCAATCAGAAATAGGTAAAACTCTAAATATTACTACATTGTACACATCTACCAGCCAATCAGAAATAAGTAAAACTCTAAATATTTCTACATTGTACACATCTACCAGCCAATCAGAAATAAGTAAAACTCTTAAAATGACTACATTGTGCACATCTACCAGCCAATCAGAAATAAGTAAAACTCTAAATATTACTACATTGTACCTGCCTCTAAACTCATTTTAATTTTCTTTACCATAAGAGACAGACCAGTGTTATTGCATCCTGCCATTAACCTGTTTCTTATTCTGGGCCTTAGCATTCTTGCATCGCTCAAATGCCTGTTTCTTTCTTATCTATGGCCATTATTGTAACTTTCTTTTTTCATATTTCCATAACACAGCCCATGTAACCTGACCCAGATTACACACAGCGTACAGATAAGAGCCCAAAGGAGCAGTTGTTATCCCTGCAGTCACTGCAGATGGATCCTATGTCTATGTGCCAAGATTAGTCAGACTACATAAGTACTAGGGTCCATTGTTAAGCTATATGTGTTGATTATAGGGTGCCCAGCTCCATAGCCCTGAAGGCACAAATTCTTTTATCATTTCACCATTTATCAGAGAAACCGCTAAACAAGCCACTCAACAGGATGGAAGAAAAAATAGAAAATAAAACCCCTTTATTTCTATAAAAATCAATAAAAATGTGTTCGCCATAAAAAAAAAATGATTTACAATGTATTAAACCCAGCCAAACATATTCACCTTGTTCCACTGGTAGCAGTTCTGTAGTTTAGTTTGCTATATGGACTATCTATTGTATTCAGGTAGAGCAACTGGACAAGAATCTGTTGATAGATTCTTGTACAAGTCATTCTGAATTGAGAAAGCCAGTTGGATGACTAGCAAAATGTCTTCAAGAACTTAACTATAAGTCCAGTTAATATAACAGAATACAACAGATATACCATGACCTGGATGAATGAATACAACAGATATACCGGACCTCGATGGTTGAATATACAGATATACATGACCTGGATGAATGAATATACAGATATACCATGACCTGGAGGGTGAAAAAACAGATTACCATGACCTGGATGAATGAATATTACAGATATACCATGACCTGGAGGATGAATAATACAGATATACCATGACTGGATGAATGAATATTACAGATATACCATGACCTGGTGAATGATATTACAGATATACCATGACCTGGATGAATGAATATTACAGATATACCATGACCTGGATGGATGAATATCTGTTGTATTCAATTAGATCAACTGGACTTGAAATGTAGTTCTTGAAGACGTTTCGCTAGTCATCCGACTGGCTTTCTCAATTCAGAATGACTTGTACAAGAATCTGTGGCAATTATGTACCCTGGAAAATCCCAATTAGCATATCAACACAGCCGGTGTTAAGGGTGTGATTAGATAGTGGCTAAGAGGTGTTATAGGAACGCCCAGAGTAAGGTGTTAAAACAGCATTGTACATGGCAGACAGTTGGTGTCGAACCCCCCACCTCTATTTAGGCTTGGTTCTTTATTTTCATCACTAAAATGGCCTCCTTAACACCTCTCTTGAACCAGTCACGTTCCTTCGCCAGTATCATACAAGGTGGCAAAATATCTAGCTAACATCTTAGGACCTTTGGTGGGAAGTTCTAAGCATCACATCCAGAACTCTCAGGATTTCACCAACAAGATTGAAGATATAGTACTCGGTGTAGAAGAAACTATGGTGTCCTATGATGTGACTTCTCTCTTCACTTGTATACCCACCAAGGAGGCTGTTGACATGGTGAGAAAACGGCTGGGCAAAGACAGCACTCTTACCAGCAGAACTGATCTCAACCCAGAACAGGTGTGTTCCTTGTGGAATTGTGCCTGAATACCACCTATTTCAAATACAGGGATAAGTTCTATAAGCAAAAACATGGATGTGCTATGGATCTCCAGTTTCACCTATTGTGGCCAACCTTTACATGGAGGAGGTAGAAACACAGGCGCTTAATACCTTTAAGGGCATAGCACCCAGCCACTGGTTCAGATATGTTGATGACACCTGGGTTAAAATCCACCAGAAGGAAGTACAAGCTTTCACAGAACACATTAATGCGGTGGACCAAAACATTAAATTCACAAGGGAGAGAGGTACAAAACAACAAACTGGCTTTCTTGGACTGCTTGGTAGAAGTTAAGGAAAATGGTAAACTGGAAGTAGAGGTTTACAGAAAACCAACACACACAGATCAGTATTTGATGTTTGACTCCCACCACCCTTTAGATCACAAGCTGGGTGTCATCAGAACCCTGCAACACAGAGCCAGAACATCCCCACTAGCACAGAGGCGAAGGCTAAAGAAATGAACATCTCAGAGGAGCCCTTAAAACTTGTGGATATCCAGACTGGGCCTTTGTCAAAAGAAGTAGAAGGAAAGAAAAGAACACAAAATACCAACAGTGAAGGGGAAAAGCAAGACAGGAGGAAGAACATGGTCATCCCAATGTAGCAGGGGTCTCTGAGAAATTAAGAAGAATTTTCAAAAAACATCGTATCCCTGTCTGCTTTAAACCGAACAACACACTGAGGCAGCAATTGGTACATCCAAAAGACCCAATACCAAAACACAAAAAAAGCGACATCATATATGCGGTGCAGTGCAGTGAAGAATGCTCTGATTTGTATGTGGGGAGACCAAACAGCAACTGCATCAACGTATGGCCCAGCACAGAAGAGCCAATTCCTCGGGTCAGGACTCAGCCGTGTATCTGCATCTTAAGGATAAAGGACATACCTTTGAAGATTGTAATGTTAACATACTGGCGAAGGAACGTGACTGGTTCAAGAGAGGTGTTAAGGAGGCCATTTAGTGAAAATAAAGAAACCAAGCCTAAATAGAGGTGGGGGGGTTCGACACCAACTGTCTGCCATGTACAATGCTGTTTTAAACACCTTACTCTGGGCGTTCCTAAACACCTCTTAGCCACTATCTAATCACACCCTTAACACCTGGCTGTGATATGCTAATTGGGATTTTCCAGGGTACATAATTGCCACAGATTCTTGTACAAGTCATTCTGAATTGAGAAAGCCAGTCGGATGACTAGCGAAACGTCTTCAAGAACTACATTTCAAGTCCAGTTGATCTAATTGAATACAAAGATATACCATGACCTGGATGAATGAGAACCTTCACAAGCATGGATGGATGATATTACAGATATACCATGTCCTGGACGGATAAATATTACAGATATACCATGACCTGGATAAATGAATATTACAGATATACCATGACCTGGATGGGTGGTGAATATTACAGATATACCATGACTATTACCATGACTGGATGAATGAAATTACAGATATACCATGACCTGGATAAATGAATATTACGATATACCAGACTGGAAAATGAATATTACAGATATACCATGACCTGGATGGATGAATACAACAGATATACCATGACCTGGATGAATGAATATTACAGATATACCATGACCGGATGGATGAATACTACAGATATACCATGACCTGGATGAATGAATATTACAGATATACCAGACCTGGATGAATGATATTACAGATATACCATGACCTGGATGATGAATGAATATACAGATATACCATGACCTGGATGGATGAATATTACAGATATACCTGTCCTGGACGGATATAATATTACAGATATACCATGACCTGGATAATGAATATTACAGATATACCATGACCTGGATGGGTGAATATTACAGATATACCATGATATACATGACCTGGTGGATGAATATACAGATATACCATGACCTGGATAAGAATATTACAGATAACCATGACCTGGATAATGAATATTACAGATTACATGCCTGGATGGTGATATTACAGATATACCATGACCTGGATGATGAATATTACAGATATACATGACTGGATGGATGAATATTACAGATATACCATGACCTGGAAAGAATATTACAGATATCCATGACCTGGATGGGTGAATATTACAGATATACCATATGTACCATGACCTGGATGGATGAATATTACAGATATACCATGACCTGGATGGATGAATATACAGATATACCATGACTGGATAAATGAATATTACAGATATACCATGACCTGGATAAATGAATATTACGATACCATGACCTGGATGGAATATTACAGATATACCATGACCTGGATGGGTGAATATTACAGATATACATGACCTGGATGGATGAATATTACAGATATACCATGACCTGGATGGATGAAATTACAGATATACCATGACCTGGAGGATAAATATACAGATATACCATGACCTGGATAAATGAATATTACAGATATACCATGACCTGGATAATAATTACAGATATACCATGACCTGGATGGTGAATATTACAGATATACATGATATACCATGACCTGGATGGATGAATATTACAGATATACCATGACCTGGATAAATGAATATTACAGATATACCATGACTGGATAATGAAATTACAGATATACCATGACCTGGATGGTGAATATTACAGATAGACCTTACCTGGATGAAGAATGAATATTACAGAATACCATGACCTGGATGGATGAATATTACAGATATACATGACCTGGATGGATGAATATTACAGATATACCATGACCGGATACAATGAATATACGATATACCATGACCTGGATAGATGAAGATATTACAGATATACCATGACCTGGATGGATGGATATTACAGATATACTATGACCTGGATGGAATGAATATTACAGATATACCATGACTGGATGGATGAATATTACGATATACCATGACCTGGATGAATGAATTTACAGATATACCATGACCTGGATGAATGAATATTACAGATATACCATGACCTGGATGAATGAATATTACAGATATACATGACCTGGATATGAATATTACAGATATACCATGACCTGATAAATGAATATTACAGATATACCATGACCTGGATGATGAATATTACAGATATACCATGACCTGGATGAATGAATATTACAGATATACCATGACCTGGATATGAATATTACAGATATACCATGACCTGGATGATGACATATTACAGATATACCATGACCTGGATGAATGAATATTACAGATATACCATGACCTGGATGGATGATATACAGATATACCAGACCTGGATGAATGAATATTACAGAATTACCATGACCTGATGAATGAATATACAGATATAACATGACCTGGTAAATGAATATTACAGATATACCATGACCTGGATGAATGAATATTAAAGATATACCATGACCTGGATAAATGAATATTACAGATATAACATGACCTGATGAATGAATATTACAGATATACCATGACCTGGATGAATGAATATTACAGATATACCATGACCTGGATAAATGAATATTACAGATATACCATGCCTGGATGAATGATATTACAGATTATACCATGACCTGGATGGATGAATATTACAGATATACCATGACCTGGATGGATGAATATTACAGATATACCAGACCTGGATGAATGAATATTACAGAATATACCATGACTGGATGAATGAATATACGATATACCATGACTGGATGAATGATATTACAGATATACCATGACCTGGATGAATGAATATTACAGATTACCATGACCTGGATGTGAAGAATATTACAGATATACCATGACCTGGATGGAGAAATTACGATATACCATGACCTGGATGGATGAATATTACAGATATACCATGACCTGGATGAATGAATATTACAGATATACCATGTCCTGGATGGATGAATATTACAGATATACCATGACCTGGATGGATGAATATTACAGATATACTATGACCTGGATGGATGAATATTACAGATATACCATGACCTGGATGAATGAATATTACAGATATACCATGACCTGGATGAATGAATATTACAGATATACCATGACCTGGATGGATGAATATTACAGATATACCATGACCTGGATGGATGAATATTACAGATATACCATGACCTGATGAATGAATATTACAGATATACCATGCCTGGAAGATGAATATTACAGTATACCATGACCTGGATGGATGAATATTACAGATATACCATGACCTGGATGATGAATATTACGATATACCATGACCTGGATGAATGAATATTACAGATATACCATGACCTGGATATAAGAATATTACAGATATACCATGACTGGATGAATGAATATTACAGATATACCATGACCTGGATAAATGAATATTACAGATATACCATGACCTGGATGAATGAATATTCAGATATACCATGACCTGGATGAATGAATATTACAGATAAATGACTGGATAAAGAATATTACAGATATACCTGACCTGGATGAATGACTATTACAGATATACCATGACCTGGATGGATTAAATTACAGTATACCATGACCTGGATGGATGAATATTACAGATATACCATGACCTGGATGAATGAATATTACAGATATACCATGACCTGGATGAATGAAATTACAGATTATACCATGACCTGGATGATATGATATTACAGATATACCATGACTGGATGAATGAATATTACAGATATACCATGACCTGGATGGATGAATATTACAGATATACAATGACCTAGATGATGAATTACAGATATACCATGACCTGGATGAATGAATATTACAGATATACCATGTCTGGATGATGAATATTACAGATATACCATGACCTGGATGGATGAATATTACAGATATACCATGACCTGGATGGATGAATATTACAGATATACCATGACCTGGATGGATGAATATTACAGATATACCATGACCTGGATGGAATGAATATTACAGATATACCATGACCTGGATGATGAATGAATACAGAAATACCATGACCTGGATGGATGAATATTACAGATATACCATGACCTGGATGTGATAGTGATGATGAATATTACAGATATACCATGACCTGGATGATGAATATTACAGATATACCATGTCCTGGATGGATGAATATTACAGATATACCATGACCTGGATGGATGAATATTACAGATATACCCTGACCTGGATGAATGAATTATAGATATACCATGACCTGGAGAATGAATATTACAAATACCATGACCTGGATGAATGAATATTACAGATATACCATGACCTGGATGAATGAATATATAGATATACATGACCTGGATGAATGAATTTACAGATTACCATGACCTGGATGGATGAATATTACAGATATACCATGACCTGGATGAATGAATATACTGATAACCATGACCTGGATGAATGAATATTACAGATATACCATGACCTGGATGAATGAATATTACAGATATACCATGACCTGGATGGATGAATATTACAGATATACCATGACCTGGATGGATGAATATTACAGATATACCATGACCTGGATGGATGAATATTACAGATATACTATGACCTGGATGGATGAATGAATATTACAGACTATTACTGAGCTGTGTGGGCCACTGGAGAGAATGGATAGTTTACAGGTGATTCCTTGTGATGCTCTGTAGAGGGGATACAGCAATGAGTTGTACATTGTCTGCAAGGAACTTAAGGTGCCCATACAATCTATAAGATTTTACTTACCCGACCGAGCGCTACCCGATGTTCATCGATGCTGCCGGAACCGCTTCTCGGGAAGAAGCGGGTTCCGGGAGGATCGAAGGAACATCGGGTGAGCGCTCGGTCGTAAAGTAATTCTTATAGATGTATGGGCACCTTTACTGTGACACCTATTACCTTATTGGTATCCAGACATTTGCTGCCAGTTTTCTAAGGCTGCGTACACACGGGGCTATTATTTGTCCCAACCGAGCGTTCGCTGTGAGCGATCCATGGCACTGGTGTGTACCCAGCCTAAAGGGGCTTAGCCAATCAAAACCGATGCTGATTTCTGGTCTTCCACCTTCTTCTTTAAGTTATATTTTTTGTATTTCTACAGTTATAAATAAATGAATAGCACAGACACACGTGTTCCCTTTTATTGCAGCTGTCCCCTTGGGAACCCATAAATGGACCAAATAAAACCTCTGAATTCCTTGTACATTCTGCCTGCCTTTCTTATGTAGGCGACAGCCCAGGTGATACTGTTGTCACTGTTCCTAGGCAGGTGAAGAAATAGAAGTCTATCCTCGACATAAATGATTCACTGATTCAGTTCTCGCAATGGGAAATAATTGGTGATGAATAAATGACTAATACATCTGGATGAATTATTTTTGTCATTCGTTTCCATGTGATGATGTGTGTATGAATTTAAGGAACAAGCTCCATGTGCTTGTATCCGTTCATAGCAGCAAATTCTTCATTACTAACCAGTGTCTGTTATTATTGGTTTTTATTTTTTAATAGTTTCATTCTTCATTCATTCGTAAGGTCTCCCTGAAACGACACTAGGATTAACTGTCTGCAATGTCCAGCTTCCACAGACGGCAGTTTGCTGTATTACAATCAGGACGCTTTCTAATTTTTCCTGCAGTTGTTCTTTACCACTTATTAGAATTGAACAACAAATTGCAATGGAAACTGGGAAATTGGCCATGGTTTAGCGGGACCCAATCCTAAATGCTGTATTGTTCTGTTGGTTAAAGGCCTACCATTTTGATTGGCTAATGTTGATTTTATAATTATTTGATTGGCTGCCATTTGACTTTATCTAAATATGATCAAATGGGAAGGGTTTGAAGATGCTTCTACAATTTACTGAAATCTTCCTACCTGACTGAACAATTGGGACTGTTGTGGAGGGTCCGACTGGCCAAGATACCAGGGAAGTCTTTGAAATGTTAAGTGGGCCCCATGTCAAATATTTCACTCTGACACTGTGTTTGGATCAGTGCTATAACCTATACGTGGTTGAACAAATGACAGATTGATCAAACTGAAAAATTGCCCTGTGTATGGGTAGCCTTACCCTGAATGTTCTGCCAGGAGCTACATTAATAATAGATTCATAAAGCGTTAAACTGAATGAATGAAAATAACCCAAGAGTGAGACATCGTCCTGCCAGTAGAATTCACTGTATCTGGTAAATCTAGAGGCTTTATCTGCATGGTTGACCCCAATGTCTTTGCTGTTCCATTGATTCAGTCTAGCCTTGTAGCCAGCAGGCACATTTCCTGTTCTTGGAAGGCACATGGCCTGTTAATGATAAGAGGCTGAGGACAGGAACTTATGAGCCCTCTATGGATTTCTCACAGAGGAACAAGTTTGACCGCATTTTAGAGAGTTTGTTTGCATGGTAGTGACTGTTGTAGCTTTGTCTGATTCATTGTTCACAGCAGAGGAGGAAGAACACAAAACCCTTAAGGGGATCTTTATTTTCCATCAGAGGTGGCGCTTTAGGTGAGGGGAGGTGAGGGGACATTGGTATAGGACGATAAAGCAAATACTTTAAATGAATGAGCTCAATGGATAGATGTAAAATCTAATATCCTTATATTTTCTAATGGGGGGCATTATTTACAATATAATAATTTACTATGTATATAATATGGCATTACCCTCAGCCTCCCATAGTAAATTATAAATAAGGAACAGACTTAAATTATTGGAATTATTAGAAGTTAGAGTTCTGTGTCCAGGAAAGTGTAATATCCTCCTCTGACACTGATGACCTGGTTAAAAGTCCTTTATAAAAACATAATTAACTGTACGTAGATAGTTCCCGGGAACACTGAGTTTAAACATCAAACAGTATTTATTGTTTTAACGTTTCAACGATGCACAGGCCTCCTGTGGATCCTGATGATGACGGCCTGTGCATCGTTGAAACGTTAAAACAATAAAGACTGTTTGATGTTTAAACCCAGTGTTCCCGGGAACTATCTACATATTGTTGAGATATATGGTGTGGGATATGGAACTACACAACCTGGTGGCACCTGGATCATGTATTGATACTTTATTCTTGGATGAGTGCAGAAATCTCTTGATAAATTTTGCCAACATAATTAGCTGTAAATTCTTCTTATTATATGTCTATGACCTACCCCTGTAGTGGATTTCTATGAGAGGAACTGTAAGATTATAGCCATATAATCTTACAGTTCCAGGAGGAGAAGGAAACCAGATGCCACAAAGGAGTAGGTTAGAATAAATAATGCACCCCCAACTGTAAATTAAAGGAATGTTAGAAGTCACCTTGGAGTTCCGTGCCTTGTATAAAAGGTACTCAGAACTCCTCTGTGACTTCTAATATCCTTATAATTTACAGTTGGGGGTGCATTCTTCAATATATTATATTCAGCTGTTTGTCTTGGATGAAACGAATGACATCACAGCCAGTGGCTGAATGCTATTCCCCTATCTGCCTCCTCTGAGCACGTGCAAGCTTGTTAAAAAGCTTGGAGAGGATGTGGAATATCTTTTGAGAGGCAGAGGGAAGGGGAAAACACATTTCATTACAGGTTCTTCTATTGAAACCAAATGCGCCTGATCAGGAGAAAACTAACATGACCGATGGTTAGATTCTAGTTGATGTAGTGCAGAGCAATGAGCAATTAAAACACTTTGCCTTTAGCCTTGTGTTTTTTTTATGGTTTCAGGGCTGTCAATTGTTAAAGCTTTTTATTCTCTACAGTCCAGTAACAGCAGATATATCGTTCCCTGAATAATATACAAGGACACCAGCGTACTCTATAGAGTTGTGTATCACAGCAAATAATAAACCTCCTTTTGACATTAGAGAGTTGTTTAAAGTGGTATTGTCCATTTACTCAGATATTGGTCTCCATTCAAAACGTTAAAAGCATTCTGCCTCCAAAGGGAAATGTCCTAATGCATCATGGGATTTAAAGTCTCTTTTTGTCTACACATCGGACAGAAATGGGCAGGTTTAAAATATGTGGGGCCCTTTGGGCAAAACATGGTGTCCAGAGCCCCACACAAGCTCGTAACTTTTTAGAGCTCCTGTAATAATATCTATATGGTTTGGAGTAGGGCAGTTGCACTTTTTACCCCTATGGTGCAACCAACCCTGATCAGAAAGGATTATAACCAGCGGAGCAGACCTTTAAGTGAAACCAATAAAATTTGGGTTAAGTGATTTCATTTTTAGATGGTCTGATTAAAAAAACATCATAGGAATTACCTGCATATTAAAGGACCATTGTATTGTCCAAGCTCCGTCCCCACCTCAGTCTAATATCTATCCAATTGGAAGAAACACTTCTTGCAGAGTGGCCTTTCCATTGGTTAGGCCCTGGGCCAAAAGGGGGGTGGAGCAATGACAAAACAATTGTCTTTTAATTATTTTAAATTTAAAAGTACCATGGTAAAATTGATACAAATGATGCTGCTATCTGGCATAGCTGGTGACTTGCTGTGCATCATGGGACAATATTCCAATTATGTGGCTTACCCACAATTTGTATATATTAGTCTAGGCATTATTATGATAAAGAATCATGTAGCCTTAGCTAAATGTATAGAAACCTGGATTAAAACACATACATTTTAAAAGGTAGGTAATATGTATCCTTTGTACAATCCACACAAAATACTTGTTGTAAATGTTGGGACTTGTAGTTTAACAAGCTCATTAGACATCCTGCAATGGTGGTATATAGAGTACAGGTGATCATTTTCAGGGGGACTGGAACAAACAGTAGCTGGAAATCACCAATTCTAATTCTTGTGTATTCATCGACCTGTGATTCATATACAGGAACTGACGTTACTTGATATATTGAATCCGTCATTGATTCCCCCCCCTCTGTTTTCTCTCTCTCCCCCCTCTTTAGGCTGCAGATGGAAGGACTGTGAAGCTTTAAGTGTCTCTCTCCTGAGAATTCTAGTCAGAATGGACCAGCCGATCTCAATTTCTTCCTTGGTGAAACATTTTCTCTCTCTACTGTCTGTGCATTTTAACTTTCCATGTGCAGCCATTCAGAAACTCATAGTGAGATTTATTAGCAGAACTGAGGGGTCTCCTCAATGGGGAACATATATGAATTAGAATAATTATGGAAACACTATATAACATACAACAGAATCTTTAGCCCCAGAATAAATCTTTTTCCCTATTGAGTTAATCAAACACTGGTGATGGTCTACCTCCTTCCTTGGGCCATTTCTCCTGATATTTCCATGCAAAGTTGTTTTTTTTAACCATCGAGTCCCCACCCGTAACATCCTCCCAGTGGGAATTCCCACTCCATGTGAACTACAACCAGATAAAAACCTCTGCCTGACCTTGCCAGGGATACTTGCTGGAGTTCTCTGATCGCTTGGAGGAAATTTAAACTTTGCCTGTGTGTATCTGGAGAACCAGATCATGGAGGGAGTGGATTCTGATGAAGTTTTAGGCTAGGAATGGATAGTGGCTTAGTAGTCAGTTACACTTGATTGGCCTAATATTTTATTCCTGATTTTGCCGACCAAATTATTGCACTGGGCAGCTGGTCAGGCATATATATTGACTAGTGTGGAATTAACTTACTGGTCTTTAGAGATGAGATCCGGTCCGACTTGGACCTGATGCAACACAGAGCCCACCAGTTCCGAAATACGAACATTCCGTCAGTGGATCGTTCGGACTTCAGGAAGTATTTTCGAGGGTTACCGAATGTACAAGGTTAATTTCTGTAACCCCCGAAAATAACCTAGTATATTTGGTAACCCTCAAAAATACGTTCCGTTTTTGGATTTTCAGATCTTCGGGTTTTTCCCGAGTTACGTAAATGCGAAAATGGAATGAAAATTCCCGAGTTTCGGACACCTCTACAGGTCATACTATTTGTACAGGTTGAAAGGTTATCTAATACGATATGTATGGGATAATTGGTTCAATCCACCTGTTCAATATCACCAGCCAGTCTATCGAACAGACGGCCATACACTAATTACTATTTCCGATCAGATTATTAACTTACCTGTTTAGACTTCTAATGGATAGATAATGTTTTTCCATGTTGTTTCTGAATGGAGTAAATGATTTCCTGTGAATCATGTGACTTGCGGCCTCGGTTTGTATTATAGTCCGAGCAGCGGGAATCATTGTGTAATAAAGAACCTTTGTTTTGGGTCATAATAGTAACAACACAACAAAATCCAATTACACTTCATTCATTCAGCAGCATTGGACTGAAACCAGAAGAGTTATTAAGGCTGAACACGTAAATGGCAATTAAGTAGAAAGAAATATTGTGAAAAACATAATTTGGCTTTAAAGTCAACGTAGAAATATCTAATTATTCTAAATTGGCTTTGAAATGATATTAACTGCTAAACCAGCCGCAGGCTAATGGCCCAAATAGAACTTTTTGACATCCATAAATCTGGGATGGATCATCTCCCCCATAAAGAGACACAATGACAGGTTAATCAAGCTTCCATTATTCATGTTTGCTATCTGTCACGTACCCCATTGTGGATTAAAGGAGCAGGTAGGATTGGTGATGTTTACCCGCCAATGTAGCTTCTGCACCAAGAAAATGGCTTCTTCCTCATCTTTAACACAGGAAGACCCAGTACCCAGATGTGTTGGTGCTCAATATGTTTAGAAACATGTTAATAATTCCTTTTGTATCTGAAACTAAAGCTTGATCGATGCTAAAACTGGTTGCAATGTTCTGTTGATGGCGCAACATATTATTTAACATTCTGTGTTGTAGAAGAAACTTGTGGCAATGCCAGATCACACCGATGTGTCCCTGAGCCCAGAGGAACGAGTCCGCGTCCTGAGCAAACTGGGTTGTAATATCACCATCAATGAGGACATCACCCCTAGACGCTACTTCAGGTCCGGAGTGGAGATGGAGCGAATGGCGTCTGTCTACTTGGATGAAGGGAACCTTGAAAATGCTTTTGTTCTCTACAATAAATTTATCATGTAAGCAACACGTCCCTAACCCCAATCTTTAATAACGGGCCACATTTAACTATTTCATTATTCTTAGAATTTGCTCGATCTTCATGGTATTGCAGGACTATAACTCCCATAATCCCCTTTTCACCTAAGGTGGTGTAGCCTGGCAACAACTGATATAAATGTCAAGGGGAAGTCCAGCCCTCAAATGAAAAATTATATAAAGGATAAAAAACCCAAACTGCAAGTCTAACCTGAATTGCTGTCCGGGTGCCCCTGTTCCTTGGGTCTTCCAGTTAGCAACTGTCAGTTATAGATGTGACAGGTGACATCACAGCCAATGACTAAAGGCAAGTCCCCTAGCTGCCTCCTCTGTGCATACTTAAGCTCATAGGCAGCTCACAAAATTGCTGAAGGGGGTGTGAACAATTGTAGCCATTAACACACAGCTAATGATTCCACAAGCTGTGGTAGGATACCTAATTATATTTTAAAGAGGCTTTTCTTTCTAAAAAGATGTCATTATGAGGTTGGAGTTGTCCTTTAATTTTTGCAGGAGCCATTTAAACTGTCCAAAAAAAAAATAATAACATTGTTTTCTTTCAGGTTATTTGTTGAAAAGTTGCCTGGACACAGGGACTATCAGAAATATGAAATCCCAGAGAAACAAGACATTTTAAAGGTAAAAGTGTAGGGTGGTAATAATCAGCCTTATAGTTTTCTGTATGTATAAGGGCGCCCCCTAGGTGCTGCCCTCTATAAGTAGAGACTTAAGCCTGGTACACACGTGTGATTTCGGCACCCACCCACGACCCCCCATCGTTCATGCGTGCGATGAATGCTCGTTTCAACCGATAGTTGCACATGTGTATGTGTATGGTCGGGATTTGTTCGTCGATCCGCCATGGACTGAACGCATACACACGTGCAATTATCAGCTGTGATGGCCGTGTGGGTATGTGTCGTGGGTCTGTGACAAGTTCGTACGTGTGTGTGAGGCTTTATACCTGTATATATCAATATGTGAGGAATCTCCCATCACCATTCTGTAATATTTATGTAATATAGGGAACTATAGGGATCTCTGTTAGAAAGGGAAAGTACAGAAAGTAGAAAGATCAGGAAAAGGAAACAGACCATGGACGTTCCCCTTATGGACGGTAAAATATAAATCCCATTGGGTTTGTGAAAAATTGTCTGATCAAGCATCACACTACTACCATTGATCAGTGGGGTTTGACCGATAATCTCCATTGGTTGCAGCCAGCTCCCTTTACTTTAGTACAGGAAGCCGATAGTGGCCATTTATAGTAATGGCCACTCTCTTTATACATAATGTAAGAATCTAGGCAAGTGTGTACCCAGCTTTGCTGTCAATGGGTTTTGTGTGGATCATTCAATGACCAAGAGGGATTCTCTCCATGTAAATTAGCCTTTCAGGTTTCATTGGCACCAAAGGCTTCTGTGACACCTCTGTAAATAGGCCAGGTGAAATAATCATTTTTATTAAAGGAAAAGGCTAATTGCATGTGATAAATATTTTATTCTGTACCTTCCACCTTAGACTGACTTCCAACCCACAGGGTCTTCAGCTTATAATTCATTAACATCGGGTTCTTTTTTTAAAGAAATTAAAAGATGTTGCGTTTCCAAGAACAGACGTGTTAAAGAAGGATCTCCTAAAGAAATACAGCATGGAACACCAAGAGTACCTGCAAGGCATAGTAAGTCCCACCAATGGGGGGTTTCTCCCTACAAGGTAATCACAAAGCACGAACATTACAGAAAATAAGATTAGAGATAGGCAACTGGTAGCCCATCAGATGTTTAAAAACTACAACTCCCAGCATTGCCTAGATGCCCTCTACTTGCTTGCAGGGGAATGCTGGAAGTTGTAGTTTTAGATGGCTATCAGTTACCTGTACCATTTTTTACCGCTAGCAAAATGCTACACGTATTGGGGACCGCTCACATAATAAGTGTGGAACGCCCGCATGCCATCCATGTGAAATATGTAAATACGGCACCCTGTATCACCGCCAAATTCAATGATTCGACCTAGACTTCATCGAGATAGGTAATGTCACCCAGACCTATTAACAATGCCAAATAGATTTTAACCTTTAGTTCTCCTTTAATATGTAAAATGTGCTGTTTGTATAGGTTAAGGCTTTACTGGTTGATTTGTACAACAACACCTTTCATGACTTTGTTCACCTTTGCAATAAAAGATTTGTTTGTCTAGATAAGTATATAAAGTAAGAAGGGGGACATCTGCTGGTAAAGAAATGGAAAAACATGCAGGGCTATTCAATAAAAGTTTTTTTTTTTTAATTTAAAATGGTGCTAATTTTGCCCCAACCAATCAAAGTTAGCTTTCAAATGTTAAATAAGATATGATTGGTTGGGGCAAAATTAGCACCATTTTAAACGATAAGAACTTTTATTGAATCTCCTTGATGTTTTACAAATGTTATTTGTAGGAAGAGATATTCAGACTTATTTAATAAGAAATGCAAAAATTTCCCAGAGTTGTTAATTTAACTCAGGCAAAACATTGCATCTCTTATTAAAGGGCATGTGCACCCTTAAAACAAAAAACTGGTCACTTACCTTCCACCAAGCCTAAATAATATATACAGCACATGATAAGATGTATTATTAACCAGATATTTAAAGGGCATGTCCACCACCAAAACTATAATCCCTCCCCCCCCAGTAATGGCCCCATCATGTAGTGTAATAAAATCCTTACCTCACATCCCAGCTCCATAAGGTTTTCCCTTGGGCCCCCCCCCCCCCCCCAAGTCCCAAAAACTGCCCACCAGGAGGATAGCAGAGTCCATATAGGACTCCTGTCTCGCCTCCGGGAGAAGTTTGGCATGCGTACTGCAGCCCTTCTCCCCCTCCCTCTCCCTCCCGTTTTGCGGTCCCTCCCCCTAACATAAAAACCCTTGGCCATATAATAGTATTTCTTCCCCCAGCCCCAACCGCTAAAAAATAATTTTAAGAAAGTCCCCCGAACTCTACTTACCTTCCCTCTCGCCCCCGGCATTCTGAGAAGCTGGCAGCCGCGTCCGTGATTGGCTGCCTCTCAGCCAATCACGGATGCGGCTGCCGGTCCCACCCCCTGCTTGCAGTGTCTTGCAAGCAGAAGGCCAGGCGTCGGAGGAGAGAGGGAAGGTAAGTAAACATCGGGGCACTTTCTTAAATTTATTTTATAGCGGTTGGGGCTGGGGGAAGATATACTATTATAGGGCAAAAGTTTATTTTAAGGGTGGACATGCCCTTTAAGTATTATTATTGCCTCCATTATTGCATTGTTGTTAAAAAAAGGTATAGAAAGCTGGCTGGTCCCTTAATCTGGGACCTGACCATTAGGAAGAAACTCTTCTAGCAGAGAAGACTAGGCCATGCCCTGGACACAAGCAGGGGGTGGGTGATGGCAGCAAATGCAAGTTTGGATTATTATATGCTGCTTTTTGGCCTATATATAATTCGGAATTTTCTTCTGACTAGGATTGTATTACAGTGGGGTCTGGTGATGTGGGGAAGGATTTTTTCATGGCACATGGGTGACCGTGGGCAAGGTCTTGGTGTGTCATGCTTGGGTGGTCCAAGGGCAGGGTATGGGGGTTCAGGGGCAGATCCAAAAGGCATCAAGGTTACTGTTCGGGGTGCTGCTAGTAGTGCTCCATCTTAGCTGTTTTGCACGCACACTACTCTGCAGGCCTGTGCACACTAAATGCTAAAGCTGGAATTGAATTTTGTATGCTCACGCAGCCTGGGCCAGGTTGGACACCCCTGTTCTTAGTTATCAATATATATTTCCCCACATTCTTCTTTTACTCAAGCACAAAACAAAAGCTGAATCCAAGAAGAAACAAGTGCAGCAACAGCTGATAGAAGCCGAAAGAAAGCGCATTGCCCAATTACGGCAGCAGCAGATAGAAACGGAACAGTTCACTTATTTCGAAGACCAGCTAAGAAAGCAAGAAATAGTCAGAAATCAGATGCAAAATAAAGAAGGTTCTAAAGTGTCGGAGCAAATAGACGGCAGCATGGTCACATGTATTTCCACCCCCAAATCCAGTTCTACTGACCAGGCTAGAAGGAACGAGGCCGCTATTCACGCGGGAGAGTCACCACCGGTGACCAGAGCTCTAAAACCTGCAGCTACCCTGAGCGCCGTTCAAAGTAAGTTCCTGGAGCAATTCATCACTTGCAGGGGGATTCAATAAAAGTTCTTATCGTTTAAAATGGTGCTAATTTTGTCCCAACCAATCAGATGTTAGGTTTCAAAAGTTAAATAATATCTGATTGGTTGGGGCAAAATTAGCGCCATTTTTAACTATAAGAACTTTTATTGAATCTCCCTGTTGGACTTTACATTGTGGTCCAATATTGACAAACTGCTCATTATAACCAATGGAAAGTCTACTTTACCTTCTTTACTGTACACCTTAAAATGTTCAATGAAACTCACAGCATGTAGTATTACAGTCTATAATGCTAAAATACCGTAGTATTAGCTGGGTTCGAGAGGGTGTTCATCTTATTGGAGCCCAGTGGCGTAGCTAGAAATCACTGCCCCCCCAGCAATACTAATATGGGGCCCCTCTTCCTTCTTCATCTACAGTGGTTTTCGGGGCGGAGGTTCCATCTGTCATAGGGAAATAAGGAAGATGCCTCCCCCCCTGCAGGGTCTGATCCCCTGGTAGTTACATCCCTGTCAGAGCCCCTTCATTATTATGACATCTTTCTATTTTGCACGCAATGGGCGACAAAGGATTACCCAATGATCGGGTATCGTTGGCGAGGGTTTGGCTGCTCATTCGTTTCTGGTCATGTGTGTGTGTGAAATTGTACATCAGTACCAGCCATAAGAATGGTCGGAGATCTTTATTATTCACAAAACCTGGTTTTAATGGGTATTGCTTCCCTTACATTAAGTCACATCCAGTAAGATCATTTGGTGGCCCACATTGTAGCAGTTATACAAAGCTGTAGGCTATATTAGCCTTAGCTGGGGTATGAAGTTGATCTCCTATATAGATAATTACCTGTCACATTTCTTATTCCCATTAGATGAAATAGTGGATGGTCTTCGACTTGTTGTCCTGCCAAGGGATCTGTCTCATCGGTTCCTGCAGCTTGCCGAGGCCAACACCACCAGGGGGATCGAAACCTGCGGGATTCTCTGTGGCAAACTGGTATAAGATTTTGTGATCTATTTCTACCATGTACATTACTTTTAACTGTAAAGAAATGAAGGTATTTAAATGTCACACATTTCAAGGTGGATTTCCAACTTAAAGGATAAGTCAAAGTCCAGTCTCTCTCAGTTCACCTCAGGAAACATGAATTATGTATTAAGTGTTTTTGTAGAACAGAAGATAAAGGAGCAACCTTGTCAAAGATTCCAATTACAAGTGATCAGATACAATGGGGAGCTGTATATATGTTCTTCTATATCAGTGAACATGAGCTTTAAAGTTTATCCACTTTATCTCACACCCAACCATTAGCATGTCCTTATGATGGTGGTGAAACTGATATCCAGGAAGCCCACTGAAGCTGGCCACACAATAGGCAGAGACCACATAGATAGATTTGATAGACATTAGATAGATTTGAGATATCTATCTAATGTGAGACCACATTTTACAAGCAACGGTTTTTATCTTGAGATAATCCCATCTGACCCATTCATTTTGTGATGTTAAAGGGTATCTCCACTGATACGTCACCTGGGTTGTAAGGATAGATATGTGTAAGGTGGATATGTACCTGCAGTATCCTGTGACACACACACACACACACACACACACACACACACACACCCACACACACACACACACACACACACACACACACACACACACACACACACACACACACACTGTTCACTGATTAATGGAGGAGTAATCACATGACCATAACACAGCTTTACTGACTTCACTAATTAATGGAGTAATCTGGTACTATCTTTTTCTCTCTCCCACTCCCTCCCATACCAGATTGCCTCATATTCCCAGCATCCCCTATGAAATCAAGCATTGATCAATTTTTCAACCATCCCTCTCAGAGTTAGACACTAAAAAATCTTTATTAAAAACAACAAAGTTACCCCTACTTACATTATTGTGGGAAGAGTGTTTTAACTTTTTCTCCCCTTTCTCCTCTGCATGATCCAGCTGTAAAAATGAACTTAGAGAGTCAGGAGGAAAGGATTTCTTACTGCAGCCAAGTGGGTGTGTCTGCTACCATAATGATGCTAATTGAGTGCAGGGAAGACACCCCCCCGGAACCTGCACAAATTTCAAACGAAAGGGAATTCTGGGAAAAAAAGGTAGGGGAGGGTTGGGGGATGGTGTACTTTAAAATAACACCCCCCCCCCAAAAATGCTTTTCCTCATGGAGATACCCTTTAAATTAATTGTATGAAAGAACGGCTAAGCGTTTCTAGATAGATTGGACATTTATCTTGTGAAAGTTGGTATGGCCACTTTAACCAACTGAGAACATACAAACTGTGATACTACATGCTCTCAGGGTTGGGTTCAGGTAGATCTTGGTGTTAAGGGGCTTCATAGTGTTGGGACAACTGCCCTGTTTGCCGCTATTGTAAAACCAGCCCTGTTGTAGTCAGCAGTGCATTCACCAACTATCCATAACCATTGATCGATAGACTGTAGGGGGATATTGGGAACTGAATGTGGGTTCCTTTGCCTTGCCTTTAGTAACTAAGACACATGATTTTACCATTAATCTTTGTTTTTATCCAGACTCACGATGAATTCATGATCACCCGTGTATGTACCAAAACAGTCTGCTGGACCAGACACTGTGATATGGAGAATGTGGAAGAGTTATTCAATGTGCAAGATCAGCACAGCCTTCTAACCCTGGGCTGGATCCACGTACGTGCACACCTGGGAACCTGATGGGGGGCCACTTTGAGTAGAAGATGAGATGTGACAATGACCCTGTGTGTTTGGGGCCAACCTTATAGCACTGTTGGATATACTATAATTAGCACATTTATTTTATACTAAAACTATACCAACCAATTACAATAACTATGGCAGGTAGATTCACCTGTTTTGCACAATTCTGCTGCTAATATCTCTGTGCCCATGTGGTCCCCTTGAAAATAGTTATTTGTATTTCTCTTCTGTCTGTGAATTGCCATGTCCGAGTTTTCTGTCTTTCAGACTCATCCAACCCAAACTGCTTTCTTATCCAGTGTTGACCTTCAACACACTGCTCCTATCAGCTCATGTTACCGGAAGCCATTGCTATTGTCTGTTCGCCAAAGCACAACGAGTAGGTTCCTTTTCCTGTGTTCGATTGGTCATTGGCTCTGTTTCGGGTCCTAATTATTCCGTAGGCTGCTGACATGTTGTTCGCAAATAGGAACTACGTGATGATACAGTCCCATATCATGGCCAAATGTTTCTATAATCAAGAACATAGTCCGTGTACATTCCAGGGCCGAATACATTATCGCTGTGGATAGTAAAGTAGAATTGGGGAGAAGTGGGGGGTTTAAATTGGGTGATTAGAGATTGTTTCCCATGCAGATTTATTCACTGACGCTATGTAATGAGGTTGCCTAGTATCCAGCACCATCTTGGTTGCGTTCCAACAGAGAATAAAATCGGGCCACAGCTTTGTCCTTCATGTGTTATTTAACATAAACTACCATTTCCTCTTTGATACAGGGATACAGGGGTGTAGCTACATCTGGAGCAGGGTGTGTGCGACCACACTAGGGCCCCAATTTTATACCCCCCGTCCCAGTGTTTAAGGCACTGTTTCCTGCAGTCACTATATAGGGGCACCTTACTCGTTCTATCCTTGACCGTGTTTTGATATGTTAGTCATTTGATTGATGCTCACAGGGCAGTGGACATTGTCCGGGCCCTGGTGTAGGTTGTTGAGTTGGGGGGGCTCTTGAGTCTGGGTCCTGCCACTAAGGGGTTGGGCCAAAGTGCTCTAGCTGCGTGATAGTGTGGGAATAGATGAGGATTGGTTTGCTATGTACCACCAGCCTTGCACAGGAGGAAATCACTAACCTACTGTTATGGTATTTCCTCAGTACAGGATTTTCCGACTCACCAGTGCTGGAAGGTTGGAAGTATCCCCTGCAAGAAGAAAGGGTTTCATCCGCACAGCAAAGAACCAAGACAGTTCAACGTAAGAGGCTTTTTATCACAATGGGATCATTCTATTTACGGGGACATTTACTATTATATCTGCTAAACAGGAGTAATCATAGTCTGATGATTTCAGGTTATTTCCCCTTGTATGAGATCTCATCTGCTGTATTTTTTTTTTTTTTACTAAACCAATTGCTTATAATCCCAACTGTTCCATTCATTCTGGGACACTCCGACTGTCCAATGGGCGGCTTGGAATGACTGGGACAGAGCCTATTGGTTAAATGGGTTTCTTTCCTACATGGAGGAGGAGGGGCATGTTCATGGTTTAAAGCACACCTATTTATAGGGAACATCTTTTTATTATAGTGACTTTTTATCCCTTTTCCGGACCTGCGACACGCCTTGTCCGTGACACCGGTATACAAGTGCTGGACCTGAGGTGATGGAGATATGGGATAGTTTGAAATTGGTTGTTGGATTTCCCCTTTGAAGGAATTGAAATGGACATTTTTTCTAATTTATACAATTTAGATGCCATTTATTTCTATTTATTGCGCATCCGGATGATGACGGCCTTGCATCGTTGAAACGTTAAAACAATAAAGACTGTTTGATGTTTAACCCAGTGTTCCGGGAACTATCACATATTGTTGAGATATATGGTGTGGGATATGGAACTACACAACCTGGTGGCACCTGGATCATGTATTGATACTTTATCTTGGATGAGTGCAGAAATCTCTTGATAAAATTTTGCCAACATAATTAGCTGTAAATCTTCTTATTATATGTCTATGACTACCCCTGTAGTGGATTCTATGAGAGGAACTGTAAGATTATAGCCATATAATCTTACAGTTCCAGGAGGAGAAGGAAACCAGATGCCACAAAGGAGTAGGTTAGAATAAATAATGCACCCCCAACTGTAAATTAAGAATGTTAGAAGTCACCTTGGAGTTCCGTGCCTTGTAAAAAGGTACTCAGAAATCCTCTGTGACTTCTAATATCCTTATAATACAGTTGGGGGTGCATTCTTCAAATATTATATTCAGCTGTTTGTCTTGGATGAAACGAATGACATCACAGCCAGTGGCTGAATGCTATTCCCTATCTGCCTCCTCTGAGCACGTGCAAGCTTGTTAAAAAGCTTGGAGAGGATGTGGATATCTTTGAGAGGCAGAGGGAAGGGGAAAACACATTTCAACAGGTTCTTCTATTGAAACCAAATGCGCTGATCAGGAGAAAACAAACATGACCGATGGTTAGATTCTAGTTGATGTAGTGCAGAGCAATGAGCAATTAAAACACTTTGCCTTTAGCCTTGTGTTTTTTTTTGGTTTCAGGGCTGTCAATTGTTAAAGCTTTTATTTCTACAGTCCAGTAACAGCAGATATATCGTTCCCTGAATATATACAAGGACACCAGCGTACTCTATAGAGTTGTGTATCACAGCAAATAATAAACCTCCTTTTGACATTAGAGAGTTGTTTAAAGTGGTATTGTCCATTTACTCAGATATGGTCTCCATTCAAAACGTTAAAAGCATTCTGCCTCCAAAGGGAAATGTCCTAATGCATCATGGGATTTAAAGTCTCTTTTTGTCTACACATCGGACAGAAATGGCAGGTTTAAATATGTGGGGCCCTTTGGGCAAAACATGGTGTCCAGAGCCCACACAAGCTCGTAACTTTTTAGAGCTCTGTAATAATATTATATGGTTTGGAGTAGGGCAGTTGCACTTTTACCCCTATGGTGCAACCAACCCTGATCAGAAGGATTTAAACCAGCGGAGCAGACCTTTAGTGAAACCAAAAAAATTTGGGTTAAGTGATTTCATTTTTAGATGGTCTGATTAAAAAAAACATCATGGAAACTCGCATATTAAAGGACCATTGTATTGTCCAAGCTCCGTCCCCACCTCAGTCTAATATCTATCCATTGGAAGAAACACTTCTTGCAGAGTGGCCTTTCCATTGGTTAGGCCCTGGGCCAAAAGGGGGGTGGAGCAATGCAAAAACAATTGCTTTTAATTATTTTAAATTTAAAAGTACCATGGTAATTGATACAAATGATGCTGCTATCTGGCATAGCTGGTGACTTGCTGTGCATCATGGGACAAATTCCAATTATGTGGCTTACCCACAATTTGTATATATTAGTCTAGGCATTATTATGATAAAGAATCATGTAGCCTTAGCTAAATGTATAGAAACCGGATTAAAACACATAATTTTAAAAGGTAGGTAATATGTGATCCTTTGTACAATCCACACAAAATACTTGTTGTAAATGTTGGACTTGTAGTTTAACAAGCTCATTAGACATCGCAATGGTGGTATATAGAGTACAGGTGATCATTTTCAGGGGCTGAACAAACAGTAGCTGGAAATCACCAATTCTAATTCTTGTGTATTCATCGACCTGTGATTCATATACAGGAACTGACGTTACTGAAATGAATCCGTCATTGATTCCCCCCCTCTGTTTTCTCTCTCTCCCCCTCTTTAGCTGCAGATGGAAGGACTGTGAAGCTTTAAGTGTCTCTCTCCTGAGAATTCTAGTCAGAATGGACCAGCCGATCTCAATTTCTTCCTTGGTGAAACATTTTCTCTCTCTACTGTCTGTGCATTTTAACTTCCATGTGCAGCCATTCAGAAACTCATAGTGAGATTTATTAGCAGAACTGAGGGGTCTCCTCCATGGGGAACATAATGAATTAGAATAATTATGGAAACACTATATAACATACAACAGAATCTTAGCCCCAGATAAAATCTTTTTCCCTATTGAGTTAATCAAACACTGGTGATGGTCTACCTCCTTCCTTGGGCCATTTCTCCTGATATTTCCATGCAAAGTTGTTTTTTTTAACCATCGAGTCCCCACCGTAACATCCTCCAGTGGGAATTCCCACTCCATGTGAACTACAAACCAGATAAAAACCTCTGCTGACCTTGCCAGGGATACTTGCTGGAGTTCTCTGATCGCTTGGAGGAAATTTAAACTTTGCCTGTGTGTATCTGGAGAACCAGATCATGGAGGGAGTGGATTTGATGAAGTTTTAGGCAGGAATGGATGTGGCTTAGTAGTCAGTTACACTTGATTGGCCTAATATTTTATTCCTGATTTTGCCGACCAAATTATTGCACTGGGCAGCTGGTCAGGCAATATATTGACTAGTGTGGAATTAACTTACGGTCTTAGAGATGAGATCCGGTCCGACTGGACCTGATGCAACACAGAGCCCACCAGTTCCGAAATAAGAACATTCCGTAGTGGATCGTTCGGACTTCAGGAAGTATTTCGAGGGTTACCGAATGTACAAGGTTAATTTCTGTAACCCCGATAACCTAGTATATTTGGTAACCCTCAAAAATACGTTCCGTTTTTGGATTTTCAGATCTTCGGGTTTTTCCCGAGTTACGTAAATGCGAAAATGGAATGAAAATTCCCGAGTTTCGGACACCTCTACAGGTATACTATTTGTACAGGTTGAGGTATCTAATACGTATGTATGGGATAATTGGTTCAATCCACCTGTTCAATATCACCAGCCAGTTTATCGAACAGACGGCCATACACTAATTACTATTTCCGATCAGATTATTAACTTACCTGTTTAGACTCTAATGGATAGATAATGTTTTTCCATGTTGTTTCTGAATGGAGTAATGATTTCCTGTGAATCATGTGACTTGCGGCCTCGGTTTGTATTATAGTCCGAGCAGCGGGGATCATTGTGTAATAAAGAACCTTTGTTTGGGTCATAATAGTAAAAACACAACCAAATCCAATTACAATTCATTCATCAGCAGCATTGGACTGAAACCAGAAGAGTATTAAGGCTGAACACGAAATGGAATTAAGTAGAAAGAAATATTGTGAAAAACATAATTTGGCTTTAAAGTCAACGTAGAAATATCTAATTATTCTAAATTGGCTTTGAAATGATATTAACTGCTAAACCAGCCGCAGGCTAATGGCCCCAATGAAATTTTTGACATCCATAAATCTGGGATGGATCATCCCCATAAAAGAGACACAATGACAGGTTAATCAAGCTTCCATTATTCATGTTTGCTATCTGTCACGTACCCCATTGTGGATAAAGGAGCAGGTAGGATTGGTGATGTTTACCCGCCAATGTAGCTTCTGCACCAAGAAAATGGCTTCTTCCTCATCTTTAACACAGGAAGACCCAGTACCCAGATGTGTTGGTGCTCAATATGTTTAGAAACATGTTAATATTCCTTTTGTATCTGAAACTAAAGCTTGATCGATGCTAAAACTGGTTGCAATGTCTGTTGATGGCGCAACATATTATTTAACATTCTGTGTTGTAGAAGAAACTGTGGCAATGCCAGATCACACCGATGTGTCCCTGAGCCCAGAGGAACGAGTCCGCGTCCTGAGCAAATGGGTTGTAATATCACCATCAATGAGGAAATCACCCTAGACGCTACTTCAGGTCGGAGTGGAGATGGAGCGAATGGCGTCTGTCTACTTGGATGAAGGGAACCTTGAAAATGCTTTTGTTCTCTACAATAATTTATCATGTAAGCAACACGTCCCTAACCCCAATCTTTAATAACGGGCCACATTAACTATTTCATTATTCTTAGAATTTGCTCGATCTTCATGGTATGCAGGACTATAACTCCCAATCCCCTTTTCACCTAAGGTGGTGTAGCCTGGCACAACTGATATAAATGTCAAGGGGAAGTCCAGCCCTCAAATGAAAAATTATATAAAGGATAAAAAACCCAAAATGCAGTCTAACCTGAATTGCTGTCCGGGTGCCCTGTTCCTTGGGTCTTCCAGTTAGCAACTGTCAGTTATAGATGTGACAGGTGACATCACAGCAATGACTAAAGGCAAGTCCCCTAGCTGCCTCCTCTGTGCATACTTAAGCTCATAGGCAGCTCACAAAATTGCTGAAGGGGGTGTGAACAATTGTAGCCATTAACCACCAGCTAATGATTCCACAAGCTGTGGTAGGATACCTAATTATTTTTAAAGAGGCTTTTCTTTCTAAAAAGATGTCATTATGAGGTGGAGTTGTCCTTTAATTTTTGCAGGAGCCATTTAAACTGTCCAAAAAAAAAATAATAACATTGTTTTCTTTCAGGTTATTTGTTGAAAAGTTGCCTGGACACAGGGACTATCAGAAATATGAAATCCCAGAGAAACAAGACATTTTAAAGGTAAAAGGTAGGGTGGAATAATCAGCCTTATAGTTTTCTGTATGTAAAGGGCGCCCCCTAGGTGCTGCCCTCTATAAGTAGAGACTTAAGCCTGGTACACACGTGTGATTTCGGCACCCACCCACGACCCCCCATGTTCATGCGTGCGATGAATGTCGTTTCAACCGATAGTTGCACATGTGTATGTGTATGGTCGGGATTGTTCGTCGATCCGCCATGGACTGAACGCATACACACGTGCAATTATCAGCTGTGTGGCGTGTGGGTATGGGTCGTGGGTCTGTGACAAGTTCGGACGTGTGTGTGAGGCTTTATACCTGTAATATCAATATGTGAGGAATCTCCCATCAACATTCTGTAATATTTATGTAATATAGGGAACTATAGGGATCTTGTTAGAAAGGGAAAGTACAGAAAGTAGAAAGATCAGGAAAAGGAAACAGACCATGGACGTTCCCCTTATGGACGGTAAAATATAAATCCCATTGGGTTTGTGAAAAATTGTTGATCAAGCACACACTACTACCATTGATCAGTGGGGTTTGACCGATAATCTCCATTGGTTGCAGCCAGCTCCCTTTACTTTAGTACAGGAAGCCGATAGTGGCCATTTATAGTAATGGCCACTCTCTTTATACATAATGTAAGAATCTAGGCAAGTGTGTACCCAGCTTTGCTGTCAATGGGTTTTGTGTGGATCATTCAATGACCAAGAGGGATCTCTCCATGTAAATTAGCCTTTCAGGTTTCATGGCACCAAAGGCTTCTGTGACCTCTGTAATAGGCCAGGTGAAATAATCATTTTTATTAAAGGAAAAGGCTAATTGCATGTGATAAATATTTTATTCTGTACTTCCCCTAGACTGACTTCCAACCCACAGGGTCTTCAGCTTATAATTCATTAACATGGGTTCTTTTTTTAAAGAAATTAAAAGATGTTGCGTTTCCAAGAACAGAGTGTTAAAGAAGGATCTCCTAAAGAAATACAGCATGGAACACCAAGAGTACCTGCAAGGCATAGTAAGTCCCACCAATGGGGGGTTTCTCCCTACAAGGTAATCAAAAGCACGAACATTACAGAAAATAAGATTAGAGATAGGCAACGGTAGCCCATCAGATGTTAAAAACTACAACTCCCAGCATTGCCTAGATGCCCTCTACTTGCTTGCAGGGGAATGCTGGAAGTTGTAGTTTTAGATGGCTATCAGTACTGTACCATTTTTTACCGCTAGCAAAATGCTACACGTATTGGGGACCGCTCACATAATAAGTGTGGAACGCCCGCATGCCATCCATGTGAAATATGTAAATACGGCACCCTGTATCACCGCCAAATTCAATGATTCGACCTAGACTTCATCGAGATAGGTAATGTCACCCAGAACCTATAACAATGCCAAATAGATTTTAACCTTTAGTTCTCCTTTAATATGTAAATGTGCTGTTGTATAGGTTAAGCTTACTGGTTGATTTGTACAACAACACCTTTCATGACTTGTTCACCTTTGCAAAAAGATTTGTTTGTCTAGATAAGTATATAAAGTAAGAAGGGGGACATCTGCTGGTAAAGAAATGGAAAAACATGCAGGGCTATTCAATAAAGTTTTTTTTTTTTAATTTAAAATGGTGTAATTTTGCCCAACCAATCAAGTTAGCTTTCAAATGTTAAATAAGATATGATTGGTGGGGCAAAATTAGCACCATTTTAAACGATAAGAACTTTTATTGAATCTCCTTGATGTTTTACAAATGTTATTTGTAGGAAGAGATATTCAGACTTATTAATAAGAAATGCAAAAATTTCCCAGGAGTGTATATTTAACTCAGGCAAAACATTGCATCTCTTATTAAAGGGCATGTGCACCCTTAAAACAAAAAACTGGTCACTTACCTTCCACCAAGCCTAAATATATACAGCACATGATAAGATGTATTATTAACCAGATATTAAAGGCATGTCCACCACCAAAACTATAATCCCTCCCCCCCCAGTAATGGCCCATCATTGTAGTGTAAAAATCCTTACCTCACATCCCAGCTCCATAAGGTTCTCCTGTAGTCCCCCCCCCCCCCCCAAGTCCCAAAAACTGCCCACCAGGAGGATAGCAGAGTCCATATAGGACTCCTGTCTCGCCTCCGGGAGAAGTTTGGCATGCGTACTGAGCTTCTCCCCCTCCCTCCCTCCCGTTTTGCGGTCCCTCCCTAACATAAAAAACCCTTGGCCATATAATAGTATTTCTTCCCCCAGCCCCAACCGCTAAAAAATAATTTTAAGAAAGTCCCCCGAACTCTACTTACTCCCTCTCGCCGGCATTCTGAGAAGCTGGCAGCGCGTCCGTGATTGGCTGCCTCTCAGCCAATCACGGATGCGGCTGCCGGTCCCACCCCCTGCTTGCAGTGTCTTGCAAGCAGAAGGCCAGGCGTCGGAGGAGAGAGGGAAGGTAAGTAAACATCGGGCAATTCTTAAATTTATTTTATAGCGGTGGGGCTGGGGGAAGATTATACTATTATAGGGCAAAAGTTATTTTAAGGGTGGACATGCCCTTTAAGTATTATTATTGCCTCCATATTGCATTGTGTTAAAAAAAGGTATAGAAAGCTGGCTGGTCCCTTAATCTGGGACCTGACCATTAGGAGAAACTCTTCTAGCAGAGAAGACTAGGCCATGCCCGGACACAAGCAGGGGGGGTGGATGGCAGCAAATGCAAGTTGGATTATTAATGCTGTTTTTGGCCTATATATAATTCGGAATTTCTTCTGACTAGGATTGTATTACAGTGGGGTCTGGTGATGTGGGGAAGGATTTTTTCATGGCACATGGGTGACCGTGGGCAAGGTCTTGGTGTGTCAGCTTGGTGGTCCAAGGGCAGGGTATGGGGGTCAGGGGCAGATCCAAAAGGCATCAAGGTTACTGTTCGGGGTGCTGCTAGTAGTGCTCCATCTTAGCTGTTTTGACGCACACTACTCTGCAGGCCTGTGACACTAATGCTAAAGCTGGGATTGAATTTTGTATGCTCACGCAGCCTGGGCCAGGTTGGACACCCGTTCTTAGTTATCAATATATATTTCCCCACATTCTTCTTTACTCAAGCACAAAACAAAAGCTGAATCCAAGAAGAAACAAGTGCAGCAACAGCTGATAGAAGCCGAAAGAAAGCGCATTGCCCTACGGCAGCAGCAGATAGAAACGGAACAGTTCACTTATTTCGAAGACCAGCTAAGAAAGCAAGAAATAGTCAGAAATCAGATGCAAATAAAGAGGTTCTAAAGTGTCGGAGCAAATAGACGGCAGCATGGTCACATGTATTTCCACCCCCAACAACAGTTCTACTGACCAGGCTAGAAGGAACGAGGCCGCTATTCAGCGGGAGAGTCACCACCGGTGACCAGAGCTCTAAAACCTGCAGCTACCCTGAGCGCCGTTCAAAGTAAGTTCCTGGAGCAATTCATCACTTGCAGGGGGATTCATAAAAGTTCTTATCGTTTAAAATGGTGCTAATTTTGTCCCAACCAATCAGATGTTAGGTTTCAAAAGTTAAATAATATCTGATTGGTTGGGGCAAAATTAGCGCCATTTTTAACTATAGAGACTTTTATTGAATCTCCCGTTGGACTTTACATTGGTCCAATATTGACAAATGCTCATTATAACCAATGGAAAGTTACTTTACCTTTTTACTGTACACCTTAAGTTCAATGAAACTCACAGCATGTAGTATTACAGTCTATATGCTAAATACCGTAGTATTAGCTGGGTTCGAGAGGGTGTTCATCTTATTGGAGCCCAGTGGCGTAGCTAGAAATCACTGCCCCCAGCAATAATAATATGGGGCTCTTCCTTCTTCATCTACAGTGGTTTCGGGGCGGAGGTTCCATCTGTCATAGGGAAATAAGGAAGATGCCCCCCCTGCAGGGTTGATCCCCTGGTAGTTACTCCTGTCAGAGCCCCTTCATTATTATGACATCTTTCTATTTTGCACGCAATGGGCGACAAAGGATTACCCAATGATCGGGTATCGTTGGCGAGGGTTTGGCTGCTCATTCGTTTCTGGTCATGTGTGTGTGTGAAATTGTACATCAGTACCAGCCATAAGAATGGTCGGAGATCTTTATATTCACAAAACCTGGTTTTAATGGGTATTGCTTCCCTTACATTAAGTCACATCCAGTAAGATCATTTGGTGGCCCACATTGTAGCAGTTATACAAAGCTGTAGGCTATATTAGCCTTAGCTGGGGTATGAAGTTGATCTCCTATATAGATAATTACCTGTCACATTTCTTATTCCCATTAGATGAAATAGTGGATGGTCTTCGACTTGTTGTCCTGCCAAGGGATCTGTCTCATCGGTTCCTGCAGCTTGCCGAGGCCAACACCACCAGGGGGATCGAAACCTGCGGGATCTCTGTGGCAAACTGGTATAAGATTTTGTGATCTATTTCTACCATGTACATTACTTTTAACTGTAAAGAAATGAAGGTATTAAATGTCACCATTTCAAGGTGGATTTCCAACTTAAAGGATAAGTCAAAGTCCAGTCTCTCTCAGTTCACCTCAGGAAACATGAATTATGTATTAAGTGTTTTTGTAGAACAGAAGATAAAGGAGCAACCTTGTCAAAGATTCCAATTACAAGTGATCAGTACAATGGGGAGCTGTATATATGGTCTTCTATATCAGTGAACATGAGCTTTAAAGTTTATCCACTTTATCTCACACCCAACCATTAGCATGTCCTTATGATGGTGGTGAAACTGATATCCAGGAAGCCCACTGAAGCTGGCCCCACAATAGGCAGAGACCACATAGATAGATTTGATAGACATTAGATAGATTTGAGATATCTATCTAATGGAGACCACATTTTCACAAGCAACGGTTTTTAATTGAGATAATCCCATCTGACCCATTCATTTTGTGAGTTAAAGGTATCTCCACTGATACGTCACCTGGGTTGTAAGGATAGATATTGTAAGGTGGATATGTACCTGCAGTATCCTGTGCACACACACACACACACACACACACACACACACACACACACACACACACACACACACACACACACACACACACACACACACACACACACACACACACACACACACACACACACACACACACACACACACACACACACACACACACACACACACACACACACACACACACACACACACACACACACACACACACACACACACACACACAACACACACACACACACACACACACACACACACACACACACACACACATGTTCACTGATTAATGGAGGAGTAATCACATGACCATAACAGCAGCTTTACTGACTTCACTAATTAATGGAGTAATCTGGTACTATCTTTTTCTCTCTCCCACTCCCTCCCATACCAGATTGCCTCATATTCCCAGCATCCCCTATGAAATCAAGCATTGATCAATTTTTCAACCATCCCTCTCAGAGTTAGACACTAAAAAATCTTTATTAAAAACAACAAAGTTACCCCTACTTACAGTATTGTGGGAAGAGTGTTTTAACTTTTTCTCCCCTGTCTCTCTCTGCATGATCCAGCTGTAAAAATGAACTTAGAGAGTCAGGGAGGAAAGGATTTCTTACTGCAGCCAAGTGGGTGTGTCTGCTACCATAATGATGCTAATTGAGTGCAGGGGAAGACACACCCCCAGGAACCTGCACAAATTTCAAACGAAAGGGAATTCTGGGGAAAAAAAGGTAGGGGGAGGGTTGGGGGATGGTGTACTTTAAAATAACACCCCCCCCCCCAAAAATGCTTTTTCCTCAGTGGAGATACCCTTTAAATTAATTGTATGAAAGAACGGGCTAAGCGGTTCTAGATAGATTGGACATTTATCTTGTGAAAGATTGGTATGGCCACTTTAACCAACTGAGAACATACAAACTGGTGACATCACATGCTCTCAGGGTTGGGTTCAGGTAGATCTTGGTGTTAAGGGGCTTCATAGTAGTTGGGACAACTGCCCTGTTTGCCGCTATTGTAAAACCAGCCCTGTGTGTAGTCAGCAGTGCATTCACCAACTATCCATAATCCATTGATCGATAGACTTGTAGGGGGATATTGGGAACTGAATGTGGGTTCCTTTGCCTTGCCTTTTAGTAATCTAAGACACATGATTTTACCATTAATCTTTGTTTTTATCCAGACTCACGATGAATTCATGATCACCCATGTGATTGTACCAAAACAGTCTGCTGGACCAGACTACTGTGATATGGAGAATGTGGAAGAGTTATTCAATGTGCAAGATCAGCACAGCCTTCTAACCCTGGGCTGGATCCACGTACGTGAGCAGCACCCTGGGGAACCTGATGGGGGGCCACTTTGAGTAGAAGATGAGATGTGACAATGACCCTGTGTGTTTAGGGGCCAACCTTATAGCACTGTTGGATATACTATAATTAGCACATTTATTTTAATACTAAAACTATAACAACCAATTACAATAACTATGGCAGGTAGACTTCACCTGTTTTGCACTAATTCTGCTGCTAATATCTCTGTGCCCATGTGGTCCCCTTGAAAATAGTTATTTGTATTTCTCTTCTGTCTGTGAATTGCCATGTCCGAGTTTTCTGTCTTTCAGACTCATCCAACCCAAACTGCTTTCTTATCCAGTGTTGACCTTCACACTCACTGCTCCTATCAGCTCATGTTACCGGAAGCCATTGCTATTGTCTGTTCGCCAAAGCACAACGAGTAGGTTCCTTTTCCTGTGTTCTGATTGGTCATTGGCTCTGTTTCGGGTCCTAATTATTCCGTACGGCTGCTGACATGTTGTTCGACAAATAGGGACTACGTGATGATGACAGTCCCATATCATGGCCAAAATGTTTCTATAATCAAAGAACATAGTCCGTGTACATTCCAGGGCCGAATACATTATCGCTGTGGATAGTAAAGTAGAATTGGGAGAAGGTGGGGGGTTTAAATTGGGTGATTAGAGATTGTTTCCCATGCAGATTTATTCACTGACGCTATGTAATGAGGTTGCCTAGTATCCAGCAGCCATCTTGGTTGCGTTCCAACAGAGAAATAAAATACGGGCCACAGCTTTGTCCTTCATGTGTTATTTAAACATAAAACTAACATTTCCTCTTTGATACAGGGATACAGGGGTGTAGCTACATCTGGAGCAGGGTGTGTGCGACCACACTAGGGCCCCAAATTTATACCCCCCGTCCCAGTGTTATAAGGCACTGTTCCTGCAGTCACTATATAGGGGCACCTTACTCGTTCTATCCTTGACCGGTGTTTTGATATGTTAGTCCCATTTGATTGATGCTCACAGGGCAGTGGACATTGTCCGGGCCCTGGTGTAGGTTGTTGAGTTGGGGGGGCTCTTGAGTCTGGGTCCTGCCACTAAGGGGTTGGGCCAAAGTGCTTCTAGCTGCTGAGTAGTGTGGGAATAGATGAGGATTGGTTTGCTATGTACCACCAGCCTTGCACAGGATTGGAAATCACTAACCTACTGTTATTGTATTTCCTCAGTACAGGGATTTTCCGACTCACCAGTGCTGGAATGTTGGAAGTATCCGCCTGCAAGAAGAAAGGGTTTCATCCGCACAGCAAAGAACCAAGACAGTTCAACGTAAGAGGCTTTTTATCACAATGGGATCATTCTATTTACGGGGACATTTACTATTAATATCTGCTAAACAGGAGTAATCATAGTCTGATGATTTCAGGTTATTTCCCCTTGTAATGAGGATCTCATCTGCTGTATTTTTTTTTTTTTTACTAAACCAATTGCTTATAAATCCCAACTGTTCCATTCATTCTGGGACACTCCGACTGTCCAATGGGCAGGGCTTGGAATGACTGGGACAGAGCCTATTGGTTAAATGGGTTTCTTTCCTACATGGAGGAGGAGGGGCATGTTCATGGTTTAAAGCACACCTATTTATAGGGAACATCTTTTTATTATAGTGACTTTTTTATCCCTTTTCCAGACCTGCAGACACGTCCTTGTCCGTGACACCGGTATCACAGTGCTGGACCTGAGGTGATGGAGAATTGGGATAGTTTGAAATTGGTTGTTGGATTTCCCCTTTGAAGGAATTGAAATGGACATTTTTTCTAATTTATACAATTTAGATGCCATTTATTTCTATTTATTGCGCAGAACGTTTTGTTGAGGTTGTAGTATTGATTTCTGTGATCGTTCCGGCCTTGCGCTAACATTCACACCGTCTTCTAGATGTTCTATAGCTTGAACGTGGGGCCTGGAATGGAATGAAGGTTAAAGATCAAACTCGACACTGTCTGCCTATTTTGTGAAAATTATTTATTTTCCCCTAAGTTCCAATAAATATTTGTTAATATTATTTAATTTGTTATGTTGTTTAACTAATCCATAACATTTTCTTAAATGGACAAACGTCTCTATTTCCAATATACCGTATGGAGAGGCTGCTTATTGGGTGAATCTGACACACCCTCTCATCTCCAATTGGTTCCTTGTCTAAGCCACACTGATGTGTTTTCACACCCGCTAACAATTTGTCTTACGACTACAGAATTAGTAGTGAGGAGCCCTCTTATATCTCCTGCAATTCGTGTTTCACACTTATCACAGTGAGTGCAATTCATATGCCATTAAAGTTCATATAGCAAGTTTAGGTATATAGGTATGTAGAGGGCTTGTGTCAGGTATTTAAGTGTGCTGTTTGCTATACCACGTTTTTTTTTTTGCCTTTGTTTAGTTTTTTTTTATTAATTTTCCTAATTAATGTTCTTAAAGGTGAAGTACGATGAAAAAAAAATCAATTCTTTTTTAAAGGGTATCTCCACCGATAAAAATGACTTGGGCTTTTCCCCCCTTTAATATAAGAACAGGAGGTGAAGGAACTTTGTCTTACTACCCTTTCTTCAACTATTCAGACAGGAGCAGGCAGGGTAGACACAGAACTTGCCAGTGATCATGCTCCAGCGATGTTTCCTCTGACAGCTTTACAATGTATGCACATCATGTCACATGGCAGATTATGGCCATTGAAATGAGAAAATATATATATTGCATATGTATTTGTGCTGAACTTCTCCTTTAAGTTCATGCTACAGCAAAGTATTCTAGTCATATCCATATCCTACATAAAGTCTGTATGTCCGATAATCATTATACCAATTACAGCCTGACTAGCAATCTGAGGTTCCACAGGCTGTAAACCAGTTGAAATGTAGCTTTGCTTATAACACTAGAATGATTGCCTGGGGATATACTCAGTTACCTGTCTGTGATCTTTCACCTGGAAAATAACCTAGTAAAACGAATTTCCTTCAGACAGAGCCCTGGGTTTATACAGTAGAAAGGTCATGACCGTAACCGGATAAAAAAATAAATTGAAATTCACCCTCTAGCTAGTTAATTTATTTATGCATTTATAAATTCGATTTCTATATTCAACAGGTGACCTTCAGCTTTTAGAAGGTTCATAACGCTAGATGAATTGCTTCTGTTTACAAATCTCTTTTCCTTTAATCATGGGAACATCCTGAGGAAGGACATTTCACTTACAAAATTACAATTTTATCTATTAAAGGACAACTACACTGTATTTTTTTTTAATGAAAAGAACCTGTGGCAAGGAGGTAGGGCTGATTTTTCCTACCTCCTAATATTGTTTTGTTCTGAATCTACAGCACAAAGAAATATTTTGAGGGGTAGTTCTCCTTTAATAAATTTTGAATTTTGATCATGGAACCTTTTTATTTAAACATGGAACCTTGTTTAGCATAAGGTTCCATGATACAATAATGGATAAAATGTTCATTTTTGTAACATAATGTCCTTCCTCGGGATGTTCACCTGTTTAAGGGAAAAGAGATTTCACTGGTAGATCTATTTCTATCTGTATAAGTGCTTGGAAAGCTTGCATTTTCAATCATTTTATTTAGCCAATAGAAGGTATTATTTTATATCCAATATGTTCTTTTTATTGTAAGTTATGGAATGCCCTCAAGGTGGCGATAAACCCTTAGTTGGATATGAAATGTGGATGTTTCTAATTATATATTAGACCATGAATTAGGCTTTTTAATACTTCTTATTTCTATTAAAATATTAGGATTGCCATAGTTTTTCATGTGCTTTTACACATTTTTTTACTGAATTGTGATGTTTTTTTTTTTCCTGTTAAAGGAATAGTTTACTCTCAAAGTGAACTATTCCTTTTAATGTATTGATTGAAGCCTGGGAGGTTAAGGAGCTATGCCTTACCTCCCGTTCTTCAATCAATCGCAGGTAAATGTTATGCTAATACTTTCCACTAGGTGCTGCTCTAAAGCCGAGTGCACACATTCACGATCTTTAAAAAATGACAGAATCTGCAAGATTCTCTCTATGTTAAGCATAGCAGGAATGCTCAGGACTGCAGATTTCTCTCGGCTGCGGCCGACTCCCTATACCTTAAGTACAGGGACAGTCCCGAGGCCGATCGGGAACTTTTGTTGGCCTCGGGGGTGTTCGGAAATTTGCTACATGAACGAGAAAGAGAAGATAACGTGGAATCTGATGGAATCGTCCTTTTCTCGCTCAAACATAATAACATAATAACGATATCTTAACCCCCATTACTGTTGGCATGAATAAGCTTTAATTAACAAAACAAAACAAAAAAACAAAATGACTTTGCATCGAATCAGACTAAGACGTATTTTGGAATGGAACAGTGGCCAGGTACTTCCTTGGTTGACACTCACAGTAATACGCTGGAATTAAGAATAATAAAATAGGAATAGAATAAGGAATTTTTAGAAGCATTTGCGGTGAACAATAGAGGGTCCGGCTTCATCGTATTCAGGTTTGCTGATCCACATCTGTTGGAAGGTAGACAGGGAGGCGAGGATGGATCCACCAATCCAGACAGAGTACTTGCGCTCAGGTGGGGCAATGATCTGATTGGAAGAGAAGTAAAACTTGTTTAGAATGTAAATCTGAGCCAATAAGATGTTGGTTTTCTAATAGCACCAGATACAGGGCACTAGTCCTCTAATAATCAAGGGGCCCCTTGACTGAAGGGTTCTTTGTATATACCTTACTCTTGGGCCATTTTTCTAAAAATGCAGTGTAAGTGATTACCACTATCATGTGCTATTACCATGTTGGTATTTTATGGCACAGTCACCGGCACAGGCAAGTGTAAAATACCAATACTTTATAACTGACTTTGGCAGTTTGCTTTTTGAAAACACAATTTAATGTTTACATACAATGCTCTTGCTTTATAGAAAAGATGAAGAAAAAAATACATATAATATTATCGCCCAATCTGCCACGTTTGTTTATTTGGATCCTATTCAATGGAACGTAAAATGGCCACAGACAAGGAACTGTGATTACCTTGATCTTCATTGTGCTGGGGGCCAAAGCAGTGATTTCCTTTTGCATTCTGTCAGCAATGCCAGGGTACATGGTGGTACCTCCAGACAGGACATTGTTGGCATAAAGGTCTTTCCGGATATCAATGTCACATTTCATGATGCTGTTGTATGTGGTTTCATGGATACCGGCAGATTCCATACCTGCACCATACAAGGAATTCAAATAATATGGTATTAAGCCAATGTATCCCTATCTAGTCTGCCCCATTACCCTCAATGGGTTACACCTATATTAATATTATACTTCTATAATGTAATCTAAAGAAGCCTAAAATGATTAATATAAGGTTTATAGTAAAGGTGAGACACCGCAGGATTATACCGGCTGGTAACAGTATGATTATAAAGTACTGATTAATTCTGGTACTTTACAGCCAAACATACTTTTACAGCACCAGTCGCAAATTTACAAACGCACCCGCACAATACTGCCGAGGTACTTAAGGGCCACTATGGTATTGTATGGGCATTGCTGGTAGCAGTATACTGCATGGTATCGGTATGTATGGGCAATAACGCTCGGTAGCAATATACTGCATGGTATCGGTATGTATGGGCAATAACGCTCGGTAGCAGTATACTGCATGGTATCGGTATGTATGGGCAATAACGCTCGGTAGCAGTATACTGCATGGTATCGGTATGTATGGGCAATAACGCTCGGTAGCAATATACTGCATGGTATCGGTATGTATGAGCAATAACGCTCGGTAGCAATATACTGCATGGTATCGGTATGTATGGGCAATAACACTTGGTAGCAATATACTGCATGGTATCGGTATGTATGGGCAATAACGCTCGGTAGCAATATACTGCATGGTATCGGTATGTATGGGCAATAACACTTGGTAGCAATATACTGCATGGTATCGGTATGTATGGGCAATAACGCTCGGTAGCAATATACTGCATGGTATCGGTATGTATGGGCAATAACGCTTGGTAGCAGTATACTGCATGGTATCGGTATGTATGGGCAATAACGCTCGGTAGCAGTATACTGCATGGTATCGGTATGTATGGGCAATAACGCTCGGTAGCAATATACTGCATGGTATCGGTATGTATGGGCAATAACTGGTAGCAATTATATGAATGGTATCGGTTATGTAATGGGCAATAACGCTCGGTAGCAATATACTGCATGGTATCGGTATGTATGGGCAATAACACTCGGTAGCAATATACTGCATGGTATCGGTATATATGGGCAATAACGCTCGGTAGCAATATACTGCATGGTATCGGTATGTATGGGCAATAACGCTCGGTAGCAATAGCCCTGATAGAATTCTATTCATACTTTCTATTTTAGATTGGTTAACGTAATATTTCGCGTGGATTTAACATTGCGCTTTAGGTTCTACCCCCTGAAAGCCTTTACCACTGGCTATTTGCTGGCACATTAAGCACCACAAGCGCAATATTAAATCGATCGCAGAGACTGCACAGGTGCTGTTTGTAAACCCAGAAATCCCACATTAAAGCAACTCCTGCCTTGCTTGGTAAATTCTCCTGACAGGTTTACTACTTGTCTGAATTGGAAAAGGAAAATTGGTATTTTTACAGCCCCCAATGTATTATATAAAAAAAATTGCTGCTGGTTTCATTTAGTCCAGAGGGGGAAAGAGAGCTGCTTCTGGCTTCCTATTGAAAGGCATTTCTAAAATAAATATTGGTGACAGTAGTACTGCTTACCAATGAAGGAAGGCTGGAACAGAGTCTCAGGGCAACGGAATCGCTCATTGCCAATGGTAATGACCTGACCGTCTGGAAGTTCATAGCTCTTTTCAAGAGAGGAGGAAGATGCAGCTGTAGCCATTTCATTCTCAAAATCAAGGGCCACATAGCAAAGCTTCTCCTTAATGTCTCGGACAATTTCCCTCTCAGCTGTGAGCAGGAAGACAGAGAGAAGAGTTCATTACTGTACGATGAATATGATTTATATCAGCTTATATTGAGCCCACCATTTGTATTCTGTGTTCTCCCTTCAATCCACTGTTCTCACTTCAAACTCCCTAAACACTTTATTTCTCTTATCTATAGACTAAAACTTAAAAGAGTGCACCCCTTGTATTTCTCTGTAATTTCTAAACAAAGATACACAGTAAAATCTTTTATTACAGGAAGCACTGCAGTTACTGCCTCCTCCCCTTCGTCTTTGAACTCTGACATGCTCAGTGTCATTCATTCTGTGAGAGAGATTTCCCCAATCTGTGGGGGGAGTTAATATGAAAGTGAAAGAGGAAGGACTTTTCTATACTGGAAATATGTGATTGATTTCAAACAGGTAAATCACATAGACAAGTAACACATCACAGTTTCTGTCCTATAATTATGGGGAATGTGTAGTTCTCCCATAAAATGCTACTTCTTCCCTACAAAGAGCTGCTATAGATCTAGTGCTTCTTCCCATGATCCCCAGTGGCTGTTAGTTCAGACCTGTGTGAGCCAGTTGCAGCCATGTTGTTGCTTGTTTTACCCTTGTTGACTTCAATTTAATTGGCCAACCTTACCAGTAGTTACAAATGAATAACCACGTTCAGTCAAGATCTTCATGAGGTAGTCTGTTAGGTCACGGCCAGCCAGATCAAGACGCATGATTGCGTGAGGGAGAGCATAACCTTCATAGATTGGTACATTGTGGGTGACACCATCACCAGAGTCGAGAACGATACCTTCAAACAAAAATATTGCACAGTGTTATCTTTCACACTGATTGGTAGAGCTGATTGGATAACTGACTTTTAGAGAAGAACTTACCAGTTGTACGACCAGAGGCATATAGAGATAGCACCGCCTGAATAGCAACGTACATTGCTGGCACATTGAATGTCTCAAACATTATCTGGTAAAGAGAGAGGAGTATGATGTCAAGCTGGGACCACCCTATCCACTACATTGTTGACTTCTTTATATGAGATTTTTAATGTCAATAAATAACACAATTCAAATACCTGGGTCATTTTTTCTCTGTTTGCTTTAGGATTGAGTGGAGCCTCAGTGAGTAAGGTTGGGTGTTCTTCAGGGGCTACTCGGAGTTCATTGTAGAAGCTGTGATGCCAAATCTATAACAACCAGAAAATAAAATTCAATATCCTTTTCATTTTTCATAGCCATAACATTAGATGTCCAGAACTACCAATATTCACATCAATGTTTAGATTGATACAGGTCCCATTCAGCCATGGACATGTCCTCCTTGAATTTAAACTTAAAGGGATCAAGCTTCCCTCACCCAACATAATCATCCCAGATAACATTAACAAACAATCTTATGGAAAGGAATAAACATCTATTTCCTGGGTCTGTGTTGGGAACCATTTTGAAATGCGATGTTTTCCAATTAATTTTCATATTAAATAAATACAAACATGGATTAGATGGATGGTACATCCTAGTTTAGCTCCTACTAAATCTGCAATAGGCAATCAGGTAATGATCTGGAGTGCCAAGGTTCAACATCACTGGTCTAACTACTAACTAACTACTGACTGTTCCAACTCCCTGGACAGTGTTTAAATGAAAGAAGTGACCAAGGACCTTAGGACTCTCCATACCTTTTCCATATCATCCCAGTTTGTGATGATGCCGTGTTCAATTGGATATTTCAGTGTCAGGATACCTCTCTTGCTCTGAGCTTCATCACCAACATAGCTGTCTTTTTGGCCCATACCAACCATCACACCCTGATGGAGGTAAAGAAAGAAGAAAACTTGTCATGTAGGTATAAACCCTGGTTAATTCTGTACTCACATACTGTATCTTTAAAGCTACTTAAAGGGCATGTCCACCCTTTAAAAAAAAATTTATATGTGGTAGGACACCTTCCCCCAACCCCAACCGCATTATTAGATTTTCCAGAAAGTCCCCTGATAGTTATTTACCTTCCCTATTTCCCCCGCCACACAGTCCCGGCCCTCTGTTTGCACAGAACTGCAAGCAGGGGGCGGGACCAGCAGCCGTGCCCCTGATTGGCTTAGAGGCAGCCAATCAAGGACGCGGCTGCCGGCAGTTCAGAACGCCGCCGGAAAGAGGTAAGGTAAGTAACTATCGGTGGAGTCTCTGTAAAATCTAATAATGCGGTTGGGGCTGGGGGAAGGAGCCCTATCATGTAGCAATGGGGTTTTAAGCAAGGGAGAGGGAGAGCAAAACCAGAGGGAGAGGGAGGGGGGGAGGATGTGAAGGGCTGCTCTGAGCAAGCCAAAAACCTCTGAGAGGACAGCTCAGAGGCAGAAACAATTTCCCTGGTCACCAGGCTCCTGGTGGTCAGTTTTCTGGACTTTGTTGGGACATTACAGGAGAACCATTTGGATCTGGGATGTAAGGTAAGGATTTTTATACACTATGTCCACCCCCAAAACTAAAATTTAACCCACTGTTGGCCCAATAGTGGGTTAAATTTTAGTTTTGGGGGTGGACATGCCCTTTAATACACAACAAACATCTCTAAAGAATAAATGTGCATACAGTACATATATCTGCAATCTTCAATGGCTTGGACAGGTGTTTGGTATTCCCTGTATGTGGGACTTTAAAGACTTTAAAGGCATCTATACTGATTTTTTTTTTTAATTGACCTTTACTGGAAACTCTAATTCTTTCCAAAAATGTTTTTTGTTAATTCCTTTAGAAATGTAATCTGAAAAATCATACATTTTATCTGTCAATCAAGTGCCTTATTATCATAAAATCTTCTGCTGCATGCAGTTTTGCTGTAATTGATATAGTGAGGTATGGATTACATAATGATTACTGAGCAAGTTCTGGATTGAAGGCAAACAGCAATAAAGGGCTACTTACATTTATTTATTCTGCATCCTGGACAAGTGCTGTGAGTGAGGAATCTTATTCTGTGATTACCTATGTATGTATGGACTGCACACAGGCAAATAACTTCTGATACACGTGAGTGCCGGTATTTACTACTGTCTTTACATTTATTTATACATTAAGGTCAGGCATAGTTACGTTTTCAGCCCTTAAAATGATCCAGGAGTGGATCAGTGATCCCATGTGACCAATCATGTCAAAAAAGAAGTGCAATTCATATTATATTTTAAGGGGTAATAGATTAATTATACCTGGAAATGAGATAAAGAAACAAAAGAGAAACAAACAGGGTTATTCAATAAAGGTTCTTATAGATAAAAATGGTGCTAATTTTGCCCCAACCAATCAGATGTTAGCTTTCAAATGTTAAAGGGCATGTCCACCCCCAAAACTATAATCCCCCCAACTACTGGCCCCACCATGTAGTGTAGTTTAATCCTTACCTAACATCCCAGCTCCATAGGGTTCTCCTGTAGCCCCCCCCCCAAAGTCCCAAAAACTGCCCACCAGGAGGACAGCAGAGTCCATATAGGACTCTGCCTCCTCCCTGGCCTCCGGGAGAAGTTTGGCATGCGTACTGCAGCCCTTCTCCCCCTCCCTCTCCCGATTCCCTCCCCCTAGCATTTAACCCCTTTAGTATAGTAATCCCACTGGTCCCCCAGCCCCAACCGCATAATTTTTTATTTTAAGAAAGCTCCCCAAACTCTTACTTACCTCTCCTCTTTCCTCCGCTGAAGTGAGCTGCCGGCAGCCGCATCCGTGATTGGCTGCCGCTCAGCCAACCACAGACGCGGCTGCCGGTCCCACCCCTCTGCTTGCATTTCTCGCAAGCAGAGGGCCGGGAGCGCGGCGGAGGAAAGAGGGGAGGTAAGTAAAAGTTTGTGGCACTTTCTTAAAATAAAAATTATGCGGTTGGGGCTGGGGGACCAGGGGGAAGGCTATATTAAAAATTTGATTTAAGGGTGGACATACCCTTTAAATAATATTTGATTAGTTGGGGCAAAGTTAGCGCCATTTGTAACAATAAGAACTTTTATTGAATCTCCCTGAAAGTCTCCAGCCGTATTCAGTTTATTCTCTACCCAACAGAGTTGATCTACAGTATGAGAATACAACAGATATTTATCTGATACTCTTTTTCTATGGATCCTTAATGATTAACTAGTAATCCATGGAACTAAAATCTGATCCACTTCCAGATAACACATTTCACATTGTATCATGGTTCATACCTGATGCCTGGGACGCCCCACAATGGATGGGAAAACGGCTCTTGGAGCATCGTCCCCAGCAAATCCAGCCTTACAGAGCCCAGATCCATTGTCACACACGAGTGCGGTAGTGTCTTCCTCGTCACACATCTTATATTGCTACTTGCTCAAACCTTCCAAACAAGAAACCTAAGGAAATAAACACAAATGATTTATGTGGTTTCATGCGGCTGAACCATTGACGTTACGGCAAAATAACTAGTCTATGGTTATTACACTGTGGGTGCAACTAGATGGCAAAAAAAAAGGATAACGTCTCAGGATAAGTGGTTTGCAGAGGAATCTTGAAAATATAACAAAAAAAAAGCTGTGAACTAAGGGATATAAGGCTAGGGATGCAAGGCGATACTTCCAACTGACCGATATTCTGGTACTTTTTTTATGCGTCAACTGGTTGGTCGAAATATTACAGCCAACACAAGGATTAGAGATGGCCAGAACTGGTAAGATCCTTTCCGTTTTCAGATTTATGGATCCCTTGAAAATCCCAAAGATCCCTCAAACATCCGAGTTGGACCCGGATCACATCTCTACTAAGGATAAAGATTTAGGTGGAGATTTACCCAGAGCCTCTATTGCTTTGGGTAAATCTACCTTCCATGATTCAGTATAGCGTTTGCTCCCATGGGTAAATCCCAAAAGGGGTTAGCCCTCAGCTCCATTTTTAGTCTTATGGGATGTGAGGATAACAAATAGAGCAGAAATGAAGACCAAGAGGGGTGGTGAGGTGGGCACATTCCCTTGTCATAACTGTTCACATTATGTTTATTGAGTAATTAACAAAAATGGATCAGGTTCACTTCATTACCACCCCCACCCCCCAGCTCTTTACTATTTCCAACTATTGTAAAAACAGCTGATCACTGAGGTTGTGGCGGACCCTCCTACAGTCTGGGCCTGTGGCGAGGGTATACCGCCACTGAAATGAAAGTAATCTTGTGGAGCTTGGGAATGATTCTAGGTACAAATGACAGGAAAAAAATGAGCAAGGGAAATTAAAACTTTGAAGTTAGAAGGACACAAGATGAGTGAAACAAAGGGGAGAATTGTGTGTGCCCTACACATGGTTACAATGCCATTCTGACAATGTTATTTATCTCCATAAATGTCCTTGTGGCCTGGGTTAAGTGGGACGAACTAGCAGAGCCATGAAGGTCAGGCTAATCGGACATAAGAGCAAAATCTGGACCAGAGGAGGAAGAAAAGGAAAAGGCTAAGGATACATTTAGGAAGGAAACACAGATAATGACATTTTCTTTATGAGAAACACAAACAGGCTTTTTCAATAAGAGAAGTACATTTTGCCTCAATCAGATTTTAACTGATCTACTACAGTTAGAAAACATTTAATTGCTGCAGATTTGCACCTCTTATTTAATTAGACAAATGGGCCATATTTATAAAGCAGAGGTATCGCTTTTTAGCGATATTACATTTACGTGATTGTTAATTAACGAACGTTCAATCGTAGAATATCGTGCGATAGTAAACTACTGCAATGGTATTCTATGGGGATCGTAAATCTACGATTTCATTATCGTAGATTTACAATCTGTATCATTAATCTCCGATTGGTTTAACTATCGTAAATTTACGATACCGATCGTTAAAGGCTAAAAAGCGATACGACAGCTTTATAAATAGGGCCCAATGTGTCACAGTTGAGATGCAAATACTGGAAAGGGTAACAGTAAAGGAGGGTGAACATATTTAAAAATAAATATATTGTTTAAGCTGTCAGTGATTGGCTGACTTCCAGACCCAGAGGCTGCAGAGGAGATATAAGAAAACATGGTATGAAATTCCCATCCAGTTTGTATCCAAGTTTTGTATTTAAAGGGCAACTGTGGTCTCAAAACAAGTTAGGGTTATATATAAGCCTGCAGTATTTCCTTTACACTGAGCCAACAATCACATCTCTGGCTGGAGCCTGTGAGAAATGATATTGGGGTGAATGCTCAAACTTCCTGCTTCCAGTAGGTTGAGTGACATCACCTGACCTCTGCTGGCTCTTTTCCCCCGGGGGAGAAGCATGCTCAGTTAAGACTTATTGCTGGAGAAATCAGGAAGTACCTGAGGAATAAACTGGCAGGTGAGAAGGGGAGCCTATTAATGCAGACAGGCTGGTCACATGACTACAAGCTGGTCACATGGATAAAAACAGGAAGAGTTCAACCAAGAAGTAACATTACTGAACTTTTGCAGCAATAACTTCTCACAAATTTTATCTAGAGATGTGATTTAGGTTTTATTTTGAAGGTGTGATGGAAGGTTTCTTAAATAATTCTTACTAGTTTGGAAGAATTTGAGACCACAGTTACCCTTTAAAGGAGGATTATGGTCATGCAGAAACTGATGTCTTTTTGGCTCCCCCCAATGTGTTTGTCACTGACAATTTTCCCATTTTTGACATTGGAGAAAATATGTTTATGAGGTAGGGGGAGGAGCCAAAAAGCAGCCAGTTCCGACATGAGTAAAATTCTCCTTTAATGTCATTATTTCTATTTAACAAACCACTTCTGGTATGTAAAGCGTTATTCCTAAGACTGGAACGTGCCACTGCATGGTTGTTTAAACAGTAATAAAACACACTGATGATTCGGATTAAATCACATGAAAGGATTAAATGAAAACTTTGGACCCTTAGAGCTTAACCCCCCCCCCAACCAACATGGCTTGAAGGGTCTGCCCCGGGGTCCTGGTAACCCTTGCAAAGTCCCACGGTGGGCAGGGCGTGGACATTCTGGGGGTGTGGTCATGCTGTTTGGGGTCTTGGCTGGGCATTCCAGGGGCATGGCTTTGCGTTCCGGTGGAAAGAGCTATTTGCGTCTGCCCCGACCCAGAAAAGTTGGGAGGTGGACATTGTTGGCATATGGTAGTGATGAGTGTGAATTACGGGTACTCCCTGTGTTATAATCAGTTTGTGTGACTCACAATAACCAGACCATAGGAGAGTTCCCCCCCCCTGACATGTTGTTTTTCACTTTTATGGTTTAAATAAATGGGCCCAAATCTGATTCTGTGTGTGCTACCTCAGTGTGGGTATTGATTGCATGATATGGAATAATTTGGAACAGGTTAGGGCCAGGGAGTGCATTCCTATTGTGCTATGGTATAAAACATAACTTTACATTTATAAACACTAAATAGTTCTGGTTAATCCAGGTTCCCCCCTAATGAATTACTGATTTACACCCTAATATGCAGACAACCAAATACATGAGCCATGCATAGAAGCCGTTTCAGTCCCTGTGATTGGATGCCACACCCATGGAAGTGATAGATTTCTAAACAGCACGTATGTGCATCCCATGAGTTACACAGTTACACACAGTTCATTTTGGGTTGAAGAAAGACAACAGTTCAACCACAACCCCCAGAACCCAGAACAATATCTGTGCCCTCCATAGTACACATAATAAATACCTTCTAAAGGTAACATTGGGGTTTATTCAATAAGAGGTGCAAAATGTTTCCTGAAGCAACCAATCAGACTGTACAAAAATGTTTTCTAACTGACATAGCTAGGAAGGTCTATGGTTGTGGAATCTAATCTAGAAGCTATTCTTGTATTAAGTAATGTACAATGGCCTTTTCCTTGATCAACTTGTAAAAGGTAAAATGCTGAACACCAGAATGAATATATATTCAGGTTCATTTAACAAGAGGAGCAAACGAAATTTTCATCAACCAATCAGCTTTCTAAACCAGTAACAAAACTGATTGGTTAAAGAACATTTCGTTTGCACCATGCTGGTGTTCAGACACTGTAGATTAGATTAGACCACCATAGACCTTCCTAGCTATGACATGTTAGTATATTGGCTACCTGAATCTTTGCAATGAATTCCAACACAAGTATTATATATCTATATCTATATCTATATAGATATATATATATAAGGTCAATAGCAATAGGCGAAACTATGAAAAATGGGATAAATTGTAATGTATTTATAAGGGGAGACATTAGTCTTTGTTTAATAAAGGGGGATTGTAAAATACAAAGTGATGAATGAATCCCTCTGTGTTTAAACTTAGAGCGGAGACCTGATGTTCTCACTTATCCAGCGGGAATGAAGAATCTATTTCCTAATTAGGAAGTTTTCTGTTAAATGTCTGTTTTTGGAATAAGATTTCAGGTCAGGGGTGGGGGATTTAACTTTATAACCAATTCAACCAACTCTGAGCCAAATAAAGAACCCAGAGGAGGGGCAGACTGAGCAGTGAATTAATGGGCAAGTCCAAAAACAAGAAACCATATTTAGCAATAGACCTCGCATGGAGGAGACACCTAATTGTCACAACATTGTGTTGGTCCATTCAACTGATCGCATCATCAGGCAGTAACTGTCACTCATTAGTTTAAATCCAGCACTTTGCAGGGAAGGACCCAAGCCCAAAAGGTTACAGGTTAAAATACAGGAAAAGGTGGTTTACCAAGCCTTGCCCTACAGTTGTTGCTGAACTACAATTCCTACAATTGGATGATGGGATTGGTTGTTCAACAAGGGCACAGGATCACTTTTTTGTCTCAGGTACCCAGTGCTAAACAATACCACCCCAGTTTGTAATTAGCATATTAACAGGATGGCCAATAAGAAAGCTCAATGTACACGTATTCTAAACACATACAAACACATTAGTACCAGTTACCATCCCCCACAGAATCAGATGTTTATAGTACAGTCAGGCATTATACATTCCATTTATTATTCAGCTAGACCATTAGACTGTAAGCTCTTTGGACAAATGTATACTTTCTTGCAATCAAATGCATATCCTCAGTATTGTAAACCTTATACCTTCTATTCCAATGAACCAGGCGCATCACAGATACACAACAGACCAACTGGTTCTAGTAAAACTACAACTCCCCACTTTCAATAAAGTACCACAGTATGAGAAAAACTGACCCATTAAAATTGATAGACAATCCCACCTGCAATCACAAAACCGCAAGGAAATTGCACACACACATCTGTCTGTCTATGGTCTGTCTATCACTGCAATGCTCTCATTGAATGCAGAGAAGATGCTCCCTGTGGTCTCTTGCTAAGGTTGCAGCATCACTTACCCTCACAGTGCTTTGCTGGGGTTAAGCTACTCCGGGATGGTGCACTGGGAATGTGAAAGGAGTTTCACTATATAGTCTGTGTGTCTGTTCCCCACCCACCAGCTTCCCAAACAAGGAACACAGACAGACATCAACCCAATCTCTCACTCTAACACATCCATATAGGGACCTTAAGACTAAACCCTCTAATCTGGGTGGATAAGCGCCCTGGGTCCCTTCCATTGCATTCCATTATAGTAGTCAAGGAACAGGAGGAGGTTTCAGCTGTGGAATATAAACAAATAAAATAGGGAGAAAAAGTCAGGGCAGCAGTAGAAATCCCTGAAGGGCACGGAATAAACATTCTACCGCACATGGGCACAGGCTTGGTGGATGTAGGGAAAGGAGGCGGTAAACCAGGGGTTAATGTTGGAATTTCATCTCCAAAAAGGGAGTGATACAGAGATTCCAGTTACTAGATGTGAGTGTGTTAGAATTTCCTAGTGGAAGGTGTCATTTATTAACAGGGTGTAGTAAGAATAACCCACACACCGCGCACCCTCTACCACACAGGACAGGGGTGTAGCTGCCAGGGAAGCGGGGGGGGGGCATTAAGTTGAGACCCTGATGCTCTGGCGGTCCAGGCCCACATTTCACAGGCCACTGCGGTAGCGAAATTGCAGTGGCCCAGGCCCCCCTGCAAGTTTTGTGACAAGCCCCTGACCCATACCCCTCCTCTCCCCAGCTGCAGGCCAGGTAATGCTCGGCTGATCGCACATATGTTAGTAAAGGTGCACGCGATTGCCAGTTCAAAACATCAGTACTGGACCGGCAGTGTGTTACACAGCTAACCGTGTGCACCCTACATACGTGTGATCAGCTGATCGTGGTACCTGGCCTGCAGATCGCTCTGTCCTCTTAAGGTGCCCACGCATTAGTACTTTGGAACAGTTTGCAACAGGGCCAATCAGGGGTTGATATGTTAAATGGCTGTTCCATAGTTCCATTAAAATGACATTTGGAGTACAGTAGTACATTATTATGGTTCAAACTGTATATGATAATACTATTGTGGAAAAAACAAGGGGTGCAACTAGAACAATAATGGGACCCCCTCCCTGCCAGTGGTGTAAGTAGGAATCACTGGGCCCCCCAGAAAAAGTATGATGGGGCCCCTATCTGTGCTTCATCCACAGTGGTTTTCTGGGAGGAAGCTATATCTCATTATAAAATTAAGAAGATGGGGACCAGCTGTTATATATATTTATACAGCATTAGAACAGAGCACACTGAGAATTAACTTGTACCCGAGATACCTTACACAGGAGAACCAATCACATTGCCGCACTCTGGTTTCCCCCACAATCATAAAGACATACTGATAGGTTGTATGTGTCAAATAAATGTGCTTAGATTGTAAGCTCTTCGAGGCAGGACCTGATTGTGAATGTATACAACGGAAGATGTTGGCGCTATATAAATCCACAACAATAATAATAATATGCTTGTGAAGGTTCTCATTCATCCAGGTCATGGTATATCTGTTGTATTCAATTAGATCAACTGGACTTGAAATGTAGTTCTTACCAGCAGAACTGATCTCAACCCAGAACAGGTGTGTTCCTTGTCAGGAAGTGTTTTTTATCTGACACTTTGAAACCCAGGAGGAAGGATTTTTATCGGACACTATTGCGCACCCAGGAAGGTTTTTATTGGACCCACTACTTGCACCCGGAAGGGGTTTTTATTGGACATATTGCATCACAGAAAGGTTTTTTCATTGGGGACACTATGGCACGCGGGAAGGCTTTTAATTGGACAATATTGCACCCAGGAAGTAGTGTTTTTTTATTGGGGACCCACTATTGCACCCAGGGAAGTGTTTTTTACTTGGACACTATTGCCACCCAGGAATTGTTTTTTCATCGGCGGACCTATTGACCCAGAAGGCTTTTATCGGACATATCCACCCAGCAGGGTTTTTATTGGACACGATGGCACCCAGGAAGGGTTTTATTGGACCACTATTGCACCCAGGAAGGGTTTGTTATTGGACACTATTGACCCAGGAGGGTTTTTTTATGGACACTATTGCACCGAAGGAAGTGTTTTTTAGTGGACACTATTGCCACCCAGGAAGGTTTTTTCTATGGACACGTATTGCATCCCAGGAAGTGTTTTTTATCGGACACTATTGCCACCCGGAAGTATTTTTATTGGACACTATTGCACCCAGGAAACGTTTTTGTGTTTAATTGGATACTATTGCACCAGGAAGGGGTTTTATTGGGACACTATGCACCAGGAAGTGTTTTTAGTGGACACTATTGCACCCAGGGAAGTGTTTTTATTGGACACTTTGCAACCAGGAAGGTTTTTTATTGGACACTATTGCACCCAGGAAGTGTTTTTATTGGACACTATTGCACCCCATAAGTGTTTTTTTGGACATATGAACCCCGGAAGGGTTTTTTATTGGACATATTGACCCAGGAAAGTGTTTTTTATGGGACACTAGTCACCCAGAAAGTGTTTTTATTGCACAATAGGCACCCAGGAAGGGTTTTGTGATTGGAACTATTGCACTAGAAAGGGTTTTCTAATGGGATAATATTGCACCCAGGAAGGGGTTTTTATTGGACCCTGCACCCGAAGTGTTTTTCTTGGCACACTATTGCACCCAGGAAGTGTGTTTTATTGGACAACTATTGCCACCCAGGATAGGTTATTTTATTGGAACACTATTGTGCACCAGTAAGTGTTTTTTATCGGACACTATTGAACCCAGGAAGGGATTTTTATCGGACCACTATTGCCACACAGGAAGGGTTTTTATTGGACACTATTGCACCCGGAAGGGTTTTGAGTGGACACTAGTGCATCCAGAAAGGTTTTTTTGCATTGGGACACTATTGCACAGGGAAGGGCTCTGATTGGACACATGACAACCAGAAGTGATTTTTACTTGGACACTATTGCACCCAGGAAGTGTTTTATTGGGCATATTGCACCCCCCCAAGGGGGGGAAGTGTTTTTTATCGGACACTATTGAACCCAGGAAGGATTTTATCTATCGGACACCTATTGACCAGAAGGGTTTTATTGGACACATTGCACCCAGGGAAGGGGTTTGTTGGACACTATTGCATCCAGAAAGGTTTTTTTTCATTGGAACACTTATTGCACAGGGAAGGGCTTTATTGGACACTATTGCAAACAGGAAGTGTTTTTTATTGGACACTTTGCACCCAGAAGTGTTTTTTATTGGACCAACTTATTGCACCAGGAAGGGTTTTCAATTGGACCCAATATTGACCAGGAGTGTTTCTTTTATTGGACACTATTGCACCCAGAAGTGTTTTTTATGTCGGACACTATTGCACCCAGGACGGTTTTTTATTGGACACTATTGCACCCAAGAAGGGTTTTAATTGGAACATTGCCCCCCGGGAAGGGATTTTATTGCACTATTGCACCCAAGAAGTGTTTTATTGGACACTATGTGCACACAGTGAAGGTTTTTATTAGACCCACTATTGCACCCAGGAAGGGGTTTTTATTGGGGACACTATTGCACCCATGAGGGTTTTTATTGGGACACTTTTTTATTGGGACAACTATTGCACCAGAAGATTTATTGGATTAAGATTGCACCCAGGAAGGGTTTGATATTCGGACACTATTGCACCCAGAAGGGTTTTTTATTGGCCACTATGCACCCAGGAAGGGTTTTTATTGGGACTTCTATTGCCACCCAGGAAGGTTTTTTAATTGGATACATTGCACCCCAGGAAGGGGTTTTATTGGACATATTGCACCCAGGAAGAGGTTTTTAAATTGGATACTATGCACCCAGGAAGTGTTTTTATTGGACACTATGGCCACCAGGAAAGGGTTTTATTGGACACTATTGCACCCAGGAAGGGTTTTTTAATTGGCCCACTATTGCACCCAGGAAGTGTTTTTATGGACACTATTGCACCCAGAAGGGTTGTATTAGACACTATTGCACCCAGGAAGGGTTTTTATTGGACACTATTGCACCCATGAAGGGTTTTTGTTGGGGACACTATTTTTTATTGGCACTATTGGCACCCAGGAAGGCTGTTATTGGATACTATTGCACCCAGGAAGGGTTTTTATGGACATATTGCACCAAGGAAGGGTTTTTATTGGCCCACTATTGCACCCAGGAAGGGTTTATTGGACTCTATTGCACACAGGAAAGGGTTTTTTTAATTGGATACTATGGCACCCAGGAAGGGGTTTATTGGAACACTATTGAACCCGGAAGGTTTTAAATGGAACTATTGCCACCCAGGAAGTGTTTTTTATTGGGACACTATTGCACCCGGAGGTTTTTTTATTGGACACTATGCACCCAGGAAGGTTTGTATTGGGACACTATGACACCCATGAAGTGTTTTTTATTGGACACTATTGCACCCAGGAAGTTTTTTTCTATTGGACACTATTGACACCAGGAAGTTGTTTTTATCGGACACTTATTGCACCAGGAACGATTTGTATTGGACACTATTGCCCCCAGGAAGTTTTTTAATGGATACCTATGCAACCAGGAATGGTTTTATTGGACATATTGCACCAGGAAGAGTTTTTTATTGGAAACTATTGCACACGGGAAGTGTGTTATTGGACACTTATTGCACCCGGGAAGGGTTTTTTAGTTGGACACTATTGCACCCAGGAAGGTTTTTTATTGGGACACTATTGCACCCAGGAAGGGTTTTTTATTGTACACTATTGCACCCAGGAAGGGTTTTTTATTGGAAATATTGCACCCAGGAAGGGTTTTTTTTGGACACTATTCACCAGGAAGGGTTTTTGTATTGGACACTTATTGCACCCAGGAAGTGAGGGTTTTTGATTGGACACTATTGCACCCAGGAAGTGTGTTTTTATTGGGACACTATTGCACCCAGGAAGGGGTTTTTATGGACACTATTTGCATCCAGAAAGGTTTTTTTCATTGGACACCCCCCCCCCCCTATTGCCCCCGGGAATGAAGGGATTTTATTGGACATATTGCACCCCCAGGAAGTGTTTTAGGGGACACTATTGCACCAGGAAGTGTGTTTTTATTGCACTATGCACCCCAGGAAGGTTTTTTCATTGCACAATATTGCACCCAGGAAGTGTTTTTTATTGGACACTATTGCAACAAAGGAAGGGTTTTTATTGGCCACTATTGCACCCAAGAAGTGTTTATTGGACACTATTGCACCCAGGAAAGGGTTTTTATGGACACTATTGCACCACGAAGTGTTTTTTATGGACACGATTGCACCCCAGGAAGGGGTTTTATTGGACACTTGCACCAGGAAGGGTTTTTTATGTGGGGAACTATTGCACCCAGAGGGTTTTTATTGGACAATATTTTTATTGGACACTATTGCACCCAGGAAGGATTTTATTGGATTTACTATTGCACCCAGGAAGGTTTTATTAGAGACACTATTGCACCCAGGAAGGGTTTTTATTGGACAAATTGCACACAGGAAGGGTTTTTTAATTGGATACTATTGCACCCAGGAAGGGGTTTTTAATGGTACTATTGCACCGGAAGTGTTTTTTATTGGACACTATGCACCCAGGAAGGGTTTTAATGGATGACATTGCACCCAGGAAGTGTTTTTTATGGGACATATTGCAACCAGGAAGGTTTTTATTGGACCACTATTGCCCCCAGGAAGGGTGTTTATTGGAACACTATTGCAACCCAGGAAGATTTTTTTATTGGACACTATTGCACCCAGGAAGTTTGTTTCTATGGAACACTATTGCACCTGGAAGTGTTTTTTATCGGAACTATTGCACCAGGAAGTATTTTTATTGGACATATTGCACCCAGGAGGGTTGTTTTAATTGGATACTATTGCACCAGGAATGGGTTTATTGGACCACTAGCACATGAAGTGTTTTTTATAGGACATATTGCACCGGGAAGAGGTTTTTATTTGGAACACATGGCACCCGCGATAGTGTTTTTTGGACACTATTGCACCAGGAAGGGTTTTTATTGGCACTATGCACCCAGAAGGGTTTTTTTGGGCACTATTGCACCCAGGAAGGGTTGTTTTATTGGACCACTATTGCACCCCGGAAGTGTTTTTTTATTGGACACTAGTGACACAGGAAGTGTTTTTATTGGAACACTTTGCACCAGGAAGGGTTTTTATTGGACCTTTGCACCCAGTAAGTGTTTTATGGGCCACTATATTGACCCACAAGTGTTTTTATTGGACATATTGAACCAGGAAAGGGTTTTTTATTGGACAATATATGCACCCAGGAAGTGTTTTTTTATTGCGACACATTGCATCCAGGAAGGTTTTTTTATTGGACAAATTGCACTCAGGAAGGGTTTTTATTGGACACAAATGCCCCCAGGAAGTGTTTTTTTATTGGACACTATGGCACCCAGGAAGGGTTTTTATTGGACACTATTGCACCAGGAAGGGTTTTTATGGGACCCTACTGTACACGGGAAGTGTTTTTTATGACACCTATTCCAACGGCAAGTGTTTTTTCTTGGACACTATGCACGGGAAGTGTTTTTGATGGACACTATTAGCACCCAGGAAGGGTTTTTTCTTGACACTATTGCAACCAGAAGGGTTTTTTTAATTGGACAATATTGGCACCCAGGGAAGGGTGTTTAGTGGCCACATTGCCCCACAAAGTGTTTTTTTATTTGGACACTATTGGAACCAGGAAGGGTTTTTTTTTTTATTGGACACTATTGACACCCAGGAAGGGTTGTTTTATTTGGACCTATTGCATCCAGAAGGGTTTTTTTATTGGACACTATTGCACTCAGGAAGGGGTTTTTTTATTGGACAACCAAATGCACACAGGAAGTGTTTTTTTGGACACTATGGCACTCCAGGAAGGTTTTTTATGGACACTATTTGCACCCAGAAGGGTTTTATTGGACACTACTGGCACCCAGTAAGTGTTTTTAGTGGGGGACACTATTGCACCCCATAAATTTCTTATTGGACATATGCACCCAGGACGGATTTTTATTGGAACTATTGCACCCAGGATAGGTTTTTAGTGGACACTATGGCACCCAGGAAGGGTTTTTATTGGACACTATTGCACCCACGGAAGGGTTTTATGGACAATATTGCACCCGGGAAGGGTTTTTTTTTTTAATGGATACTATTGCACCCAGGAAGGGTTTTTATGGACACTATTGCACCCAGGAAGGGTTTTTCATTGGGATACTATTGCACCAGGAATTATTGTTTTATTGGACACTATTGCACTCAGGAAGTGTGTTTATGGGAACTATTGCACCAGGAAGTGTTTTTTATTGGACCACTAATGCACCCAGGAAGGGGTTTTTTATTGGCCACTATTGCACCCAGGAAGGGTTTTTATTGGAAAACTTATTGCACTCAGGAAGGGTTTTTTATTGGACACTATTGCACCCAGGAAGGTTTTTTTTTGTTGGACACTATGCAAATCAGGAAGTTGTTTTTATTGACACTACCCTGCACCAGAATGTTTTTCCATTAAATTCATTGGCCCTGCTTTATAAATTAACATTATACATAAATTCTTTAGAGTATGCTTCCACATACCAGGGTTCACAACAAAATATAGAGGACCCTACAAATAGTATGGGCCCCCCAGAAGTACACTATATGGGGCACACGCACTATTTCACTCCACACTTGAAAAAATGTATTCTTCCCACACCATACCCCACTATCTCTATGCACTACCTAAACTTTCCTCGTCACAATACCCCCTAAAAATACAAATCCATACTTGGGAATCGTCCCCAGGCTCGTACCCCCGTAGCAGTACTTAGGACCAGAAACTCGCCAGGCTACATACCGACCCCTGTGCGGGGACAGGCCGTACGGACGGTGGTGATGAAGATTACGAGGAGGGAGAGGATAGCGAGTGGGCAGTGAACAAGGACGCCGGACGGCAGGGAGGTAGACTGATGAACGCTGCATAAAGGGAAGTCCCGGACCAGTATGGCACGTTAACCCGGGGGAAGTGAGTATAGGAGTACTTTCATTTATTTATTCCCAGCAAGCATTTCACTTTGTTCTACAGGCATCGGATTTAGATACTGCGAAAGAGGAGAGATGCAGCGAGGGGGATTCAGAACTATTGATCTTTTACCTGTTGGTTTGGGCAGGACGCCCCATATTATTGTATTTGTATTTTAGGGTGTGTATTTTACGAGGTAAATATGATTATATGGTCAATGTGTATGGTTGTGGGAATAATACATTTCAATTTGCAGTGAATAGGGCGTTGCCCATATAGGTGTATTCTGGGGGGCCCATACACATATTCGTAGGGTCCTCTAAATTTGTTGTGTATTAGAATGGTTATACACTGGGAGCACCACCGGCAAAGGTGTTGACACAACTTGCACTGTCAGTTAAGTGGTGAAGGTAGGATACCGGTTGTGTTCCACATCAGGGTGCCAGGATTTTTGCGCCCAAGCAGGCGGGCATGGCAATGATAATGGGGGGGTTAGGGCTTAGGACTGCGGCAGGGCGTGTGTTGTGGGGCGGGCCGGACAGTTTCCTCTGTAGGACGAGATTTCAGCAATGACTGCAGTTGGGACAATCCTGGCAACTCTGCCCTACCTGTATGAATTTTGGTGGTTATTGGACATAGGGGCACTGGTTCACACACAGCCTTAAGAAGGCGTTTTCATGAATCACTATATTAAGAAGTATTTTTAAAAGTGCTGAAGCCATATACTACAAGCTAAAACCAGCTGTTGGTAATTATGACAAACATCTGTGTTGTTGTTTGGTTTGTATGTACAGTAAGATATTGTTTGTAGGGCAACTATATGTAAGACATATATCGCACTTTGTGTTTGCAGAAGAAACCAGAACAACAGTCACATGACCACTGCCACGATTCCCGTCCAGTTAGGTACCAGAGGAGAATAAAAATCTGACTGGTTCACGGGTTTAAAGTAGCAGAGGCCCCAGGGAAGGCAGCAGGGTGGGCGTCGTACTAAATGGGAAATTGAACATTCCCATAGAGGCTTGCTATCCAATGATACTATCAAAACCACTGGATCTGTCATTGCTTTCTATGTATGTTCACTTTAAAGGCAGGTCATGTAGTAAACAGTTTAATTCACCCATAATGCCAGTTCTCAATCTGTTGTGTGTTGTAGCTTTAAAGGGTCCTTACTTTCATGGGGGGGGAATTTGTCTATCTTATTGACTGAATCGATACAGTTGAGGGTGGTTTAATAGTAACAATCTAGCATTCCAGGTCAACATTTATACAAGGATTTAAAACATCAAAGGTTATTAAAACCTAATAGTTGTGGGTATGCCATACTGCTGTCTCTGGAAAGGTTTACAAGTAATATGAAAACATAGATTACAAAGAGTTAAACTAAACCCCTGATTGTTTGAGTTATCACGTAGCAGAATCAGGGCTGGAGTAGTCACATTTAATAAAAAACTCACAATCACTGAGCACACCTCTCCTCCAAGCTGTCCGGCTGCGGGCGTTGTAACCTGCTTTTCAGTCCATAAAATAGAACATCCCGAGAAGTGCAAACAGATCTCGAACTTTTGTAAACTGAAAAAAACTTTATTCACTCATTCGCTGAAAAAACCTTAGGGCAATGTTTCGGGGTGGAAGTCCACTTTGGATAAGTGATTAAAAAGGCGAAATGTTGCCCTAGAGGTTTTTCACAAGGAGTGATAAAAGTTTTTCAAGTTTACAAAAGTTGAGAGTCCGTTTGCATTGGGTGGTGTTAAATTAATGAACAAATACATCAGGAGCAGTGAGACAGCCATTGAGAAAGAAATGGGAAATGTGGAGTGAGCTCTTTAATTCTCTGGACTGGCCCTGGGTCTTTTTTTCCTAGGTTGGCCCAATTACATAAGCCAGACACGGCAGCAGCATGGGTGGCTCATGCTCAATTGAGTTCAGATCCACCTTCTCACATCTGTATAATAGGTTAAAAAGTCACAATAAATTCAATGAATGTTATTTAAAGTTTGTTACTGCTGGCGTGTGGGGGTCCCTTTAGCGTGGTTTCAAAGTCAATGCTGAACATTCAATATCTACAATAATCTTTTACTACCCCCACTTCCTCAGTATGTGTCGCACCCCACTTACATTGGTAGAAGAACTGGGTACACACCATAAAGTCTTCCTCCTGCGACTTGACTCAAGGCTTTCCATACTGGTTGGCCCGGACAGTTAGCTGCATCCAACAGTTAGCCGCAGACGCGAGGCGGTCCATGAGACCACCAATTGGGTAATGTTTTCAGACAACGGAGATGGTGACCGATGGTCTAGTTGCCTACAATAATTACAGCCCGACCACCCAATAACTGTGAAACGGTCTTTTCGGGCCCCGAGATATTGTAGTGGTGTGTACCAGCTTTTGCTTTCGGGCAGGGTCTCATTATAATTGTCTTAAGACACACCACACTTACCGATTTAAATGTATTTAATTTAAATATATGTATTCTACAATCTATGTCGGAAACTTTATATAAAATTTGACATACATTAAAAAATACCGTGGCGTCCTTTCCGTACTCCACCCAAATAATTTCTTTAAATGTTTTTAAAATCCAGTTTTAATATACCTTTAATTGTATAAAGGTAGCCTGGTGCTCGGGATAACTCGTATAACTAAAACTTCATTCTTTATGAAAGAATTCCTAAACCACAATAAGGCAAGCACAGACATAGGGACATCCCTGCTCGACAGCAACCAATGACAGTGAATCAGGACCGGCACTCAAACTAGCGCTTTCCCTTATAAAGTCTAGAGTTTATAGGAAACTGCACCCAGCATTTCATGTTTCCACAATGACTGATATTTGTGAAACTTTAAATTTCAGACCAGGAATGTGTCTGTAAAAGTATCACACATTCGTATTAATGTCTTTTGAACTCTATGTTTACTATGTACAAAAAAAATTACATAAAATAATGTTCCAGGACAAGGATCACTTAATAATAGGATAATAGGTTATTGTAGGGTTATTGGCAAAGGGTTTTTTTTTTTTTGCCATTTAGTTTTATTGAAGAATGGGAGGTAATAAGCTGGTCTTACCCCTCTCTTCAATAAAAACCTGCAGAGCAGGAGAGAAGGTAAGGTAACTACCCAATCAATCGCTCCTCCGCCGTGTAGTCTAGCAGTCCTGACAGACTCTGCCTTCTATGCGCAGTGCTCGCACTTGCGATAGCAAGACAGGGTCTGTCAGGACCTGTCAGACTAGGTGGTGGAGGAGCGATGATTGGGTAAGTACCTTACCTTCTCCTGGCTCCTGCAGGTTTTATTGAAGAACGAGGGGTAAGACACTTCTACACATGCACATAGAAGACAGAGTCCGTGGGACCTGCCAGACTACATGGTGGAGGAGTGAGCGATCAGGTAAGTACCTTACCTTCTCTCCTGGCTCCTGCAGGTTTTATTGAAGAACGAGGGTAAGACACTTCTACACATGCGCATAGAAGACAGAGTCCGTTGGGACCTGCCAGACTACGTTGGCGGAGGAGTGAGCGATTAGGTAAGTACATTACCTTCTCTCCTGGCTCCTGCAGTTTTTATTGAAGTAATGAGGTAAGACACTTCTACACATGCACATAGAAGACAGAGTCCTTTGGGACCTGCCAGACTACATGGCGGAGGAGTGAGCGATCAGGTAAGTACCTTACCTTCTTCCTGGCTCCTGCAGGTTTTATTGAAGACGAGGGTAAGACACTTCTACACATGCGCATAGAAGACAGAGTCCTTTGAGACCTGCCAGACTATGTGTCGGTCTGGGAGGAGTGAGCGATCAGGTAAGTACCTTACTTCTCTCCTGGCTCCTGTGGGTTTTATTGAAGAAGTGGAAGTCACAGCTCCTTTATCTCCATTCTTCAATAAAACTAAATGTCAATTTATTTTATTTCCAGTGGAGATACCCTTTAAGAGCTTAACTTGAAAACAATTGACCACATCTATATATAAACCCATAAGCCAAGAAACAGATTTGCATGTTAAACCACTTCTGTTTTTTTGTTCCTGGTGAATAGTGCTAGAAATATGCTTGTGAAGGTTCTCATTCATCCAGGTCATGGTATAATCTGATGTATTCAATTAGATCAACTGGACTTGAAATGTTAGTTCTTGAGACGTTTCGCTAGTCATCCGACTGGCTTTCTCAATTAGAATACTTGTACAAGAATCTGTGGCAATTCTGTACCCTGGAAAATCCCAATTAGCATATCACAGCCAGGTGTTAAGGGTGTGATTAGATAGTGGCTAGAGGTGTTAGGAACGCCCAGAGTAAGGTGTTAAAACAGCATTGTACATGGCAGACAGTTGGTGTCGAACGTGACTGGTTCAAGAGAGGTGTTAAGGAGGCCATTTATGTGAAAATAAAGAAACCAAGCCTAAATAGAGGTGGGGGGGTTTGACACCAACTGTCTGCCATGTACAATGCTGTTTTAACACCTTACTCTGGGCGTTCCTATAACACCTCTTAGCCACTATCTAATCACACCCTAACACCTGGCTGTGATATGCTAATGGGATTTTTCCAGGGTACATAATTGCCACAGATTCTTGTACAAGTCAGTCTGAATTGAGAAAGCAGTCGATGGATGACTAGCGAAACGTCTTCAAGAACTACATTTCAAGTCCAGTTGATCTAATTGAATACATCAGATATAGTGCTAGAATAATTATATGTTTACAAGGGAAGAAAGGTGCTATTCCTAAATCCAAGTAATTGATCCATTTTTAACCCAAACCAATGAAATACAATCCATGTAAAAAACCTTAAAGGGGAAGTTCAGTAAATATGCCTTAAGTACAAAAAGTAAGTAAACTATAGTATTTGGGCAAGGCCTGATTTTTTTACTTTTTTCTCCCCCTCTTGACACTTATTTTTGTGTTTGCCAGGCATTGTTTGAGTGGTCACTTATGTTGGGCTGCTTAGTGGGATTTCAACTATACTTGCCTCCACCACCCGTTCCACCGGACTCGGCAGTCAGTAGTACCCAGAGTGAGAATGTAAACCGTCAGGTCCTCACCGCTGGGTTTGCCTTCTATCTTCTGCATTACTTAAACTTTCCTTCATGAGTCCACTTTCACCTTCACAATCCCAGCCAATGAGAATACACGCTTCTAGAAGTGTATCTTCCCATTGGCGGAGTCGCCCAGCACGCAACCCATTCCTGAATGAAGGACGAAGCCACATAGGAAAGTTTAAGTATGTATTAAGAAGTTGAAAGCAAACCCAGCGTGAGGACCTGGCGGTTTATGTCTTCACCCTGTGTACTAACCATCAGTGGACAGCGGATAAGGTGAGTAGTTGCCCTTTAACCCTATTTAGTTGTTTCCAAACCATATCCTCAGTTGTACTTGGATGTTCTATAGTGTATACAAATTAGTATTTTTTCATTCCATTAACCAATTTGTGCCAAATAAATGCTTTTGTACTGACTTGTATATAACCGCTAATAGCGTGAGTTACTGTACTACCCACTGGTGTTCAGTTGCTCATAAGATCAAACAGCGAATCAGTAGAAATGACTGTTAGGAACATTCTGGGGATGAAGAAGGACCTAAAATGGCCGCTCTCTACAGACTACATAGCAAAAGGAATGAAATCCTTGATTCTTCAAAAATGTAGAGAATATTTTAGAATTACTGAGGTATGTGTAATATAAAAAACAAATTGTTTTTTAATGATAACTTCCCCTTTGAAGTATTTATCACCCATAACTGTATGGTTAGTACGGTGCTTCCCATTCTGAAAAGTCTGATGTAACCCATGACTGTGGATTGGTGTAAACATTATACAGACAAGAAGGCAATGCAGGAATCGAACATGCACCTTTATATGGTCATGTCCCCAGAGATGAGCTTGGAAATGTAGGGAAATCTTGAAGCAGCTGAAAGGAATTTCGTGCACCTCACAGATATAAGGAGCAAGTTGACTAGATAAGGTGATAGAGGGTCAGAGGTATAAGGTGTTAGTGGGTTAAAGCCCATCTGATATTTGATATCATTATTGTATAGTTCACTGTGGTCACATCTATGTTCATCTATCAGTAGAGAAGGATAATTACACATTCAGCACAAACAGAAATGAACAGAAGCACAGTGACATGTTTTTTTTTATTTTTTTAAAAATCAGATTAGTATATAGTCGTAGTATAAAAACAGAAACATCCCTATCAGAGTAACCATAAATAAGACCTAATTACCCGTTACAGTCTTCATCTCCTTTAGAGTTACAAGGGAGGACCGGGACCTTTTGGCCTGGGGGGCACATACAACCAAGTGGCCTTTTCACTGTAGATCGCAAACATTTTTACCACGCCCACTTTGCTAGGCCACACACTTTAAGTTATGGCCATTTTTAAGACTATTATTCTCATTTTACATGATTGCCTGCAGCTACATAACATGTATGATGATGTTAAAATAACACACCGACTAATAAACTGAAGGGCAGACTTAACACTGGCTAATGATCTGGAGGGCTGATAACACGGCTATGATCTGGAGGGCTGACAACACTGGCTAACGATCTGGAGGACTTACAACACTGGGTAATGCTCAAGAGGTCTGACAACACTGGATAATAAAATGGAGGGCTGACTACACTGGATAATGGACACTGGATGGCTGACATAAATGTGATTATAGATGTGCTGCCCAGACTGTCTAAGATAAGCACATGCTCCAATCATCTTTTAGCATGTCAGCCAAGGCAGGCAGCACATAGTTAAGCTTTAAACTGAGGTAGTGTCTCCAAAACCTCATTACTGACCTCCCAAAATTCTCAAAAATCATTTTAATTTAAGCTGTAGTGCATGTCAGCTCCAGTGAGTAAAGGAAAGAAGTTTCAGCAGCAGAGGAGGAGTCTTCTGTTCCTTGCCGATGTTAGAGCTAGAGATCCGCGCTTTGCCGTTTAAGTATGTAACTTATTATTAGCTTCTTTGGCAGCCCAAATTTTTCATGGGGACCAACTTTGGGCAGTTTGCCCCTCAGCCCACTGGGCCAGTCCTCCCCTGATGAGTTACCACAGAGCTCTAACATTTGTCTACACCTCACAGACAGAAAACTAGAAAGACAAAGTTAACGTACATACTTGTATATAAATTTGGCTTAAAAGGACACATATTGTAAGGGAATGGGTGTGCGTGCTGGAAAGTTAAAACTCAATACTATTACAATGGCATTTACTTTTTCCTAACTTATTTAGAATACATGTATTTTTAGAATTGTGTGTGGTTGCCATGGAAGAAGGAGAATATAGTAGCTGTGGGGTTCAATAGTGGGTCGTGTGGGGTCCAGGGGTGTTTTTTCATGAACGACCATCAAACTTATCTTTTTGATAATTAGAAATAGTTGCCATGCAATTAGAAGTGGGAGTAGGAGTGCATCATTGGGTGTGTGTACTTTTGTGTGGGGGGTGGGCACTGTGTTTTTTCATTTCTAACTGGAATTTTGATGACTTAGGTATGGTTGCCATAAAATCTAGGGTAGAGGGGTGTAGGGTGTATTTACCCTACCAAAATCTATAGGCTATGTTGGCATGATTTTTCGTGATCTCAGGCCCTATCGTAGGAAACTGATGATATCACACTTGCATACCCTATAAATTTTCTTCTATAGGCTCTATACTATGAAATCCAAGGGTAGGTACAAGGTTAGGTATACAAGTACCTGTGTTTGTGTGGGGGTGGTATGTTTTTGCATTAGTGCCCATAACATTTACTTTTATAATGATTTAGGTATGGTTGTCATAGAAACGGAAGGGTGCCCAACCCACACAGACTTGTAAATATAGATGCTCACACAGACTTGTAAATAAAGATGCCCAGCCAACAACAGACTTGTAAATATTAGATGTTCAGCCCAAACAGACTTGTAAATATAAGGTGAGCCCTCACAGACTTGTAAATATAAGATGAGCCCATACAGACTTGTAATATAAAATGCCCCCATACTCAACCCATACAGACCTGTAATTAAGATATTCCCACACAGACAGTTAATAGAGTCACTTTACTTACTGAGTCACTGAAAACCAGGATAAGCTGGGCCCACGTGTCAGCTGTATGTTCTGCAAGTGAGAGTAGGAGAAACTTCTAATAACCTTCTCAGGCGGTGGACAAGTTGAGTGCATAGTCTAGATTTTTTTATTTTTACAGCAGAAATTAATGCTGCCTTTTTAGTATTTCATAGGGCACACACCGCAAGCAAACTTTTCAGTTGCTTCATGGGAGGTATGCCCCTGGGTCCAGAACACCTGGACATATCAGGTCTGTCCCATAGACCCATTGTGGGTGATATACCCTGGTCTGATACCCAGAAAAGGCAAGAATACATTTAACGTGCAGATACAGTAGAAAGCAATGAAGAAAACACATTAGCAGCATTTACAGAGATGAATAATCTGTTTCTGTAATGATCACACCTGTTGTACAAAGGGGGGGGAAAGTGGATAGGATGTTATAACTTAGTAATAATGATATCTGGGGATTTCTTTCTGTAACTAATGTGAAATTCCCAGTGCTCATGTGAGGTATTTGGCAGTTAATATATGGGTTCAACTTCTGTTTGATTCTTAGCTTACACTAAACTGAAACCAAACAGGATGTGGCATTGTGCACAGACAGAGGCTGATGCAAATCTTCAGGAACAAATCAGATGTTATATAACTGCAGTAACCAAGTAGAAAGCTAACATCTAATTATTGGCTGCAAATACAGCAATGGCAACGTTAGCATCTCTGATTGCATCAGAGCTGAGAGCTAGGGATGGGAATCATGTGTGGTTTATGAGGACTATGGTGTTGAACACAAGGCTGTTGGTCTCCCAGTTGACCGATTCGATAATTAGCGTAAGTCTGGAATGTTTGAAAGTCCGAGAAATCCGGGTCCAGGATAGTTTGAAAAGTCCGTGTCGGTTCGAACTTGATAAGTTTGGTCCCTTCTCCGGTTGATGATTTTGCCACCCAGAGGAGAATCTGCAACCCTTTACTGCAGTCTATGGGGTTGGCTTCCCATGAAGCAAATAATCAATCAATACCCTTTATTAACCTTTAAATCTCTCAATCACCAATCATAATTGCATTGTAAACCAACCGATACTTTGCTAGATAGATGTATGTTAAGTGTTGTAGATGTACCATCCATATTGTTTGACAATATTCATCCAATTGTTTGGAGATTAATGACTAATGTCGTCTATTGTGAGGTTACATTACATTTACATTTAATTGGAAGTTCAGTGAAGAACAGGAGGTAGGACGTAGCTAGTTTACCTCCCGTTCTTAATTAAAGCTTAAAAGTAACTAACCCCATAACCAACTGACTTAAAATCAATAACTTCCCATTCATAATTACAATCAATATTACGATCTAGAAGACAAAATAAGACCAGGAAACCTACAATTTTGGGGCCAATTCATGGAAATGTCTCTTTCATGTCGGATTAATCATAACAATAACTGGCACATTCAGAGGATAGTTTGTTGTATAAGTTTTATAGACTGTACCTTGCTACAACTCCACCCCAGAGGCCTTTTGAAAGCTCCTTCCCACTTTCAAATTATTTCAGAACCTTGTTTTACTAGTAGTGTGATCTACAGGGGCCATTGGTTTTATTCTAGTTCGCACAACCTCTACAAACTGATATCAGGTGGGGCATTATCCTAGTTTTCTGATCTGGCATCTGATTGCTTACACTGAGCGAAATCTATTGGCATAGGTCCCACCACTGCGTGCGGATTGCGATTTGCGCTCCGTTCACGTTTCCGGTTCGCATTGAGTGCAATGCTACGGGTAATTCCCACTGTGGTTCGCATGCGTGCACAACTTTTTGTGCGGGTCACGTGCATGTCAATAACATGATATCGCCCGGAACGCATCGCACATGGACTAACGCACAGAGCGCATTGCAAATATCCTCATGCGCCACTGTGCATGATAGTGGGACATAGACCTAATGGTTCATTCAATTGGATTTTCATCCCATTGCCAAATCAGGGGTTGAATTTTCTTTTCTGCAGTTGGCCTGATTTACAATAAAACCTCTCTAGTAATTCCCCAGTAGATGGGAGAACCTGTGGCATTCTTTAAGGCATTGCTGTCAACCGTGGCCCGCTTGGAAAAGGCTGTAGCTTTACATCTAGATGGACGTGTGTATTTATCAGCTACTATTCAGCTATGTCATTTACAAGGTGGTGCATATTCATAGTAGCACTGGCAATAAACAATAATATCAATGTAACATCACATATACTCTAATCAGGTGTTTCCCATGGTCTAACCAAATACAGTAATTGCTCCAGTATTGAAACCTTAGCAACACAGTTTGAATATCTGATACCTCCCCTAGGCCCCACCTGGGTGCTGTTCCGGTTGGTTTGTGTTGGGACCTCTGGCAGATTTAGTTTGATAGTTTACAATGGGTTCGGTTAGTAAATCTCTTTAAGCAGACAGCCCACTGTACATTGGAGATCTCCGCACTGAGTTCCTCTCAAGGGCCAAGAAAAAAAACATTTCATTACCGAACAGATCATTTCCTTATGTACATTGATTGGGACATGCAAAGTCTGTTCCCTGTGCAAGCTGGGCCTGCCTGGAACGCTCCCTGATCTTAGCCCATAAGTTCTGTTAAACCCAACCCTGTAATCCATTGTGCACAAATCAACATATTTTAACCCTTTCATAACCCTTCCTCAACCCTGTGTTCTAGAGTTGCACAAATCAATGTTTTAACCCTTCCCAACCTGTGTCCTAGAGTTGACAATCAACATTTAACCCTTCCCAACCCTGTGTTCTAGAGTTGCACAAATCAATGTTTTAACCCTTCCCTAACCCTGTGTTCTAGAGTTGCACAAATCAATGTTTTTAACCCTTCCCTAACCCTGTGTTCTAGAGTTGCACAAATCAATGTTTTAACCCTTCCCTAACCCTGTGTTCTAGAGTTGCACAAATCATGTTTTAACCCTTCCCTAACCCTGTGTTCTAGAGTTGCACCAATCAATGTTTTAACCCTCCTCAACCTGTGTTCTAGAGTTGCACAAATCATGTTTTAACCCTTCCCCAACCCCTGTGTTCTAGAGTTGCACAAATCAATGTTTTAACCCTTCCCTAACCCTGTGTTCTAGAGTTGCACAAATCAATTTTTTAACCCTTCCCAACCCTGTGTTCTAGAGTTGCACAAATCAATGTTTAACCCCCAACCCTGTGTCCTAGAGTTGCACACAAATCAATGTTTTAACCCTTCCCCAACCCTGTCTCTAGAGTTGCACAAATCAATGTTTTAACCCTTCCCCAACCCTGTATCCTAGAGTTGCACAAATCAACATTTTAACCCTTCCCAACCCTGTGCCCTAGAGTTGAAATCAATGTTTAACCCCCCTAACCCTGTGTTCTAGAGTGCACAAATCAATGTTTTAACCCTTCCCCAACCTTGTGTTCTAGAGTTGCACAAATCAATGTTTTAACCCTTCCCCAACCCTGTGTCCTAGAGTGGAAATCAATGTTTTAACCCTTCCCCAACCCTGTGTTCTAGAGTTGCACAAATCAATGTTTTAACCCTTCCCCAACCCTGTGTTCTAGAGTTGAAATCAATGTTTTATCCCTTCCCCAACCTGTGTTCTAGAGTTGCACAAATCAATGTTTAACCCTTCCCCAACCCTGTGTCCTAGAGTTGAAATCAACATTTTAACCCTTCCCAACCCTGTGTTCTAGAGTTGCACAAATCAATGTTTTAACCCTTCCCTAACCCTGTGTTCTAGAGTTGCACAAATCAATGTTTTAACCCTTCCCTAACCCTGTGTTCTAGAGTTGCACAAATCAATGTTTTAACCCCTCCCTAACCCTGTGTTCTAGAGTTGCACAAATCAATGTTTTAACCCTTCCCAACCCTGTGTTCTAGAGTTGCACAAATCAATGTTTTAACCCTTCCCTAACCCTGTGTTCTAGAGTTGCACAAATCAATTTTTTAACCCTTCCCAACCCTGTGTCCTAAGTTGAAATCAAATTTTAACCCTTCCCCAACCCTGTGTTCTAGAGTTGCACAAATCAATGTTTTAAACCCTTCCCTAACCTGTGTTCTAGAGTTGCACAAATCAGTGTTTTAACCCTTCCCCAACCTGTGTCCTAGAGTTGAAATCAATGTTTTAACCTTCCCAACCCTGTGTTCTAGAGTTGCACAAATCAATGTTTTAAACCCTTCCCCAACCTTGTGTTCTAGAGTTGCACAAATCAATGTTTTAACCCTTCCCAACCCTGTGTCCTAGAGTGGAAATCAATGTTTTAACCCTTCCCCAACCCTGTGTTCTAGAGTTGCACAAATCAATGTTTAACCTTCCCCAACCTGTGTTCTAGAGTTGAAATCAATGTTTTATCCCTTCCCCAACCCTGGTTCTAGAGTTGAAATCAATGTTTTAACCTTCCCTAACCCTGTGTTCTAGAGTTGCACAAATCAATGTTTAACCCTTCCCTAACCCTGGGTTCTAGAGTTGCACAAATCAACATTTTATCCCTTCCCCAACCCTGTGTTCTAGAGTTGCACAAATCAACATTTTAACCCTTCCCCAACCCTGTGTTCTAGAGTTGCACAAATCACATTTTAACCCTTCCCAACCCTGTGTTCTAGAGTTAAAACAATGTTTTAACCCTTCCCTAACCCTGTGTTCTAGAGTTGCACAAATCAATGTTTTAACCATTCCCCAACCCTGTGTTCTAGAGTTGCACAAATCAACATTTTAATCCTTCCCCAACCCTGTGTTCTAGAGTTGCACAAATCAACATTTAACCCTTCCCCAACCCTGTGTTCTAGAGTTGAAATCAATATTTTAACCCTTCCCAACCGCTGTGTTCTAGAGTTGCACAAATAAATGTTTTAACGCTTCCCTAACCCGTGTTCGAGAGTTCACAAATCAACATTTTAACCCTTCCCTGACCCTGTGTTCTAGAGTTGCACAAATCAACATTTTAACCCTTCCCCAACCCTGTGTTCTAGAGTTGCAAAAATCAACATTTAACCCTTCCCCAGCCCGTGTTTCTAGAGTTGAAATCAACATTTTACCCTCCCCAACCCTGTGTTCTAGAGTTACACAAATCAATGTTTTATCCCTTCCCCCAACCCTGTGTTCTAGAGTTGAAATCAACATTTTAACCCTTCCCAACCCTGTGTTCTAGAGTTGCACAAATCAAAATTTAACCCTTCCCCAACCCTTTGTCTAGAGTCTGAATCAATGTTTTAACCCTTCCCCAACCTGTGTTCTAGAGTTGAAATCATGTTTTTAACCCTTTCCTAACCCTGTGTTCTAGAGTTGAAATCAGCGTTTTAACCCTTCCCCAACCCTGTGTTCTAGAGTTGAAATCAATGTTTTAACCCTTACCTAACCATGTGTTCTAGAGGTTGAAATCAATGTTTTTAACCTTCCCTAACCTGTGTGTTCTAGAGTTGAAATCAATGTTTTAACCCTTCCCTAACCCTGTGTTCTAGAGTTGAAATCAATGTTTTAACCCTTCCCTAACCCGTGTTCTAGAGTTGCACAAATCAAAATTTTAACCCTTCCCCAACCTTTGTTCTAGAGTTGCAATCAATGTTTTAACCCTTCCCAACCCTGTGTTCTAGAGTTGAAATCATTGTTTAACCCTTTCCTAACCCTATGTCTAGAGTTGAAATCAGCGTTTTAACCCTTCCCAACCCTGTGTTCTAGAGTTGACATCATGTTTAACCCTTACCTAACCATGTGTTCTAGAGTTGAAATCAATGTTTTAACCCTCCCTAACCCTGTGTTCTAGAGTTGAAATCAATGTTTTAACCCTCCCAACTGTGTTCTAGAGTTGAAATCAATTTTTACCTTCCCTAACCCTGTGTTTAGAGTGCACAAATCAATGTTTTTAATCACAATGCATGCTTTTTTTTCATTTATATGGAGAAACACACAAATGCAAACAAAACACACACACGAAATCGCATGCGATCCGTGTGGTGTGGGCGCAGTGTGGCTGTGCCCTACTTCACCTCTTGACTTCAATAAAGTTGTACCCTGGTTGCAGCACATGATATTTAATGCTGAACACTCCTATGAATTGCTAACAGTGATCAGCATGTAACATGTTATTATATTATTTCCACAGCTTACAAAGCTAGTAGTCGTAGTAGTTTCTGCAGTCCCTATATAAACTTTCCTATTGCATTATAATGCATAATCATCCCTCCAACATTACCCTTTTGGCTGAGGCCACACTGTGCAGGACGTCAAAGCTTGTGAAACACATGCATGCATTGGTGCGTGTTTCATGTTGATACTGTAAGTTGGAGATAGATTTGCTCAATACTCTGAATCAGGGAAAAAATGGTTTTCGCAACAGATCATGGCCACCCACATTGACATGCACTGAACTGCGATTCTACGTGCTAATGGATCACAAATGTGATCATTATCGCGTGGCTTAAAAGTTATACTCAGAAAACAAAACATAGTACAGAGCTGCAAGGGGAGGATAATGAAGTGAACCTGATTAGCACAGCCCTGTGCAATGTATTTCTCAATAGTGTCCCTATTTAAAGGGAAATGTTGGAGGGCAGGTACTTATAGAAATAACATGGTACAGAGCTGCAGGGGGGAGTAATGAAGTGAACCTGATCTTAGCAGCACTCTGTGCAATGTATTTCTCAATAGTGTCCCTATTTAAACGGGAATGTTGGAGGGTAGGTACTTATAGAAATAACATGGTACAGAGCGCAGGGGAGGATAATGAAGCGAACCTGATCTTAGCACAGCTCTGTGCAATGTATTTCTCAATAGTGTCCCTATTTAAAGGGGAATTTGGGAGGTAGGTGCTTATAGAAATAACATGGTACAGAGCTGCAGGGGGAGGATAAGAAGTGAACCTGATTTAGCACAGCCCTGTGCAATGTATTCTCAATAGTGTCCTATTTAAAGGGAATGTTGGAGGGTAGGTAACGTATAAAAATAACATAGTACAGAGCTGCAAGGGGAGGATAATGAAGTGAACCTGCTTTAGCACAGCCCTGTGCAATGTATTTCTCAATAGTTGCCCTATTTAAAGGGAAATGTTGGAGGGTAGGTACTTATAGAAATAACATGGTACAGAGGCTGCAGGGGGAGGATAATGAAGTGAACCTGATCTTAGCACAGCTCTGTGCATGGATTTCTCAATAGTGTCCCTATTTAAAGGGGATTTTGGAGGGTTGGTACTTATAGAAATAACATGGTGCAGAGCTGCAGGGGGAGGATAATGAAGTGAACTGATCTTAGCAAGCCCTGTGCAATGTATTTCTCAATAGTGTCCCTATTAAAGGGATGTTGGAGGGTAGGTACTCATAGAAAAAACATAGTACAAGAGCTGCAGGGGAAGGATAATGAAGTGAACCTGATTTAGTACAGCTCTATGTAATGCATTTCTCAATAGTGTCCCTATTCAAAGAGGAATGTTGGGGGTAGGTACTCAAAAAAAAAACATAGTACAGAGGCAGGGGGAGGATAATGAAGTGAACCTGATCTTAGCACAGCCTGTGCAATGTATTTCTCAATAGTGTCATATTTAAAGGGAATGTTGGAGGGTAGGTACTTATAGAAATAACATGGTACAGAGCTGCAGGGGAGGATAATGAAGTAACCTGATATTAGCACAGCCCTGTGCAATGATTTCACAATCCATACCTCAATTCTTCAAAGGCAGAACCAAAAATAGCCTCACCCCTAAACATTACGACCACACCACCAATGTCATGTTAACAACTAAATATCATATACATGTACCCAAAATCATAGATATGCCTTCATTTCAGTAGTCCCGTCCACTCCGTGACCTTTCATATCGTAACAGTCTCAGGGAAAACAGGATGGTTGTGGGACACTCTGGACCATATTTATAAAGCTGCAGTATCACTTTTTAGCGATACGCGCGACTTTAATGAACGGTATTGTAAATTTATGATCGTTGAATACCATTGCGGTAGTTTACTACCGCACGGTATTCTATGATCGAACCTTCTTAATTAACAAACATTCGGTCGTAAATGTATGATCGCGGCCGTACATTTACGACCACGTCGTAAATTATTAGTGGTATCCCTAAAAATATTATAAATATGGCCCTGTATGCTATTTCATGGTGAATGTTGGAGGGTATGCAATTCATGCAGGCTGTACTGACTTCAGTGTAGCCATACAGCATGCATTTAATGTCTAGGTAGCCTTGTACAGCATGTAGATTTCATGTAAACTTGCGAGTTTTTTTAGCAGCGTTTTGCGGAACCTATTGATGTTCCAAAAATTTTTAAAATCATTTTGAACCCAATTGAATCATCATTTTCTGAATTTTTAATTGTAATTTTCAAGGATTCCATAGGAATTTAAAACCGGCAGTTTGGATATAAAACCAGGGACTCATCAATAGTTTGGTTAGAGGTGGTAGCCTCATTATTATTATTATTATTATATCTGTTGATTCAATTAGATCAACTGGACTTGAAATGTAGTTCTTGAGACGTTTCGCTAGTCATCTGACTGGCTTTCTCAATTCAGAATGACTTGTACAAGAATCTGTGGCAATTATGTACCCTGGAAAATCCCAATTAGCATATCACAGCCAGGTGTTAGGGTGTGATTAGATAGTGGCTAAGAGGTGTTATAGGAACGCCCAGAGTAAGGTGTTAAAACAGCATTGTACATGGCAGACAGTTGGTGTCGAACCCCCCACCTCTATTTAGGCTTGGTTTCTTTATTTTCACTAAATGGCCTCCTTAACACCTCTCTTGAACCAGTCACGTTCCTTCGCCAGTATGTTAACATTACAATCTTCAAAGGTATGTCCTTTATCCTAAGATGCAGATACACGGCTGAGTCCTGACCCGAGAATTGGTCTTCTGTGGTGGGCCATACGTGATGCAGTTGCTGTTTGGTCTCCCCCACATACAAATCAGAGCATTCTTCACTGCACTGCACCGCATATATGATGTCGTTTTCTTGTGTTTTGGTATTGGGTCTTTTGGATGTACCAATTGCTGCCTCAGTGTGTTGTTCGGTTTAAAGCAGACAGGGATACGATGTTTTTTGAAAATTCTTCTTAATTCTTCAGAGACCCTGCTACATATGGGAGACCATGTTCTTCCTCCTGTCTTGCTTTTCCCTTCACTGTTGGTATTTGTGTTCTTTCTTTCTTCTACTTCTTTTGACAAAGGCCCAGTCTGGATATCCACAAGTTTTAAGGGCTCTCTGAGATGTTTCATTTCTTTAGCCTTGCCTCTGTGCTAGTGGGGATGTTCTCGGCTCTGTGTTGCAGGGTTCTGATGACACCCAGCTTGGGATCTAAAGGGTGGTGGGAGTCAAACATCAAATACTGATCTGTGTGTGTTGGTTTTCTGTAAACCTCTACTTCCAGTTTACCATTTTCCTTAACTTCTACCAAGCAGTCCAAGAAAGCCAGTTTGTTGTTTTGTACCTCTTCCCTTGTGAATTTAATGTTTTGGTCCACCGCATTAATGTGTTCTGTGAAAGCTGTATCCTTTCTGGTGGATTTTAACCCAGGTGTCATCAACATATCTGAACGTGGCTGGGTGCTATGCCCTTAAAGGTTTTAAGCGCCTGTGTTTCACCTCCTCCATGTAAAGGTTGGCCACAATAGGTGAAACTGGAGATCCCATAGCACATCCATGTTTTTGCTTATAGAACTATCCTGTATTTGAAATAGGTGGTATTCAGGCCAAGTCCATTCTGGTACTTTTTTAGGCGGTTCAACTGGTTGGTCGAAATATTACAGCACCAACACAAGGATTAGAGATGGCCAGAACTGGTAAGATCCTTTCCGTTTTCAGATATTGGATCCCTTGAAAATCCCCAAAGATCCCTCAAACATCCGAGTTGGACCCGGTCACATCTCTACTAAGGATAAAGATTTAGGTGGAGATTTACCCAGAGCTCTATTGTTTGGTAAATCTACCTTCCATGATTAGATATAGCGTTTGCTCCCCTGGGTAAATCCCAAAAGGGGGTTAGCCCCTCAGCTCCATTTTTAGTCTTATGGGATGTGAGGATAACAAATAGAGCAGAAAAAGTGAAGACCAAGAGGGGTGGTGGAGGTGGGCACATTCCCTTGTCATAACTGTTCACATTAGTTTATTGAGTAATTAACAAAAATGGATCAGGTTCACTTCATTACCACCCCCACCCCCCAGCTCTTACTATTCCAACTATTGTAAAAACAGCTGATCACTGAGGTTGGGCGGACCCTCCACAGTCTGGGCCTGTGGCGAGGGGTATACCGCCACTGAAATGAAAAGTAATCTTGTGGAGCTTGGAATGATTCTAGGTACAAATGACAGGAAAAAAATGAGCAAGGGAAATTAAAACTTGAAGTTAGAAGGACACAAGATGAGTGAACAAAGGGGGAGAATTGTGTGTGCCCTACACATGGGTACAATGCCATTCTGACAATGTTATTTATCTCCATAAATGTCCTTGTGGCCTGGGTTAAGTGGACGAACTAGCAGAGCCATGAAGGTCAGGCTAATCGGCACATAGAGCAAAATCTGGACCAGAGGAGGAAGAAAAGGAAAAGGCTAAGGATACATTTAGGAAGGAAAACAGATAATGACATTTTCTTTATGAGAAACACCAAACAGGCTTTTTCAATAAGAGAAGTACATTTTGCCTCAATCAGATTTTAACTGATCTACTACAGTTAGAAAACATTTAATTGCTGCAGATTTGACACTCTTATTAATTAGACAAATGGGCCATATTTATAAAGCAGAGGTATCGCTTTTAACGATATTACATTTACGTGATTGTTAATTAACGAACGTTCAATGTAGGAAATCGTGCGATAGTAAACTACTGCAATGGTATTCTATGGGGATCGTAAATCTACGATTTCATTATCGTAGATTTACAATCTGTATCATAATCTCCGATTGGTTTAACTATCGTAAATTTACGATACCGATCGTTAAAGGCTAAAAAGCGATACGACAGCTTTATAAATAGGGCCCAATGTGTCACGTGAGATGCAAATAATGGAAAGGGTAAACAGTAAAGGAGGGTGAACATATTTAAAAATAAATATATTGTTAAGCTGTCAGTGATTGGCTGACTTCCAGACCCAGAGGCTGCAGAGGAGATATAAGAAAACATGGTATGAAATTTCCATCCAGTTTGTATCCAAGTTTTGTATTTAAAGGGCAACTGTGGTCTCAAAACAGTTAGGGTTATATATAAGCCTGCAGTATTTCCTTTACACTGAGCCAACAATCACATCTCTGGCGGAGCCTGTGAGAAATGATATTGGGGTGAATGCTCAAACTTCTCTGTCCAGTAGGTTGAGTGACATCACACTGACCTCTGCTGGCTCTTTTCCCCCGGGGGAGAAGCATGCTCAGTTAAGACTTATTGCTGGAGAAATCAGGAAGCTGAGGAATAAACTGGCAGGTGAGAAGGGGAGCCTATTAATGCAGACAGGCTGGTCACATGACTACAAGCTGGTCCCATGGATAAAAACAGGAAGAGTTCAACCAAGAAGTAACATTACTGAACTTTTGCAGCAAAACTTCTCACAAATTTTACTAGAGATGTGATTTGGTTTTATTTTGAAGGTTGTGATGGAAGTTTCTTAAATAATTCTTACTAGTTTGGAAGAATTTGAGACCACAGTTACCCTTTAAAGGAGGATATGGTCATGCAGAAAACTGATTTTTGGCTCCCCCAATGTGTTTGTCACTGACAATTTTCCCATTTTTGACATTGGAGAAAATATGTTTATGAGGTAGGGGGAGGAGCCAAAAAGCAGCCAGTTCCGACATGAGTAAAATTCTCCTTTAATGTCATTATTTCTATTTAACAAACCACTTCTGGTATGTAAAGCGTTTATTCCTAAGACTGGAAAAGTGCCACTGCATGGTTGTTTAAACAGTAATAAAACACTGATGATTCGGATTAAATCACATGAAAGGATTAAATGAAAACTTTGGACCCTTAGAGCTTAACCCCCCCCAACCAACATGGCTTGAAGGGTCTGCCCGGGGTCCTGGTAACCCTTGCAAAGTCCCACGGTGGGCAGGGCGTGGACATTCTGGGGTGTTGGTCATGCGTGTTTGGGGTCTTGGCTGGGCATTCCAGGGGCATGGCTTTGGTCCGGTGGAAAGAGCTATTTGCGTCTGCCCCGACCCAGAAAAGTTGGGAGGTGGACATTGTTGGCATATGGTAGTGATGAGTGTGAATTACGGGTACTCCCTGTGTATAATCAGTTTGTGTGACTCACAATAACCAGACCATAGGAGAGTTCCCCCCCCTGACATGTTGTTTTTCACTTTTATGGTTTAAATAAATGGGCCCAAATCTGATTCTGTGTGTGCTACCTCAGTGTGGGTATTGATTGCATGATATGGAATAATTTGGAACAGGTTAGGGCCAGGGAGTGCATTCCTATTGTGCTATGGTATAAAACATAACTTTACATTTATAAACACTAAATAGTTCTGGTTAATCCAGGTTCCCCCCTAAGAATTACTGATTTACACCCTAATATGCCAGACAACCAATACATGAGCCATGCATAGAAGCCGTTCAGTCCCTGTGATTGGATGCCACACCCATGGAAGTGATAGATTTCTAAACAGCACGGTGTGCATCCCATGAGTTACACAGTTACACACAGTTCTTTTGGGTTGAAGAAAGACAACAGTAACCACAACCCCCGAACCCAGAACAATATCTTTGCCCTCCATAGTAAACATAATAATACCTTCTAAAGGTAACATGGGGTTTATTCAATAGAGGTGGCAAAATGTTCCTGAAGCAACCAATCAGACTGTACAAAATGTTTTCAACTGACATAGCTAGGAAGGTCTATGGTTTGTGGAATCTAATCTAGAAGCATATTCTTGTATTAAGTAATGTACAATGGCCTTTCCTTGATCAACTTGTAAAAGGTAAAATGCTGAACACCAGAATGAATATTATTCAGGTTCATTTAACAAGAGAGCAAACGAAATTTTCATCAACCAATCAGCTTTCTAAAACAGTAACAAAACTGATTGGTTAAAGAACATTTCGTTTGCACCATGCTGGTGTTCAGACACTGTAGATTAGATTAGACCACATAGACCTTCCTAGCTATGACATGTTAGTATATTGGCTACCTGAATCTTTGCAATGAATTCCAACACAAGTATTATATATCTATATCTATATCTATATAGATATATATATAATGTCAATAGCAATAGGCGAAACTATGAAAAATGGGATAAATTGTAATGTATTTATAAGGGGAGACATTAGTCTTTGTTTAATAAAGGGGGATTGTAAAATACAAAGTGATGAATGAATCCCTCTGGTTTAAACTTAGAGCGGAGACCTGATGTTCTCACTTCATCAGCGGGAATGAAGAACTATTTCCTAATTAGGAAGTTTTCTTGTTAAATGTCTGTTTTTGGAATAAGATTTCAGGTCAGGGGTGGGGAGGGATTTAACTTTATAACCAATTCAACCAACTCTGAGCCAATAAAGAACCCAGAGGAGGGGCAGACTGAGCAGTGAATTAATGGGCAAGTCCAAAAACAAGAAACCATATTTAGCAATGACCTCGCATGGAGGAGACACCTAATTGTCACAACATTGTGTTGGTCCATTCAACTGATCGCATCATCAGGCAGTAACTGTCATCATTAGTTTAAATCCAGCATTTGCAGGGAAGGACCCAAGCCCAAAAGGTTACAGGTTAAAATACAGGAAAAGGTGGTTTACCAAGCCTTGCCCTACAGTTGTGCTGAACTACAATTCCTACAATTGGATGATGGGATTGGTTGTTCAACAAAGGCACAGGATCACTTTTGTCTCAGGTACCAGTGCTAAACAATACCACCCAGTTTAATTAGCATATTAACAGGATGGCCAATAAGAAAGCTCAATGTACACGTATTCTAAACACATACAAACACATTAGTACCAGTTACCATCCCCCACAGAATCAGATGTTTATAGTACAGTCAGGCAATACATTCCATTATTATCAGCTAGACCATTAGACTGTAGCTCTTGGACCAATGTATACTTTCTTGCAATCAAATGCAATCCTCAGTATTGTAAACCTTATACCTTCTATTCCAATGAACCAGGCGCATCACAGATACACAACAGACCAACTGGTTCTAGTAAAACTACAACTCCCCACTTTCAATAAAGTACCACAGTATGAGAAAAACTGACCCATTAAAATTGATAGACAATCCCACCTGCAATCACAAAACCGCAAGGAAATTGCACACACACATTGTCTGTCTATGGTCTGTCTATCACATGCAATGCTCTCATTGAATGCAGAGAAGATGCTCCCTGTGGTCTCTTGCTAAGGTTGCAGCATCACTTACCCTCACAGTGCTTTGTGGGGTTAAGCTACTCCGGGATGGTGCACTGGGAATGTGAAAGGAGTTTCACTTATAGTCTGTGTGTCTGTTCCCCACCCACCAACTTCCCAAACAAGAAGGAACACGACAGACATCAACCCAATCTCTCACTCTAACAACATCCATATAGGGACCTTAAGACTAAACCTCTAATCTGGGTGGATAAGCGCCCTGGGTCCCTTCCATTGCATTCCATTATAGTAGTCAAGGAACAGGAGGAGGTTTCAGCTGTGGAATATAAACAAATAAAATAGGGAGAAAAAAGTCAGGGCAGCAGTAGAAATCCCTGAAGGGCACGGAATAACTTTCTACCGCACATGGGCCACAGGCTTGGTGGATGTAGGGAAAGGAGGCGGTAAACCAGGGGTAATGTTGGAATTTCATCTCCAAAAAAAAGGAGTGATACAGAGATTCCAGTTACTAGATGTGAGTGTGTTAGAATTTCCTAGTGGAAGGTGTCATTTATTAACAGGGTGTAGTAGAATAACCCCCACCGCGCACCTCTACCACACAGGACAGGGGTGTAGCTGCCAGGGAAAGCGGGGGGGGGGCATTAAGTTGAGACCCTGATGCTCTGGCGGTCCAGGCCCACATTTCACAGGCCACTGCGGTAGCGAAATTGCAGTGGCAGGCCCCCTGCAAGTTTGTGACAAGCCCCTGACCCCTACCCTCCTCTCCCCAGCTGCAGGCCAGGTAATGCTCGGCTGATCGCACATATGTTAGTAAAGGTGCACGCGATTGCCAGTTCAAAACATCAGTACTGGACCGGCAGTGTGTTACACAGCTAACCGTGTGCACCCTACATACGTGTGATCAGCTGATCGTGGTACCTGGCCTGCAGATCGCTCTGTCCTCTTAAGGTGCCCACGCATTAGTACTTTGGAACAGTTTGCAACAGGGCCAATCAGGGGTTGATATGTTAATGGGTGTTCCATAGTTCCATTAAAATGACATTTGGAGTACAGTAGTACATTATTATGGTTCAAACTGTATATGATAATACTATTGTGGAAAAAACAAGGGTGGTGCAACTAGAACAATAATGGGACCCCCTCCCTGCCAGTGGTGTAGTAGGAATCACTGGGCCCCCAGAAAAAGTATGATGGGGCCCCTATCTGTGCTTCATCCACAGTGGTTTTCTGGGAGGAAGCTATATCTCATTATAAAATTAAGAAGATGGGGACCAGCTGTTATAATATTTATACAGCATTAGAACAGAGCACACTGAGAATAACTTGTACCCGAGATACCTTACACAGGAGAACCAATCACATTGCCGCACTCTGGTTCCCCCACAATCATAAGACATACGATAGGTTGTATGTGTCAAATAAATGTGCTTAGATTGTAAGCTCTTCGAGGCAGGACCTGATTGTGAATGTATACAACGGAAGATGTTGGCGCTATATAAATCCACAACAATAATAATAATATGCTTGTGAAGGTTCTCATTCATCCAGGTCATGGTATATCTGTTGTATCAATTAGATCAACTGGACTTGAAATGTAGTTCTTACCAGCAGAACTGATCTCAAACCAGAACAGGTGTGTTCCTTGTTGGACTTGTGCCTGAATACCACCTATTTCAAATACGGGAGAAGTTCTATAAGCAAAAACATGGATGTGCTATGGGATCTCCAGTTTCACCTATTGTGGCCAACCTTTACATGGGGAGGAGGTAGAAACACAGGCGCTTAATACCTTTAAGGGCATAGCACCCAGCCATGGTTCAGATATGTTGATGACACCTGGGTAAAACCACCAGAAGGAGTACAAGCTTTCACAGAACACATTAATGCGGTGGACCAAAACATTAAATTCACAAGGGAAGAGGTACAAAACAACAAAACGGTTTCTTGGACTGCTTGGTAGAAGTAAGGAAAATGGTAAACTGGAAGTAGAGGTTTACAGAAAACCAACACCACAGATCAGTATTTGTGTTGACTCCCACACCCTTTAGATCACAAGCTGGGTGTCATCAGAAACCTGCAACACAGAGCCGAGAACATCCCCACTAGCACAGAGGCGAAGGCTAAAGAAATGAAACATCTCAGAGGAGCCCTTAAACTTGTGGATATCCAGACTGGGCCTTTGTCAAAGAAAAGTAGAGGAAAGAAAAGAACACAATACCAACAGTGAAGGGGAAAAGCAAGACAGGAGGAAGAAACATGGTCATCCCATAGTAGAGGGGTCTCTGAGAAATTAAGAAGAATTTTCAAAAAACATCGTATCCCTGTCTGTTAAACCGAACAAACAACTGAGGCAGCAATTGGTACATCCAAAAAGACCCAATACCAAAACACAAGAAAAGCGACATCATATATGCGGTGCAGTGCAGTGAAGAATGCTCTGATTGTATGTGGGGGAGACCAAACAGCAAATGCATCAACGTATGGCCCAGCACAGAAGAGCCAATTCTCGGGTCAGGACTCAGCCGTGTATCTGCATCTTAAGGATAAAGGACATACCTTTGAAGATTGTAATGTAACATACTGGCGAAGGACGTGATGGTTCAAGAGAGGTGTGTAAGGAGGCCATTTATGTGAAAATAAAGAAAACCAAGCCTAAATAGAGGTGGGGGGGTTCGACACCCAACTGTCTGCCATGTACAATGCTGTTTTAACACCTTACTCTGGGCGTTCCTATAACACCTCTTAGCCACTATCTAATCACACCCTTAACACCGGCTCGTGTGATATGCTAATTGGGATTTTCCAGGGTACATAATTGCCACAGATTTCTGTACAAGTCATTCTGAATTGAGAAAGCCAGTCAGATGACTAGCGAAACGTCTTCAAGAACTACATTTCAAGTCCAGTTGATCTAATTGAATACAACAGATATAATAATAATAATAATAATGAGGCTACCACCTCATAACCAAACTATTGATGAGTCCCTGGTTTTATATCCAAACTGCCGGTTTTGAAAAATTCTATGGAATCCTTGAAATTACAATTAAAAATTCAGAAAATGATGATTCAATTGGGTTCAAAATGATTTTAAAAATTTTTGGAACATACATAGGTTCCGCAGAAACGCTGTCGGAAAAAAAACTCGCAAGTTTACATGAAATCTACATGCTGTACAAGGCTACCTAGACATTAAATGCATGCTGTATGGCTACACTGAAGTCAGTACAGCCTGATGAATTGCATACCCTCAACATTCACCATGAAATAGCATACAGGGCCATATTTATATTTTTTAGGGATAACATATAATTTACGACTGTGGTCGTAAATGTAAGGCCGCGATCATACATTTACGACCGAATGTTTGTTAATTAACGAAGGTTCGATCATAGAATACCGTGCGGTAGTAACTACCGCAATGGTATTCAACGATCATAATTTACAATACCGTTCATTAAAGTCGCGGTATCGCTAAAAAGTGATACTGCAGCTTTATAAATATGGTCCAGGAGTCCACAACCATCCTGTTTTCCTGAGACTGTTACGATATGAAAGGTCACGGAGTGGACGGACTAATGAAATGAAGGCATATCTATGATGTTGGGTACATGTATATGATATTTAGGGTGTTAACATGACATTGGTGTGTGGTCGTAATGTTTAGGGGTGAGGCTATTTGTGGTTCTGCCTTTTGAAGAATGAGGTATGGATGTGAAATGCATTGCACAGGGCTGTGCTAATATCAGGTTCACTTCATTATCCTCCCCTGCAGCTCTGTCCATGTTATTTCTATAAGTACCTACCCTCCAAACATTCCCCTTTAAATAGTGAACTATTGAGAAATACATTGCACAGGGCTGTGCTAAGATCAGGTTCACTTCATTATCCTCCCCCCGCAGCTCTGTACTATGTTTTTTTCTAGAGTACCTACCCTCCAACATTCCTCTTTGAATAGGGACACTATTGAGAAATGATTACATAGAGCTGTACTAAGATCAGGTTCACTTCATTATCTTCCCCTGCAGCTCGTACTATGTTATTTCTATGAGTACCTACCCTCAACTCCCCTTTAAATAGGGACACTATTGAGAAATACATTGCACAGGGTTGCTAAGATCAGGTTCACTTCATTATCCTCCCCCTGCAGCTCTGCACCATGTTATTCTATAAGTACCAACCCTCCAAAATTCCCCTTTAAATAGGGACACTATTGAGAAATACATTGCACAGAGCTGTGCTAAGATCAGGTTCACTTCATTATCCTCCCCCTGCAGCTCTGTACCATGTTATTCTTATAAGTACCTACCCTCCAACATTTCCCTTTAAATAGGGACACTATTGAGAAATACATTGCACAGGGCTGTGCTAAGATCAGGTTCACTTATTATCCTCCCTTGCAGCTCTGTACTATGTTATTTTATACGTTACCTACCCTCCAACATTTCCCTTTAATAGGGACACTATTGAGAAATACATTGCACAGGGCTGTGCTAAGATCAGGTTCACTTCATTATCCTCCCCTGCAGCTCTGTACCATGTTATTTCTATAAGCACCTACCCTCCAAAATTCCCCTTTAAATAGGGACACTATTGAGAAATACATTGCACAGAGCTGTGCTAAGATCAGGTTCGCTTCATTATCCTCCCCCTGCAGCTCTGTACCATGTTATTTCTATAAGTACCTACCCTCCAACATTCCCGTTTAATAGGGACACTATTGAGGAAATCATTGCACAGAGCTGTGCTAAGATCAGGTTCACTTCATTATCCTCCCCCTGCAGCTCTGTACCATGTTATTTCTATAAGTACCTGCCCTCCAACATTTCCCTTTAAATAGGGACACTATTGAGAAATACATTGCACAGGGCTGTGCTAAGATCAGGTTCACTTCATTATCCTCCCCTTGCAGCTCTGTACTATGTTGTTTCTATGAGTATAACTTTTAAAGCCACGCGATAATGATCACATTTGTGATCCATTAGCACGTGAGAATCGCAGTTCAGTGCATGTCAAGTGGGGTGGCCATGATCTGTTGCGAAAACCATTTTTTTCCCTGATTGCAGAGTATTGAGCAAATCGTATCTCAACTTACAGTATCAAGCATGAAACACGCACCAATGCATGCCGTGTTTCACAAGCTTTGACGTCCTGCACAGTGTGGCCTCAGCCAAAAAGGGTAATGTTGGAGGGTATGATTGATGCATTAATAAATGCAATAGGAAAGTTATATATAGGGACTGCAGAGAAACTAATACGAATACTAGCTTGTTAAGCTGTGGAATAATATAATAACATGTTACATGCTGAGTCACTGTTAGCAATTCATAGGAGTGTTCAGCATTAATAATCATGTGTGCAACCAGGGTACAACTTTATTGAAGTCAAGAGGTAAAGTTAGGGCACAGCCACACTGCGCCACAAACGCACACGGAATCGCATGCGATTTCGTTGTGTGTGATTTGTTTGCATTTGTGTGTTCTCCATATAATAGAAAAAACGCATGCGATTGTGATTAAAACATTGATTTGTGCAACTCTAGAAACACGGGTTAGGGAAGGGTTAAAACATTGATTTCAACTCTAGAAACACAGGGTTAGGGAAGGGTTAAAACATTGATTTCAACTCTAGAACACAGGGTTAGGGAAGGGTTAAAACATTGATTTAACTCTAGAACACATGGTTAGGTAAGGGTAAAACATTGATTTCAACTCTAGAACACAGGGTTGGGAAGGGTTAAAACGTGATTTCAACTCTAGACATAGGGTTAGGAAAGGGTTTAAACAATGATTTCAACTCTAGAACACAGGGTTGGGGAGGGTTAAAAACTTGATTGACAATCTAGAACAAAGGGTTGGGGAAGGGTTAAAATTTTGATTTGTGCAACTCTAGAACACAGGGTTAGGGAAGGGTTAAAACATTGATTTCAACTCTAGAACACAGGGTTAGGGAAGGGTTAAAACATTGATTTCAATCTAGAACACAGGGTTAGGGAAGGGTTAAAAACATTGATTTCAACTCTAGAACACATGGTTAGGTAAGGGTTAAAACATTGATTTCAACTCTAGAACACAGGGTTGGGGAAGGGTTAAAACGCTGATTTCAACTCTAGAACACAGGGTTAGGAAAGGGTTAAACAATGATTTCAACTCTAGAACACAGGGTTGGGGAAGGGTTAAAACATTGATTGCAACTCTAGAACAAAGGGTTGGGGAAGGGTTAAATTTTGATTTGTGCAACTCTAGAACACAGGGTTAGGGAAGGGTTAAAATGTTGATTTCAACTCTAGAACACAGGGTTGGGGAAGGGATAAAACATTGATTGTGTAACTCTAGAACACAGGGTTGGGGAAGGGTAAAATGTTGATTTCAACTCTAGAACACAGGGCTGGGGAAGGGTTAAAATGTTGATTTGTGCAACTCTAGAACACAGGGTTGGGGAAGGGTTAAAATGTTGATTTGTGCAACTCTAGAACACAGGGTCAGGGAAGGGTTAAAATGTTGATTTGTGTAACTCTCGAACACAGGGTTAGGGAAGCGTTTAAAACATTTATTTGTGCAACCTAGAACACAGCGTTAGGGAAGGGTTAAAATATTGATTCAACTCTAGAACACAGGGTTGGGAAGGGTTTTAATGTTGATTTGTGCAACTCTAGAACACAGGGTTGGGGAAGGATTAAAATGTTGATTTGTGCAACTCTAGAACACAGTTTGGGGAATGGTTAAAACATTGATTTGTGCAACTCTAGAACACAGGTTAGGGAAGGGTTAAAACATGATTTTAACTCTAGAACACAGGGTTGGGGAAGGGTTAAAATGTTGATTTGTGCAACTCTAGGACACAGGGTGGGGAAGGTGAAAATGTTGATTGTGGCAACTCTAGAACACAGGGTTGGGGAAGGGAATAAAAGTTGATTTGTGCACTCTAGAACCCAGGGTTAGGGAAGGGTTAAACATTGATTGTGAACTCTAGAACACAGGGTTAGGGAGGGTTAAAACATTGATTTCAACTCTAGAACACAGGGTTGGGGAAGGGATAAAACATTGATTTCAACTCTAGAACACAGGGTTGGGGAAGGGTTAAAACATTGATTTGTGCAACTCTAGAACACAGGGTTGGGGAAGGGTTAAAACATTGATTTCCACTCTAGGACACAGGGTTGGGGAAGGGTTAAAACATTGATTTGTGCAACTCTAGAACACAAGGTTGGGGAAGGGTTAAAACATTGATTTGTGCAACTCTAGAACACAGGGTTAGGGAAGGGTTAAAACATTGATTTCAACTCTAGGACACGGGTTGGGGAAGGGTTAAAACACTGATTTGTGCAACTCTAGAACACAGGGTTAGGGAAGGGTTTAAACATTGATTTGTGCAACTCTAGAACACAGGGTTGGGGAAGGGTTAAAAGTTGATTTCAACTCTAGGACACAGGGTTGGGGAAGGGTTAAAACATTGTTTGTGCAACTCTAGAAACACAGGGTTAGGGAAGGGTTAAAACATTGATTTGTGCAACTCTAGAACAGGGTTAGGGAAGGGTTAAAACATTGATTTGTGCAAATAGAACACAGGGTTAGGGAGGGGTTAAAACATTGATTTGTGCAACCCTAGAACACAGGGTTAGGGAAGGGTTTAAAACATTGATTGTGGCAACTCTAGAACACAGGGTTAGGGAAGGGTTAAAAAACATGATTTGTGCAACTCTAGAACACAGGGTTGGGGAAGGGTTAAAATGTTGATTTCAACTCTAGGACACAGGGTTGGGGAAGGGTTAAAACATTGATTTGTGCAACTCTAGAACACAGGGTTGGGGAAGGGATAAAACATTGATTTCAACTCTAGAACACAGGGTTGGGGAAGGGTTAAAACATTGATTTGTGAACTCTAGAACACAGGGTTGGGGAAGGGTTTTAAACACTTGATTTCCACTCTAGGACACAGGGTTGGGGAAGGGTTAAACATTGATTTGTGCAACTCTAGAACACAAGGTTGGGGAAGGGTTAAAACAGATTTGTGCAACTCTAGAACACAGGGTTAGGGAAGGGTTAAAACATTGATTTCAACTCTAGGGCACAGGGTTGGGGAAGGGTTAAAATGTTGATTTGTGCAACTCTAGGATACAGGGTTGGGGGAAGGGTTAAAACATTGATTTGTGCAATATAGAAGACAGGGTTGGGGAAGGGTTAAAACATTGATTTGTGCAACTCTAGGACACAGGGTTGGGGGAAGGGTTAAAACATGATTTGTGCAACTCTAGAACACAGGGTGGGGGAAGGGGGTAAAAAATTGATTTGTGCAACTCTAGAACACAGGGTTAGGGAAGGGTTAAAACATTGATTTGTGCAACTCTAGAACCCAGGGTTGGGGAAGGGTTAAAACATTGATTTGTGCAACTCTAGAACACAGGGGGTTAGGAGGGTTAAAACATTGATTTGTGCAAATCTAGAACACAGGGTTAGGGAAGGGTTAAAACATTGATTTGTGCAACTCTAGAACACAGGGTTAGGAAGGGTTTAAAACATTGATTTGTGCAACTCTAGAACACAGGGTTAGGGAAGGGTTAAAACATTGATTTGTGCAACTCTAGAACACAGGGTTAGGGAAGGGTTAAAACATTGATTTGTGCAACTCTAGAACACAGGGTTGGGGAAGGGTTAAAATGTTGATTTCAACTCTAGGACACAGGGTTGGGGAAGGGTTAAAACATTGATTTGTGCAACTCTAGAACACAGGGTTGAGGAAGGGTTATGAAAGGGTTAAAATATGTTGATTTGTGCTACAATGGATTACAGGGTTAGGGTTGAACAGAACTTATGGGCTAAGATCAGGGAGCGTTCCAGGCAGGCCCAGCTTGCACAGGGAACAGACTTTGCATGTCCCAATCAATGTACATAAAAGGAAATGATCTGTTCTGGTAATGAAATGTTTTTTTTCTTGGCCCTTGAGAGGAACTCAGTGCGGAGATCTCCAATGTACAGTGGGCTGTCTGCTGTAAAAGGAGATTTACTAACCGAACCCATTGTAAACTATCAAACTAAATCTGCCAGAGGTCCCATACACAAACCAACCGGAACAGCACCCAGGTGGGGCCTAGGGAGGTATCAGATATTCAAACTGTGTTGCTAAGGTTTCAGATACTGGAGCAATTACTAGTATTTGGTTAGACCATGGGAAACACCTGATTAGAGTATATGTGATGTTACATTGATATTATTGTTATATTGCCAGTGCTACTAATGAATATGCACACACTTGTAAATGACATAGCTGAATAGTAGCTGATAAATACACACGTCCATCTAGATGTAAAGCTACAGCCTTTTCCAAGCGGGCCACGGTTGGACAGCAATGCCTTAAAGAATGCCACAGGTTCTCCCATCTACTGGGGAATATACTAGAGAGGTTTTATTGTAAATCAGGCCAACTGCAGAAAAGAAAATTCAACCCCTGATTTGGCAATGGGATGAAAATCCAATTGAATGAACCATTAGGTCTATGTCCCACTATCATGCACAGTGGCGCATGCAGGATATTTGCAATGCGCTGCTGTGCGTTAGTCCATGTGCGATGCGTTCCGGGCGATATCATGTTATTGACATGCACGTGACCCGCACAAAAAGTTGTGCACGCATGCGAACCACAGTGGGAATTACCCGGTAGCATTGCACTGGCAATGCGAACCGGAAACGTGAACGGAGCGCAAATCGCAATCCGGCACGCAGTGGTGGGACCTATGCCCAATAGATTTCGCTCAGGTGTAAGCAATCAGATGCCAGATCAGAAAACTAGGATAATGGCCCCACCTGATATCAGTTTGTAGAGGTTGTGCGAACTAGAATAAAACCAATGGCCCCTGTAGATCACACTACTAGTAAAACAAGGTTCTGAAATAATTTGAAAGTGGGAAGGAGCTTTCAAAAGGCCTCTGGGGTGGAGTTGTAGCAAGGTACAGTCTATAAAACTTATACAACAAACTATCCCTCTGAATGTGCCAGTTATTGTTATGATTAATCCGACATGAAAGAGACATTTCCATGAATTGGCCCCAAAATTGTAGGTATTCCTGGTCTTATTTTGTCTTCATTAGATCGTAATATTGATTGTAATTATGAATGGGAAAGTTATTGATTTTAAGTCAGTTGGTTATGGGGTTAGTTGACTTTTAAGCTTTAATTGAAGAACGGGAGGTAAACTAGCTACGTCCTACCTCCTGTTCTTCACTGAACTTCCAATTAAATGTAAATGTAATGTAACCTCACAATAGACGACATTAGTCATTAATCTCCAAACAATATGGATGGATATTGTCAAACAATATGGATGGTACATCTACATACACTTAACATACATCTATCTAGCAAAGTATCGGTTGGTTTACAATTGCAATTATGATTGGTGATTGAAGAGATTTAAAGGTTAATAAAGGGTATTGAATGTGATTATTTGCTTCATGGGAAGCCAACCCCATAGACTGCAGTATAAGGGTTGCAGATTCTCCTCTGGGTGGCAAAATCATCAACCGGAGAAGGGACCAAACTTATCAAGTTCGAACCGACACGGACTTTTCAAACTATCCTGGACCCGGATTTCTCGGACTTTCAAACATTCCAGACTTACGCTAATTATCGAATCGGTCAACTGGGAGACCAACAGCCTTGTGTTCAACACCATAGTCCTCATAAACCACACATGATTCCCATCCCTAGCTCTCAGCTGCTGATGCAATCAGAGATGCTAACGTTTGCCATTGCTGTTAATTTGCAGCCAATAATTAGATGTTAGCTTTCTACTTGGTTACTGCAGTTATATAACATCTGATTTGTTCCTGAAGATTTGCATCAGCCTCTGTCTGTGCACAATGTCCACATCCTGTTTGGTTTCAGTTTAGTGTAAGCAGTAAGAATCAAACAGAAGTTGAACCCATAATTAACTGCCAAATACCTCACATGAGCACTGGGAATTTCACATTAGTTACAGAAAGAAATCCCCAGATATCATTATTACTAAGTTATAACATCCTATCCACTTTCCCCCCCCTTTGTACAACAGGTGTGATCATTACAGAAACAGATTATTCATCTCTGTAAATGCTGCTAATGTGTTTTCTTCATTGCTTTTCCTACTGTATCTGCACTGTTAAATGTATTTCTTTGCCTTTTCTGGGGTATCAGACCAGGGTATTATCACCCACAATGGGTCTATGGGACAGACCTGATATGTCCAGGTGTTCTGGACCCAGGGGCATACCTCCCATGAAGCAAACTGAAAAGTTTGCTTGCGGTGTGTGCCCCTATGAAATACTAAAAAGGCAGCATTAATTTCTGCTGTAAAAATAAAAAAATCTAGACTATGCACTCAACTTGTCCACCGCCTGAGAAGGTTATTAGAAGTTTCTCCTACTCTCACTTGCAGAACATACAGCTGACACGTGGGCCCAGCTTATCCTGGTTTTCAGTGACTCAGTAAGTAAAGTGACTCTATTAACTGTCTGTGTGGGAATATCTTAATTACAGGTCTGTATGGGTTGAGTATGGGGGCATTTTATATTTACAAGTCTGTATGGGCTCATCTTATATTTACAAGTCTGTGAGGGCTCACCTTATATTTACAAGTCTGTTTGGGCTGAACATCTAATATTTACAAGTCTGTTGTTGGCTGGGCATCTTATATTTACAAGTCTGTGTGAGCATCTTATATTTACAAGTCTGTGTGGGTTGGGCACCCTTCCGTTTCTATGACAACCATACCTAAATCATTATAAAAGTAAATGTTATGGGCACTAATGCAAAAACATACCACCCCCCACACAAACACAGGTACTTGTATACCTAACCTTGTACCTACCCTTGGATTTCATAGTATAGAGCCTATAGAAGAAAATTTATAGGGTATGCAAGTGTGATATCATCAGTTTCCTACGATAGGGCCTGAGATCACGAAAAATCATGCCAACATAGCCTATAGATTTTGGTAGGGTAAATACACCCCTACACCCACTCTACCCCTAGATTTATATGGCAACCATACCTAAGTCATCAAAATTCCAGTTAGAAATGAAAAAACACAGTGCCCAACCCCACACAAAAGTACACACACCCAATGATGCACTCCTACTCCCACTTCTAATTGCATGGCAACTATTTCTAAATTATCAAAAAGATAAGTTTGATGGTCGTTCATGAAAAAACACCCCTGGACCCCACACAGACCCACTTATTGAACCCCACAGCTACTATATTCTCCTTCTTCCATGGCAACCACACACAATTCTAAAAATACATGTATTCTAAATAAGTTAGGAAAAATGTAAATGCCATTGTAATAGTATTGAGTTTTAAACTTTCCAGCACGCACACCCATTCCCTTACAATATGTGTCCTTTTAAGCCAAATTTATATACAAGTATGTACGTTAACTTTGTCTTTCTAGTTTTCTGTCTGTGAGGTGTAGACAAATGTTAGAGCTCTGTGGTAACTCATCAGGGGAGGACTGGCCCAGTGGGCTGAGGGGCAAATGCTCCCAAAGTTGGTCCCCAATGAAAAATTTGGGCTGCCAAAGAAGCTAATAATAAGTTACATACTTAAACGGCAAAGCGCGGATCTCTAGCTCTAACATCGGCAAGGAACAGAAGACTCCTCCTCTGCTGCTGAACTTCTTTCCTTTACTGACACTGGGAGCTGACATGCACTACAGCTTAAATTAAAATGATTTTTGAGAATTTTGGGAGGTCAGTAATGAGGTTTTGGAGACACTACCTCAGTTTAAAGCTTAACTATGTGCTGCCTGCCTTGGCTGACATGCTAAAAGATGATTGGAGCATGTGCTTATCTTAGACAGTCTGGGCAGCACATCTATAATCACATTTATTAGTCAGCCATCCAGTGTCCATTATCCAGTGTTAGTCAGCCCTCCATTTTATTATCCAGTGTTGTCAGACCTCTTGAGCATTACCCAGTGTTGTAAGTCCTCCAGATCGTTAGCCAGTGTTGTCAGCCCTCCAGATCATTAGCCAGTGTTATCAGCCCTCCAGATCATTAGCCAGTGTTAAGTCTGCCCTTCAGTTTATTAGTCGGTGTGTTATTTTAACATCATCATACATGTATGTATGCTGCAGGCAATCATGTAAAATGAGAATAATAGTCTTAAAAATGGCCATAACTTAAAGTGTGTGGCCTTAGCAAAGTGGGCGTGGTAAAAATGTTTGCGATCTACAGTGAAAAGGCCACTTGGTTGTATGTGCCCCCCAGGCCAAAAGGTCCCGGTCCTCCCTTGTAACTCATAAAGGAGATGAAGACTGTAACAGGGTAATTAGGTCTTTATTTATGGTTACTCTGATAGGGATGTTTCTGTTTTTAATACTACTGACTATATACTAATCTGATTTTTAAAAAAATAACAAAAAAACATGTCACTGTGCTTCTGTTCATTTCTGTTTGTGCTGAATGTGTAATTATCCTTCTCTACTGATAGATGAACATAGATGTGACCACAGTGAACTATACAATAATGATATCAAATATCAGATGGGCTTTAACCCACTAACACCTTATACCTCTGACCCTCTATCACCTTATCTAGTCAACTTGCTCCTTATATCTGTGAGGTGCACGAAATTCCTTTCAGCTGCTTCAAGATTTTCCCTACATTTCCAAGCCTCATCTCTGGGGACATGACCATATAAAGGTGCATGTTCGATTCCCTGCATTGCCTTCTTGTCTGTATAATGTTTACACCAATCCACAGTCAATGGGTTACATCAGACTTTTCAGAATGGGAAAGCTACCGTACTAACCATACAGTTATGGGTGATAAATACTTCAAAGGGGAAGTTATCATTTAAAAACAATTTGTTTTTTATATTACACATACCTCAGTAATTCTAAATATTCTCTACATTTTTGAAGAATCAAAGGATTTCATTCCTTTTGCTATGTAGTCTGTAGAGAGCGGCCATTTTAGGTCCTTCTTCATCCCCAGAATGTTCCTAACAGTCATTTCTACTGATTCGCTGTTTGATCTTTACTGAGCAACTGAACACCCAGTGGGTAGTACAGTAACTCACGCTATTAGCGGTTATTATACAAGTCAGTACAAAAGCATTTATTTAGGCACAAATTGGTTAATGGAATGAAAAAATACTAATTTGTATACACTATAGAACATCCAAGTACAACTGAGGATATGGTTTGGAAACAACTAAATAGGGTTAAAGGGCAACTATACTCACCTTATCCGCTGTCCACTGATGGTTAGTACACAGGGTGAAGACATAAACCGCCAGGTCCTCACAGCTGGGTTTGCTTTCAACTTCTATAATACATACTTAAACTTTCCTATGTGGCTTCGTCCTTCATTCAGGAATGGGTGTGCGTGCTGGCGACTCCGGCCAATGGGAAGATACACTTTCTAGAAGCGTGTATTCTCATTGGCTGGGATTGTGAAGGTGAAAGTGGACTCATGAAGGAAAGTTTAAGTAACTATTGCAGAAGATAGAAGGCAAACCCAGCGGTGAGGACCTGACGGTTTACATTCTCACTCTGGGTACTACTGACTGCCGAGTCCGGTGGAACGGGGTGGAGGCAAGTATAGTTGAAATCCCACTAAGCAGCCCAACATAAGTGACCACTCAAACAATGCCTGGCAAACACAAAAATAAGTGTCAAGAGGGGGAGAAAAAAGTAAAAAAATCAGGCCTTGCCCAAATACTATAGTTTACTTTACTTTTTGTACTTTAAGGCATATTTACTGAACTTCCCCTTTAAGGTTTTTTACATGGATTGTATTTTCATTGGTTTGGGTTAAAAATGGATCAATTACTTGGATTTAGGAATATAGCACCTTTCTTCCCTTGTAAACATATAATTATTTCTAGCACTATATCTGATGTATTCAATTAGATCAACTGGACTTGAAATGTAGTTCTTGAAGACGAAATTTGTTGCCAGAAGAATCATTGATTTTTGTGGAAGGTTATTGCCCAGTCTAATTTCCCGTCTCCCACTTTTCTTTTTTGCTGATTTTGCCTTTAGGCTGCTGAACTAGATTTTTATACAATCTAATTGCCATTTCTAATGGTGGCCATAAACAGATCAATATTTTAGACAATTGCAGCCGATAATTAGATTGGGCAAAATTTTTCACCTATGGTGAAAATGAAATCATACTGATTGATTATACAAGTGATAATCGGCCACTAATATTGCTCGTCTATGGTCAATTAACAGTTCAGAGAAAGCTGTACATACTATCTCTATTATCTCTAATGTAGGCCTTACTTTTAATTTCAAACACTAATACAGGCAAATTTGATAAAAGTTCTAATTGTTAAAAATGGTGATAATTTTTCCCCAACTAATCTGATTTTATTTACCATTTGAAAGCTAAACCTCTGATTGGTTTGGGCAAAATTAGCACCATTTTTACCGATACCATTTGTAACACTATGACCTCTATGGTCATTAGAGGTTATATGCAGAATGGCTGTGGTTGTAGTGATTACAGCTTTTTTGTTGTTCAGAAAATACTGTACATAGGGTAAATATACAGAATAGATCAAAGCAACTGAGTCTAATTAAAGAGACACTTAACTGTTAAAAATAAAAAAAAATAAAACCAGAAGATTCTTTTCTGCAGTTTAGTGCTTCTTTAATGCTAAAGTTTAGCAATTTTGATTAAATATCATGTCCATCCCCAAAACTAAAATTTAACTCACTACTGGCTCCACTGTGTAGTTTAAAAAATCCTTACCTTACATGTCTGTTCCTGGTTATCCTGCAGTGCCTTTTCAAAGTCCAGGAAACTGAAGAGGAGCTCTCTTTGTGTAAAAGTGAAGAGTAGGAGGTGTCTGTGTGTAAAAGTTTATGCCTCCTCCTTGTCCTCCTGGAGTACTGTGACATGTGCAGGGGAGCCCTTTCCCCCCTACCTTCCACCCTTCCGGATCCTTCCATGCCTGCCTTACCCCCTAACTATAAATGTTATTTTCTGTGGTGTAGCCCCCCCCTGGCCATCCCCAACCACCAAGTTAGATTAGTAAAAAAAATCCTGTCTGCAATTGGTGCCTCTCAACTAATCACAGACGCCAGCTGCGTCCAGACGGTTTGCAACTTTTGGCAAACCGATGGGCGAGAGGAGACAGCCGCAGGAGCAAAGGACTGTAAGTATGTTTCTGCTACTTTTTTTAGAAATTTAACTTGGCGGATGGGGATGGGCAGGGGTGGAGATACCTGTGGTCCAGGGGAACTGTGGTCCAAAAATGCACATAAGGGCATTTTATTTTTACCAGTCTGTGTGCTGGGCACACGGGGGCATTTTATATTTACCAGTCTGTGTGCTGGGCACATGAGGGCTTTTTATATTTTTCAGTCTGTGTGCTGGGCACATGGGGGCATTTTATATTTATACAATTTACAGTAGTCACTAAGCACATTCTAGAAACCTAAGGCTGCAAGATTGTTTCCGTAATCCTCTGGGGGTTTTTTAAGCACACATACCGGTATTTAAAATTTCCTTATCAATAATCGGTTCTAATGCAAATCTGTATGTATGTATTTTTAGGTGTAAATATCTGATGTATTCAATTAGATCAACTGGACTTGAAATGTAGTTCTTGAAGACGTTTCGCTAGTCATCCGACTGGTCTCTCAATTCAGAAGATTCAATTCAATTCAATTCGAATTGAGATACCTCGGATTCACAAGCTGGGTGTCATCAGAACCCTGCAACACAGAGCCGAAACATCCCCACTAGCACAGAGGCGAAGGCTAAAGAATGAAACATCCAGAGGAGCCCTAACTTGTGGATATCCAGACTGGCCTTTGTCAAAAGAAGTAGAAGAAGAAAGAAACACAAATACCAACAGTGAAGGGGAAAAACAAGACAGGAGGAAGAAACTGGTCACCCATATGTAGCAGGGGTCTCTGAGAAATTAAGAAGAATTTTCAAAAAACATCGTATCCCTTCTGCTTTAAACCGAACAACCACTGAGGCAGCAATTGGTACATCCAAAAGACCCAATACCAAACACAAGAAAAGCGACATCATATATGCGTGCAGTGCAGTGAAGATGCTCTGATTTGTATGTGGGGGAGACCAAACAGCAACTGCACAACGTATGGCCCAGCACAAGAGGCCATTCCTCGGGTCAGGACTCAGCCGTGTATCTGCATCTTAAGGATAAAGGACATACCTTTGAAGATTGTAATGTTAACATACTGGCGAAGGACGTGACTGGTTCAAGAGAGGTGTTAAGGAGGCCATTTATGTGAAAATAAGAAAACCAAGCCTAAAGAGGTGGGGGGGTGTCGACACCAACTGTCTGCCATTACATGCTGTTTAAACACCTTACTCTGGGCGTTCCTATAACACCTCTTAGCCACTATCTAATCACCCTTAACACCTGGCTGTGATATGCTAATTGGGATTTTCCAGGGTACATAATTGCCACAGATTCTTGTACAAGTCATTCTGAATTGAGAAAGCCAGTCAGATGACTAGCAAACGTCTTCAAGAACTACATTTCAGTCCAGTTGATCTAATTGATACAACAATATAATAATAATAATAATAATGAGGCTACCCCTCATAACCAAACTATTGATGAGTCCCTGGTTTTATATCCAAACTGCCGGTTTTGAAAATTCCTATGGAATCCTTGAAAATTAACAATTAAAAATTCAGAAAATGATGATTCAATTGGGTTCAAATGATTTTAAAAATTTTTGGAACATACAATAGGTTCCGCAGAACGCTGTCGGAAAAAAAACTCGCAGTTTACATGAAATCTACATGCTGTTACAAGGCTAACCTAGACATTAAATGCATGCTGTATGGCTACACTGAAGTCAGTACAGCCTGCATGAATGCATCCTCCACATTACCATGAAATAGCATACAGGGCCATATTTATAATATTTTTAGGATACCACTAATAATTTACGACTGTGGTCGTAAATGTACGGCCGCGATCATACATTTACGACCGAAATGTTTGTTAATTACGAAGGTTCGATCATAGAAACCGTGCGGTAGTAAACTACCGCAATGGTATTCAACGATCATAAATTTACAATACCGTTCATTAAAGTCGCGGTATCGCTAAAAGTGATACTGCAGCTTTATAAATATGGTCCAGAGTGTCCCACACCATCCTGTTTTCCCTGAGACTGTTACGATATGAAAGGTCACGGAGTGGACGGGACTTACTGAAATGAAGGCATTCTATGATGTTTGGGTACATGTATGATATTTAGGTGTGTTAACATGACATTGGTGGTGTGGTCGTAATGTTTAGGGGTGAGGCTATTTGTGGTTCTGCCTTTGAAGAATTGAGGTATGGATTTGAAATGCATTGCAACAGGGCTGTGCTAATATCAGGTTCACTTCATTATCCTCCCCCTGCAGCTCTGTACCATGTTTTCTATAAGTACCTACCCTCCAACATTCCCCTTTAAATAGTGACACTATTGAGAAATACATTGCACAGGGCTGTGCTAAGATCAGTTCCACTTCATTATCCTCCCCTGCAGCTCTGTACTATGTTTTTTTCTATGAGTACCTACCCTCAACATTCTCTTTGAATAGGGACACTATTGGAAATGCATTACATAGAGCTGTACTAAATCAGGTTCACTTCATTATCCTTCCCCTGCAGCTCTGTACTATGTTATTTTATGAGTACCTACCCTCCACATCCCCTTTAAATAGGGACACTATTGAGAAATACATTGCACAGGGCTTGCTAGATCAGGTTCACTTCATTATCCTCCCCCTGCAGCTCTGCACCATGTTTTTCTATAAGTACCAACCCTCCAAATTCCCCTTAATAGGGACACTATTGAGAAATACATTGCACAGAGCTGTGCTAAGATCAGGTTCACTTCATTATCTCCCCCTGCAGCTCTGTACCATGTTATTTTCTATAGTACCTACCCGTCCAACATTTCCCTTTAAATAGGGACACTATTGAGAAATACATTGCACAGGGCTGTGCTAAGATCAGGTTCACTTCATTATCCTCCCTTGCAGCTCTGTACTATGTTATTTTTATACGTTACCTACCCTCCAACATTTCCCTTTAAATAGGGACACCTATTGAGAAATACATTGCACAGGGCTGTGCTAAGATCAGGTTCACTTCATTATCCTCCCCGCAGCTCTGTACCATGTTATTTCTATAGCACCTACCCTCCAAAATTCCCCTTTAAATAGGGACACATTGAGAAATACATTGCACAGAGCTGTGCTAGATCAGTTCGCTTCATTATCCTCCCTGCAGCTCTGTACCATGTTATTTCTATAAGTACTACCCCTCCAACATTCCCGTTTAAATAGGGACACTATTGGAGAAATACATTGCACAGAGCTGTGCTAAATCAGGTTCACTTCATATCCTCCCCCTGCAGCTCTGTACCATGTTATTTCTATAAGTACCTGCCTCCAACATTTCCTTTAATAGGGACACTATTGAGAAATACATTGCACAGGGCTGTGCTAAGATCAGTTCACTTCATTATCCTCCCCTTGCAGCTCTTGTACTATGTTTGTTTCTATGAGTATAACTTTTAAAGCCACGCGATAATGATCACATTTGTGATCCTTAGCACGTGAGAATCGCAGTTCAGTGCATGTCCAATGTGGGTGGCCATGATGCTGTTGCGAAAACCATTTTTTCCCTGATTGCAGAGTATTGAGCAATCTATCTCCAACTTACGTATCAAGCATGAAACACGCACCAATGCATGCATGTGTTTCACAAGCTTTGACGTCCTGCACAGTGGGCCTCAGCCAAAAAGGGTAATGTTGGAGGGATTGATTGATGCATTAATAAATGCAATAGAAAGTTATATATAGGGACTGCAGAAACTACTACGACTACTAGCTTTGTAATGTGTGAATAATATAATACATGTTACATGCTGAGTCACTGTTAGCAATTCATGGGAGTGTTCAGCATTATAATCATGTGCGCAACCAGGGTACACTTTATTGAAGTCAAGAGGTAAAGTAGGGCACGCCACACTGCGCCACAAACGCACACGGAATCGCATGCGATTTCGTGTGTGGTATTTGTTTGTTGCATTTGTGTTTCTCAATACTAAATAGAAAAAACGCATGCGATTGTGATTAAAACATTGATTTGTGCAACTCTAGAACACAGGGTTAGGGAAGGGTTAAAACATTGATTTCCACTCTAGAACACAGGGTTAGGGAAGGGTTAAAACATTGATTTCAACTCTAGAACACAGGGTTAGGGAAGGGTTTAAAACATTGATTTCAACTCTAGAACACATGGTTAGGTAAGGGTTAAAACATTGATTTCAACTCTAGAACACAGGGTTGGGGAAGGGTTAAAACGCTGATTTCAACTCTAGAACATAGGGTTAGGAAAGGGTTAACAATGATTTCAACTCTAGAACACAGGGTTGGGGAAGGGTTAAAACATTGATTGCAACTCTAGAACAAAGTTGGGGAAGGGTTAACAATTTGTTTTGTGCAACTCTAGAACCAGGGTTAGGGAAGGGTTAACATTGATTCAACTCTAGAACAAGGGTTAGGGAAGGGTTAAAAACATTGATTTCACTCTAGAACACAGGTTAGGAAGGGTTTAAAACATTGATTTCACTCTAACACATGGTTAGGTAAGGGTTAAAAACATTGATTTCAACTCAGAACACCGGGTTGGGGAAGGGTTAAAACGCTGATTTCAACTCTAGAACACAGGGTTAGGAAAGGGTTAAACAATGATTTCAACTCTAGAACACAGGGTTGGGGAGGGTTAAACATTGATTGCAACTCTAGAACAAAGGGTTGGGGAAGGGTTAAAATTTTGTATTGTGCAACTCTAGAACACAGGGTTAGGAAGGGTTAAATTGTTTTTCAACTCTAGAACACAGGGTTGGGGAAGGATAAAACATTGATTTGGTGTAACTCTAAAACCAGGGTTGGGGAAGGGTAAAATGTTGATTTCAACTCTAGAACACAGGGCTGGGGAAGGGTTAAATGTTGATTTGTGCAACTCTAGAACACAGGTTGGGGAAGGGTTAAAATGTTGTTTGTGCAACTCTAGAACACAGGGTCAGGGAGGGTTAAAATGTTGATTTGTGTAACTCTCGAACACGGGTTAGGGAGCGTTAAAACATTTATTTGTGCAACTCTAGAAAACACAGCGTTGGGAAGGGTTAAAATATTGATTTCACTCTAGAACACAGGGTTGGGGAAGGGTTAAATGTTGATTTGTGCAACTCTAGAAACACAGGGTTGGGGAAGGATTAAAATGTTGATTTGTGCAACTCTAGAACACAGGTTTGGGGAATGGTTAAAACATTGATTTGTGCAAACTCTACATCAGACGGGTTAGGGAAGGGTTTAAAACATTGATTTTTAACTAGAAACCAGGGTTGGGGAAGGGTTAAATGTTGATTTGTGCAACTCTAGAACACAGGTTGGGGAAGGGTTAAAATGTTGATTTGTGCCAACTCTAGAACACAGGGTTGGGAAGGGATAAAATGTTGATTTGTGCAATCTAGAACCAGGGTTAGGGAAGGGTTAAACATTGATTTTGTGCAACCTCTAGAACACAGGTTAGGGAAGGGTTAAACATTGATTTCAACTCTAGAACACAGGGTTTGGGGAAGGGATAAAACATTGATTTCAACTCTAGAACACAGGTGGGGAAGGGTTAAACATTGATTTGTGCAACTCTAGAAACACAGGGTTGGGGAAGGGTTTAAAACATTGATTTCCACTCTAGGACACAGGGTGGGGAAGGGTTAAAACATTGATTTGTGCAACTCTAGAACACAAGGTTGGGAAGGGTTAAAACATTGATTTGTGCAACCGAGAACACAGGGTTAGGGAAGGGTTAAAACATTGATTTCAACTCTAGGACACAGGGTTGGGGAAGGGTTAAAACACTGATTTGTGCAACTCTAGAACACAGGGTTAGGAAGGGTTTAAACATTGATTTGTGCAACTCTAGAACACAGGGTTGGGGAAGGGTTAAAATTTTGATTTCAACTTAGGACCCGGTTGGGGAAGGTTAAACATTGATTTGTGCAACTCTAACACACAGGGTTAGGGAAGGGTTAAAACATTGATTTGTGCAACTCTAGAACAGGGTAGGGAAGGGTTAAAACATTGATTGTGCAACTCTAGAACACAGGGGTAGGGAGGGGTTAAAACATTGATTTGTGCAACTCTAGAACACAGGGTTAGGGAAGGGTTTAAACATTGATTTGTGCAACCTAAACACAGGGTTAGGGGAAGGGTTAAAACATTGATTTGTGCAACTCTAGAACACAGGGTTGGGGAAGGGTTAAATGTTGATTTCAACTCTAGGACACAGGGTTGGGAAGGGTTAAACCTTGATTTGTGCAACTCTAGAACACAGGGTTGGGGAAGGGATAAAACATTGATTTCAACTCTAGAACCAGGGTTGGGGAAGGGTTAAAACATTGATTTGTGCACTCTAAACACAGGGTTGGGGAAGGGTTAAAACATTGATTTCCACTCTAGAACACAGGGTGGGGAAGGGTAAACATTGATTTGTCAACTCTAGAACACAAGGTTGGGGGAGGGTTAAACATTGATTTGTGCAACTCTAGAACACACAGGGTTAGAAGGGTTAAAACATTGATTTCAACTCTAGGGCACGGGTTGGGGAAGGTTAAAATGTTTATTTGTGCACTTAGTTACAGGGTTGGGGAAGGGTTAAAATTTGATTTGTGCAATCCAGAAAGACGGTTGGGGAAGGGTTAAAACATTGATTTGCAACTCTAGGACACAGGGTTGGGGAAGGGTTACATTGATTTGTGCAACTCTAGAACACAGGGTTGGGGAAGTGTTAAACATTGATTTGTGGCAACTCTAGAACACCGGGTTGGGAGGGTTAAAACCTTGATTGTGTGCAACTTAGAACACGGGTTGGGAAGGGTTAAAACATTGATTTGTGCAACTCTAGAACACAGGGTTGAGGAAGGGTTAAACCATTGATTTGTGCAACTCTAGAACACAGGGTTAGGGAAGGGTTAAAAACATGATTTGTGCAACTCTAGAACACGGTTAGGGAAGGGTTAAAACATTGATTTGTGCAACTCTAGAACACCAGGGTTAGGGAAGGGTTAAAACATGATTTGTGCAACTCTAGAACACGGGTTAGGGAAGGGTTAAAACATTGATTTGTGCAACTCTAGAACACAGGGTTGGGAAGGGTTAAAATGTTGATTTCAACTTCTAGGACACAGGGTTGGGGAAGGGTTAAAACATTGATTTGTGCAACTCTAGAACACAGGGTTGAGGAAGGGTATGAAGGGTTAAAATATGTTGATTTGGCTACAATGGATTACAGGGTTAGGGTTGAACAGAACTTATGGGCTAAGATCAGGGGCGTTCCAGGCAGGCCCAGCTGCACAGGGAACAGACTTTGCATGTCCCAATCAATGTACATAAAAGGAAATGATCTGTTCTGGTAATGAAATGTTTTTTTTCTTGGCCCTTGAGAGGAACTCAGTGCGGAGATCTCCAATGTACAGTGGGCTGTCTGCTGTAAAAGAGATTTACTAACCGAACCCATTGTAAACTATCAAACTAAATCTGCCAGAGGTCCCATACACAAACCAACCGGAACAGCACCCAGGTGGGGCCTAGGGAGGTATCAGATATCAAACTGTGTTGCTAAGGTTTCAGATACTGGAGCAATTACTAGTATTTGGTTAGACCATGGGAAAACACCTGATAGAGTATATGTGATGTTACATTGATATTATTGGTTATATTGCCAGTGCTACTATGAATTGCACACACTTGTAAATGACATAGCTGAATAGTAGCTGATAAATACACACGTCCATCTAGATGTAAAGCTACAGCCTTTTCCAAGCGGCCACGGTTGGGACAGCAATGCCTTAAAGAATGCCACAGGTTTCTCCCATCTACTGGGGAATATACTAGAGAGGTTTTATTGTAAATCAGGCCAACGCAGAAAAGAAAATTCAACCCTGATTTGGCATGGGATGAAAATCCAATTGAATAACCATTAGGTCTATGTCCCACTATATGCACAGTGGCCATGCAGGATATTTGCAATGCGCTGCTGTCGTTAGTCCATGTGCGATGCGTTCCGGGCGATATCATGTTATTGACATGCACGTGACCCGCACAAAGTTGTGCACGCATGCGAACCACAGTGGGAATTACCGGTAGCATTGCACTGGCAATGCGAACCGAAACGTGAACGGAGCGCAATCGCAATCCGGCAACGCAGTGGTGGGACCTATGCCCAATAGATTTCGCTCAGGTGTAACAATCAGATGCCAGATCAGAAAACTAGGATAATGGCCCCACCTGATATCAGTTTGTAGAGGTTTGCGAACTAGAATAAAACCAATGGCCCCTGTAGATCACACTACTAGTAAAACAAGTTCTGAAATAATTTGAAAGTGGGAAGGAGCTTTCAAAAGGCCTCTGGGGTGGAGTTGTAGCAAGGTACAGTCTATAAAACTTATACAACAAACTATCCCTCTGAATGTGCCAGTATTGTTATGATTAATCGACATGAAAGAGACATTTCCATGAATTGGCCCCAAAATTGTAGGTATTCCTGGTCTTATTTTGTCTTCATTAGATCGTAATATTGATTGTAATTATGAATGGGAAAGTTATTGATTTTAAGTCAGTTGTTATGGGGTTAGTTGACTTTTAAGCTTTAATGAAGAACGGGGTAAACTAGCTACGTCCTACCTCCTGTTCTTCACTGAACTTCCAATTAAATGTAAATGTAATGTAACCTCACAATAGACGACATTAGTCATTAATCTCCAAACAATATGGATGATTGTCAAACAATATGGTGGTACATCTACATACACTTAACATACATCTATCTAGCAAAGTATCGGTTGGTTTACAATTGCAATTATGATTGGTGATTGAAGAGATTTAAAGGTTAATAAAGGGTATTGAATGTGATTATTTGCTTCATGGGAAGCCAACCCCATAGACTGCAGTATAAGGGTTGCAGATTCTCCTCTGGGTGGCAAAATCATCAACCGGAGAAGGGACCAAACTTATCAGTTCGAACCGACACGACTTTTCAAACTATCCTGGACCCGGATTTCTCGGACTTTCAAACATTCCGACTTACGCTAATTATCGAATCGGTCAACTGGGAGACCAACAGCCTTGTGTTCAACACCATAGTCCTCATAAACCACACATGATTCCCATCCCTAGCTCTCAGCTGCTGATGCAATCAGAGATGCTAACGTTTGCCATTGCTGTTAATTTGCAGCCAATAATTAGATGTTAGCTTTCTACTTGGTTACTGCAGTTATATAACATCTGATTTGTTCCTGAAGATTTGCATCAGCCTCGTCTGTGCACAATGTCCACATCCTGTTTGGTTTCAGTTTAGTGTAAGCAGTAAGAATCAAACAGAAGTTGAACCCATAATTAACTGCCAAATACCTCACATGAGCACTGGGATTTCACATTAGTTACAGAAAGAAATCCCAGATACATTATTACTAAGTTATAACATCCATCCACTTTCCCCCCCCTTTGTACAACAGGTGTGGATCATTACAGAAACAGATTTATTCATCTCTGTAAATGCTGCTAATGTGTTTTCTTCATTGCTTTTCCTACTGTATCTGCACTGTTAAATGTATTCTTTGCCTTTCTCGGGGTATCAGACCAGGGTATTATCACCCAATGGGTCTATGGGACAGACCTGATATGTCCAGGTGTTCTGGACCCAGGGGCATACCTCCCATGAAGCAAACTGAAAAGTTTGCTTGCGGTGTGGTGCCCCTATGAAATACTAAAAAGGCAGCATTAATTTCTGCTGTAAAAATAAAAAATCTAGCTATGCACTCAACTTGTCCACCGCCTGAGAAGGTTATTAGAAGTTTCTCCTACTCTCCACTTGCAGAACATACAGCTGACACGTGGCCCAGCTTATCCTGGTTTTCAGTGACTCAGTAAGAAAGTGACTCTATTAACTGTCTGTGTGGGAATATCTTAATTACAGGTCTGTATGGGTTGAGTATGGGGGCATTTTATATTTACAAGTCTGTATGGGCTCATCTTATATTTACAAGTCTGTGAGGGCTCACCTTATATTTACAAGTCTGTTTGGGCTGAACATCTATATTTACAGTCTGTTGTTGGCTGGGCATCTTATATTTACAAGTCTGTGTGAGCATCTTATATTTACAAGTCTGTGTGGGTTGGGCACCCTTCCGTTTCTATGACAACCATACCTAAATCATTATAAAAGTAAATGTTATGGGCACTAATGCAAAAACATACCACCCCACCCCACACAAACACAGGTACTTGTATACCTAACCTTGTACCTACCCTTGGATTTCATAGTATAGAGCCTTATAGAAAAATTTATAGGGTATGCAAGTTGTGATATCATCAGTTTCCTACGATAGCCTGAGATCACGAAAAATCATGCCAACATAGCCTATAGATTTGGTAGGGTAATAAATACACCCTACACCCACTCTACCCCTAGATTTATATGGCAACCATACCTAAGTCATCAAAATTCCAGTTAGAAATGAAAAAACACAGTCCCAACCCCACACAAAAGTACACACACACCACATGATGCACTCCTACTCCCACTTCTATGTGCATGGCAACTATTTCTAATTATCAAAAAGATAAGTTTGATGGTCGTTCATGAAAAAAACACCCCTGGACCCCACACAGACCCACTTATTGAACCCCACAGCTACTATATTCTCCTTCTTCCAGCAACCACACACAATCTAAAAATCATGTATTCTAAATAAGTTAGGAAAAATGTAAATGCCATTGTAATAGTATTGAGTTTTAAACTTTCCACACGCACACCCATTCCCTTACAATAGTGTCCTTTTAAGCCAAATTTATATACAAGTATGTACGTTAACTTTGTCTTTCTAGTTTTCTGTCTGTGAGTGTAGACAAATGTTAGAGCTCTGTGGTAACTCATCAGGGGGACTGGCCCAGTGGGCTGAGGGGCAAATGCTCCCAAAGTTGGTCCCCAATGAAAAATTTGGGCTGCCAAAGAGCTAATAATAAGTTACATACTTAAACGGCAAAGCGCGGATCTCTAGCTCTAACATCGGCAAGGAACAGAAGACTCCTCCTCTGCTGCTGAACTTCTTTCCTTACTACACTGGAGCTGACTGCACTACAGCTTAAATTAAAATGATTTTTGAGAATTTGGGAGGTCAGTAATGAGGTTTGGAGACACTACCTCAGTTTAAAGCTTAACTATGTGCTGCCTGCCTTGGCTGACATGCTAAAAGATGATTGGAGCATGTGCTTATCTTAGACAGTCTGGGCAGCACATCTTAATCAACATTTATTGTCAGCCTCCAGTGCATTATCCAGTTTAGTCAGCCCTCCATTTTATTATCCAGTGTTTCAGACCTCTTGAGCATTACCCAGTGTTGTAAGTCCTCCAGATCGTTAGCCAGTGTTGTCAGCCCTCCAGATCATTAGCCAGTGTTATCAGCCCTCCAGATCATTAGCCAGTGTTAAGTCTGCCCTTCAGTTTATTAGTCGGTGTGGTTATTTTAACATCATCATACATGTATGTATGCTGCAGGCAATCATGTAAAATGAGAATAATAGTCTTAAAAATGGCCATAACTTAAAGTGTGTGGCCTTAGCAAAGTGGGCGTGGTAAAAATGTTTGCGATCTACAGTGAAAAGGCCACTTGGTTGTATGTGCCCCCCAGGCAAAAGGTCCCGGTCCTCCCTTGTAACTCATAAAGGAGATGAAGACTGTAACAGGGTAATTAGGTCTTTATTATGGTTACTCTGATAGGGTGTTTCTTGTTTTAATACTACTGACTATATACTAATCTGATTTTTAAAAAAATAACAAAAAAACATGTCACTGTGCTTCTGTTCATTTCTGTTTGTGCTGAATGTGTAATTATCCTTCTCTACTGATAGATGAACATAGATGTGACCACAGTGAACTATACAATAATGATATCAAATATCAGATGGGCTTTAACCCACTAACACCTTATACCTCTGACCCTCTATCACCTTATCTAGTCAACTTGCTCCTTATATCTGTGAGGTGCACCGAAATTCCTTTTCAGCTGCTTCAAGATTTTCCCTACATTTCCAAGCCTCATCTCTGGGACATGACCATATAAAGGTGCATGTTCGATTCCCTGCATTGCCTTCTTGTCTGTATAATGTTTACACCAATCCACAGTCAATGGGTTACATCAGACTTTTCAGAATGGAAAGCTACCGTACTAACCATACAGTTATGGGTGATAAATACTTCAAAGGGGAAGTTATCATTTAAAAACAATTTGTTTTTTATATTACACATACCTCAGTAATTCTAAATATTCTCTACATTTTTGAAGAATCAAGGATTTCATTCCTTTTGCTATGTAGTCTGTAGAGAGCGGCCATTTTAGGTCCTTCTTCATCCCCAGAATGTTCCTAACAGTCATTTCTACTGATTCGCTGTTTGATCTTTACTGAGCAACTGAACACCCAGTGGGTAGTACAGTAACTCCGACTATTAGCGGTTATTATACAAGTCAGTACAAAAGCATTTATTTAGGCACAAATTGGTTAATGGAATGAAAAAATACTATTTGTATACACTATAGAACATCCAGTACACTGAGGATATGGTTTGGAAAACAACTAAATAGGGTTAAAGGGCAACTATACTCACCTTATCCGCTGTCCACTGATGGTTAGTACACAGGGTGAAGACATAAACCGCCAGGTCCTCACAGCTGGGTTTGCTTTCAACTTCTATAATACATACTTAAACTTTCTATGTGGCTTCGTCCTTCATTCAGGAATGGGTGTGCGTGCTGGCGACTCCGGCCAATGGGAAGATACACTTTCTAGAAGCGTGTATTCTCATTGGCTGGGATTGTGAAGGTGAAAGTGGACTCATGAAGAAAGTTTAAGTAACTATTGCAGAAGATAGAAGGCAAACCCAGCGGTGAGGACCTGACGGTTTACATTCTCACTCTGGGTACTACTGACTGCCGAGTCCGGTGGAACGGGGTGGAGGCAAGTATATTTGAAATCCCACTAAGCAGCCCAAAATAAGTGACCACTCAAACAATGCCTGGCAAACACAAAAATAAGTGTCAAGAGGGGGAGAAAAAAGTAAAAAAATCAGGCCTTGCCCAAATACTATAGTTTACTTTACTTTTTGTACTTTAAGGCAATTTACTGAACTTCCCCTTTAAGGTTTTTACATGGATTGTATTTTCATTGGTTTGGGTTAAAAATGGATAATTACTTGGATTTAGGAATATAGCACCTTTCTTCCCTTGTAAACATATAATTATTTCTAGCACTATATCTGATGTATTCAATTAGATCAACTGGACTTGAAATGTAGTTCTTGAAGACGTTTCGCTAGTCATCCGACTGGCTTTCTCAATTCAGAATGACTTGTACAGAATCTTGGCAATTATGTACCCTGGAAAATCCCAATTAGCATATCACAGCCATGTGTAAGGGTGTGATTAGATAGTGGCTAAGAGGTGTTTAGGAACGCCCAGAGTAAGGTGTTAAAACAGCATTGTACATGGCAGACAGTTGGTGTCAAACCCCCCACCTCTATTTAGGCTTGGTTTCTTTATTTTCACATAAATGGCCTCCTTAACACACTCTCTTGAACCAGTCACGTTCGACAACCAACTGTCTGCCATGTACAATGCTGTTTTAACACCTTACTCTGGGCGTTCCTATAACACCTCTTAGCCACTATCTAATCACACCCTTAACCCTGGCTGTGATCTCTAATTGGGATTTTCCAGGGTACATAATTGCCACAGATTCTTGTACAATCATTCTGAATTGAGAAAGCCAGTCGGATGACTAGCGAAACGTCTTCAAGAACTACATTTCAAGTCCAGTTGATCTAATTGAATACATCAGATATACCATGACCTGGATGAATGAGAACCTTCACAAGCATATTTCTAGCACTATTTCACCAGGAACAAAAAACAGAAGTGGTTTAACATGCAAATCTGTTTTCCTTGGCTTATGGGTTTTATATATAGATGTTGGTCATTTTGTTTTCAAGTTAAGCTCTTAAAGGGTATCTCCACTGGAAATAAAATAAATTGACATTTATTTTATTGAAGAATGGGGATATAAAGGAGCTGTGACTTCCCATTCTTCAATAAAACCACAGGAGCCGGGAAGAGGTAAGGTACTTACCTGATCGCTCACTCCTCCGCCAGACCGACACATAGTCTGGCAGGTCTCAAAGGACTCTGTCTTCTATGCGCATGTGTAGAAGTGTCTTACCCCTCGTTCTTCAATAAAACCTGCAGGAGCCAGGAGAGAAGGTAAGGTACTTACCTGATCGCTCACTCCTCCGCCATGTAGTCTGGCAGGTCCCAAAGGACTCTGTCTTCTATGTGCATGTGTAGAAGTGTCTTACCCCTCATTCTTCAATAAAACCTGCAGGAGCCAGGAGAGAAGGTAAGGTACTTACCTAATCGCTCACTCCTCCGCCACGTAGTCTGGCAGGTCCCAACGGACTCTGTCTTCTATGCGCATGTGTAGAAGTGTCTTACCCCTCGTTCTTCAATAAAACCTGCAGGAGCCAGGAGAGAAGGTAAGGTACTTACCTGATCGCTCACTCCTCCACCATGTAGTCTGGCAGGTCCCAACGGACTCTGTCTTCTATGTGCATGTGTAGAAGTGTCTTACCCCTCGTTCTTCAATAAAACCTGCAGGAGCCAGGAGAGAAGGTAAGGTACTTACCCAATCAATCGCTCCTCCACCACCTAGTCTGACAGGTCCTGACAGACCCTGTCTTCTATGCGCAAGTGCGATGCACATGCGCATAGAAGGCAGAGTCTGTCAGGACCTGCTAGACTACACGGCGGAGGAGCGATTGATTGGGTAAGTACCTTACCTTCTCTCCTGCCTCCTGCAGGTTTTATTGAAGAACGAGGGGTAAGACTCAGCTTATTTACCTCCCATTCTTCAATAAAACTAAATGGCAAAAAAAAAAACCCTTTGCCAATAACCTACAATAACCTATTATCCTATTATTTAAGTGATCCTTGTCCAGGAACATGATTTTATGTAATTTTTGTACATAGTAACATAGAGTTACACAAAAGACATTAATACTAAGATGTGTGATACTTTTACAGACAATTCCCTGGTCTGAAATTTAAAGTATTCACAAATATCAGTCATTGTGGAAAACATGAAATGCTGGGTGCAGTTCCTTAAACTCTGACTTTATAAGGGAAAGCAGCTCAGTTTGAGTGCCGGTCCTGATTCACTGTCATTGGTTGCTGTCGAGCAGGGATGTCCCTATTGTCTGTGCTTGCCTTATTGTGGTTTAGGAATTTCTTTCATAAAGAATGAAGTTTTAGTTATACGAGTTATCACCGAGCACCAGGCTACAATTATACAATTAAAGGTATATTACAAACTTGGATTTTAAAAACAGTTAAAGAAATTATTTGGGTGGATTACGGAAAGGCGCCACGGTATTTTTTTAATGTATGTCAAATTTTATATATAAAGTTTCAGACATAGATTTAGAATACATATATTTAAATTAAATACATTTAAATACGGTAAGTGTGGTGTGTCTTAAGACATTAATAATGAGACCCCTGCCCCGAAAAGCTAAAGCTGGGTACACACCATACAATAATTCGGCCCGAAAACCGTTTCAGTGTTTCGGTTGGTCGGGCTGAATTATTGTATGGCCACTCAGACCAATCGTCGACCATTCCTTAGTCTGAAAACCATTACCAATTGTGTGGTCCTCTATGGACCGCTCGATCGGTCGCGGCTAACTGTTGGATGCAGCTAACTGTCCTGGCCAACCAGTTGGAAGCCTTGAGCAGTCTGCCAGGAGGAAGAATTGTATGGTGTGTACCCAGCTTTACAATGTAAGTGGGTGGGACAACATACTGATAGAAGTGGGGGTAGTAAAAGATATTGTAGATATTGAATCTGTTAGCTTGACTTTAACCCCGCTAAAGACACCCACACAGCCAGCAGAACAAATTTAATAACATTCATTGAATTTATTGTGACTTTTTAACCTATTACAGATGTAGAGAAGGGTGGATCTGAACTCATTGAGCAAGGAGCCACCATGCTGCCGTGTCTGGCTTATGTATTGGGCCAACCTAGGAAATAAAAGACCCAGGGCCATCCAGGAAGAATTAAAGAGCTCACTCCACATTTCATAATTTCTTTACTCAATGGCTGTCTCACTGCTCCTGAATGTATTTGTTCATTAATGTAACATCCACCAAAATGCAAACGGACTCTCCAAACTTTTGTAAACTTGAAAAACTTTTATTCACTCCTTCGTGAAAAACCTCTAGGGCAACATTTCGGCCTTTTATCAAACTTTATCAAGAGTGGAATTCCACCCGAAACATTGCCCTAGAGGTTTTTCACGAATGAGTGAATAAAAGTTTTTCAAGTTTACAAAAGTTCAGAGAGTCTGTTTGCACTTATTCTGGATGTTATATTTTATGGACTGAAAAGCAGTACAGCCCGCAGCAGGACAGTCCTTGGAGGAGAGGTGTGCTCAGTGATTGTGAGTTTTGTTTATTAATGTGACATTACTCCAGCCCTGATGCTGCCTACTTGATAAACTCAAACAAGCAGGGGTTTAGTTAAATCTTTGTATCTATGTTTCATATTACATTGTACAACCTTCACAGAGAAAGCAGTATGGCAATACCCACAACTATTAGGTTTTAATAACCTTTGAGTTTAATCCTTGTATAATGTGGACCTGGAATGCTAGATTGTTACTATTAACCTCAAACTGTAGCGATTCAGTCAATAACGATAGACAAATTCCATGAGTAAGGACCCTTAAAGCTACATACACACAACAGATTGAGAATGGAATTATGGGTTGAATTAAACTGTTAATAAATGACCTGCCATTTAAAATTGAACATACATAGAAAAGCAATGACAGATCCATGTGGTGTGATAGTATCATTGGATAGCAGAGCCTCTATGGGAAGGTTCAATTTCCCATTTAATACGACTCCCCCCTGCTCCTTCCCTGGGCCTCTGCTACTTTAAACACCGTGAACCAGTCAGATTTTTATTCTCCTCTGGGTACCATAACTGGACTGGAATCGTGCAGTGGTCATGTGACTGGTGTTCTGGTTTCTGCAAACTACAAAGGCGATAATAATGTATTACATATAGTTCCCTACAAACAATAATCTTACTGTAAATAAAAATACCACATAACAACACAGATTTTGTCATAATTACAGCTGGTTTTAGCTTGTATTATATGGCTTTCAGGCACTTTTAAAAAATACTTTCTTAATATTAGTGAGTTAAATGGAAAACGCCTTCTTAAGCTTGAGTGAAACAGTGCCCCTAGTGGTCAAATAACCACCAAAATTCATGACAGGTACGGGCAGAGTTGCCAGGATTGTCCCAACTGCAGTCATGGCTGAAATCTCGTCCTACAGAGGAAACTGTCCGGCCCGCCCCCACAACACGCCCTGCCCAGTCTACGCCTACCCCACCCAGTATCATTGCCATGCTCCTCCTGCTTGGGCGCAAAAATCTGGCAACCCTGGATGTGGAACACAACAGGGTATCCTACCTGCACCACTACTGACTAGTGCAGTTGTGCAACACCTTTGCGGTGGTGCTCCCAGTGTATAAACATTCTAAGTACACAACAAATATAGAGGACCCTACGAATATGTATGGGCCCCCCCAGAAGTACACTATATGGGGCACACGCCCTATTTCACTGCAAAATTGAAAAATGTATTATTCCAACACCATACACAATTTACCATATGAAATACATAATTTACTCGTAAAATACACACCTAAAAATACAAATACATAATATGGGGCGTCCCCCAAACCAACAGGTAAAAAGATCAATAGTTCTGAATCCCCCTCTCTGCCATCTCTCCTCTTCGCAGTATCTAAATGTCCCGGATTCCTGTAGAACAAAGTGAATGCTTGCTGGGAATAAATAAATGAAAGTACTCCTATACTCACTTCCCCCGGGTTTACGGCCATACTGGTCGGGACTTCCCTTTTATGCAGCGTTCTCAGTCTACCTCTCCTGCCGTCGGCGTTCCTTGTTCACGCCCACTCGCTATCTCCTCGTAATCTTCACCCGTCCGTACGGCCTGTCCCGCACAGGGGTCGGTATAGGTATCCTGGCGAGTGTCTGGTCCTAATTACTGCTACTGGGTCGATCCTTGGGGACGGATTCCCATATTATGTATTTGTATTTTTAGGTGTGTATTTTACGAGTAAATTATGTATTGCATATGATATATTGTGTATGGTGTTGGAATAATACATTTTTCAATTTTGCAGTGAAATAGTGCGTGTGCCCCATATAGTGTACTTCTGGGGGGGCCCATACATATTTGTAGGGTCCTCTATATTTGTTGTGAACCCTGGATGTGGAGCATACTCTAAAGGAATTTAGTAATAATTTTAATTTATAAATGCAGGCCAATGAATTTAATGAAAAACATTTCTGGGTGCAGTAGTGTCCAATAAAAAACACTTCCTGAGTGCAATAGTGTCCAACAAAAAACACTTCCTGGGTGCAATAGTGTCCAATAAAAAACCCTTCCTGAGTGCAATAGTTTCCAATAAAAAACCCTTCCTGGGTGCAATAGTGTCCAATAAAAAAACCCTTCCTGGGTGCATTAGTGTCCAATAAAAAACACTTCCTGGGTGCAATAGTGTCCAATAAAAACACTTCCTGAGTGCAATAGTGTCCAATAAAAAATACTTCCTGGGTGCAATAGTATCCAATTAAAAAACCCTTCCTGGGTGCAATAGTGTCCAATAAAAACCCCTTCCTGGGTGCAATAGTATCCAATTAAAAAACCCTTCCCGGGTGCAATAGTGTCCAATAAAAACCCTTCCTGGGTGCAATAGTGTCCAATAAAAACCCTTCCTGGGTGCAATAGTATCCAATAAAAATCCTTCCTGGGTGCAATAGTGTCCAATAAGAAATACTTAGTGGGTGCAATAGTGTCCAATAAAAACACTTACTGGGTGCAGTAGTGTCCAATAAAAACCCTTCCTGGGTGCAATAGTGTCCAATAAAAAACCTCTCTGGGTGCATTGTGTCCATAAAAAACCCTTCCTGAGTGCCAATAGTGTCCAATAAAAAAACCCTCCTGGATGCAATAGTGTCCAATAAAAAAACCTATGGGGGCAATAGTGTCCAATAAAAAACCCTTCCTGGTTCAATAGTGTCAATAAAAAAAAAACACTTTGTGGGTGCAATAGTGTCCAATAAAACCCTTCCTGGGTGCAATAGTGTCCAATAAAAAAAACCCTTCCTGGTTGCAATAGTGTCCAATAAAAAACCTTCCTGGGTGCAATAGGTCCATAAAAAACATTCCGGGTGCAATAGTGTCCAATAAAAACACTTGCCGGTTTGCCAATCGGTCCAATAAAAACACTTCCGCGTGTACAGTAGTGTCCAATAAAACCCTTCCTGGTGCAATAGTGTCCAATAAAAACCCTTCCTGGGTGCCAGTGTCCAATAAAAAACACTTCCTGGTGTCATTTGTGTCCAATAAAAAACCCTCCTGAGTGCAAAGTGTCCAATAAAAAAAACCTTCCTGGATGCAATAGTGTCCAATAAAAAAACACTTCCTGGGTGCAATATGTCCAATAAAAAACCTTCCTGGTCAATAGTGTCCAATAAAACATTGTGGGGCAATAGGTCCAATAAAAACACTTACTGGTGCAATAGTGTCCAATAAAAACCCTTCCTGGGTGCAAAAGTGTCCAATAAAAAACACTTCCGGGTTGCAATGTGTCAATAAAAAAACATTCCTGGGTGCAATAGTGTCCAATAAAAAACCCTTCCTGGGTGCATAGTCAATACAAAAAAACCTCCTGGGTGCAATAGTTCCAATAAAAAACCCTTCCTGGGTGCAATAGTGTCCAATAAAAAACACTTCGCGGGTGCAATAGTGTCCAATAAAAACCACTTCCGGGTGCAATGTGTCCTATAAAAAACACTTCCGGTGCAATAGTGTCCAATAAAACCCATTCCTGGGTGCAATAGTATCCAATTAAAAAAACCCTTCCTGGGTGCAATAGTGTCCAATAAAAATACTTCCTGGGTGCAATAGTGTCCGATAAAAAACACTTCCTGGGTGCAATAGTGTCCATAGATTCCATAGAAACAAAAACTTCCTGGGTGCAATAGTGTCCAATAAAAAACCTTCCTGGGTGCAATAGTGTCCAATAAAAAACCCTTCCTGGTGCAATAGTGTCCAATAAAAACCATCTTCCTGGTGCAATAGTATCAATTAAAAACCCTTCCTGGGTGCAATAAGTGTCCAATAAAAAACACTTCCTGGGTGCAATAGTATCCAATTAAAAACCCCTTCCGGTGTGAGTGCAATAGTATCCAATTAAAAAACTCCTTCTGGGTGCAATAGTGTCCAATAAAAACCCTTCCTGGGTGCCAATAGTGTCTAATAAAAACCCTTCCTGGGTGCAATAGTATCCAATAAAATCCTTCCTGGGTGCAATAGTGTCCAATAAAAAATAGTGTCCAAAAAACCCTTCATGGGTGCAATAGTTCCAATAAAAACCCTTCCTGGGTGCAATAGTGTCCATAAAAACACCTTCCTGGGTGCAATAGGTCCAAAAAAACACCTTCTTGGTGCAAGTAGTGTCCATTAAAAACCCTTCCTGGGTGCAATAGTGTCCAATTAAAACACTTCTGGGTGCAATAGGTCCAAAAAAAACCCTTCCTGGTGCAATGTGTCCAATAAAAAACACTTCCTGGGTGCAATAGTGTCAATGAAAAACCTTCCTGGGTGCAATAGTGTCCAATAAAAAACACTTCCTGGGTGCAATAGTGTCCAATAAAACACTTCCTGGGTGCAATAGTGTCCAATATAAAAGCCCTTCCCGGGTGCAATAGTGTTCCAATGAAAAAAACCTTTCTGGATGCAATGTGTCCAATAAAAACCCCTTCCTGGGTGCAATAGTGTCAATAAAAAAACTCCTGGGTGCAATAGTGTCCAATAAAAACACTTCCTGGGTGCAATAGTGTCCAATAAAAAACCTTCTGGGTGCAAATAGGTCCATAAAAAACCCTTCCGGGGCAATAGTGTCCAATAAAAAAAACCCTTCCTGGGTGCAATAGTGTCAATAAAAAACCCTTCCTGGTGAATAGTGTCAATAAAAAACCCTTCTGGGTGCAATAGTGTCCAATAAAAACACTTCCGGGTGCAATAGTGTCCAATAAAAAACTTCCTGTGCAATAGTGTCCAATAAAAAACACTTCCTGGTGCAATAGTGTCCAATAAAAACCCATTCCTGGTCAATAGTATCCAATTAAAAAACGTTCCTGGTGTGCAATAGTGTCCAATAAAACATACTTCCTGGGTGCAATAGTGTCCGAATAAAAACACTTCCTGGTGCAATAGTGTCCAATAGAAAAAAAACTTCCTGGGTGCAATAGTGTCCAATAAAAACACTTCCTGGGTGCAATAGTGTCCAATAAAAAACCCTTCCTGGTGCAATAGTGTCCAATAAAAAACCCTTCCGGGTGCAATAGTGTCCAATAAAAAAAACTTCCTGGGTTGCATAGTATCCAATTAAAACCCTCCTGGGTGCAATGTGTCCTAAAACCTCCTGGGTGCAATAGTATCATTAAAACCTCTGGTGCAATAGAGTCCAATAAAACCTTCCTGGGTGCAATATGGCATAAAACCCTCTGGTCTCATAGTGTCCAATAAAAACCCTTCCGGGTGCAATAGTATCCAATAAAAATCCTTCCTGGGTGCAATAGTGTCCAATAAAAAATAGTGTCCAATAAAACCCTTCATGGGTGCAATAGTGTCCAATAAAAACCCTTCCTGGGTGCAATAGTGTCTAATAAAAACCCTCCTGGTGCATAGTGTCCAATAAAAAAACTTCCTGGTGGCAATAGTGTCCATAAAAAACACTTCCTGGGTGCAATAGTGTCCAATAAAAAACCCTTCCTGGGTGCAATAGTGTCCAATAAAAAACACTTCCTGGGTGCAATAGTATCCAATTTAAAAACCCTTCCTGGGTGCAATAGTGTCCAATAAAAACCCCTTCCTGGGTGCAATAGTATCCAATTAAAAAACCCTTCCTGGGTGCAATAGAGTCCAATAAAAACCCTTCCTGGGTGCAATAGTGGCCAATAAAAACCCTTCCTGGGTGCAATAGTGTCCAATAAAAACCCTTCCTGGGTGCAATAGTATCCAATAAAATCTTCCTGGGTGCAATAGTGTCCAATAAAAAATAGTGCCCAATAAAAAACCCTTCATGGTGGCAATAGTGTCCAATAAAAACCCTTCCTGGGTGCATAGTGTCTAATAAAAACCCTTCCTGGGTGCAATAGTGTCCAATAAAAAACACTTCTTGGGTGCAATAGTGTCCAATAAAAAAAACCCTTCTGGGTGCAATAGTGTCAATGAAAAACACTTCTGGGGCAATAGTGTCCAATAAAAACCCTTCCTGGGTGCAATAGTGTCCAATAAAAAACACTCCTGGTGCCATAGGTCAATAAAAAAACTTCCTGGGCAATGGTCCAATGAAAACCCTTCCTGGTGCAATAGTGTCCAATAAAAAACACTTCCTGGGTGCAATAGTGTCCAATAAAAAACACCTTCCTGGGTGCAATAGTGTCCAATAAAGCCCTTCCCGGTGTGCAATAGTGTCCCAATGAAAAAAACCTTTCTGGATGCAATAGTGTCCAATAAAAACCCCTTCCTGGGTGCAATGTGTCCAATAAAAACCCTTCCTGGTGCAATAGTGTCCGATAAAAAATCCTTCCTGGGTTCAATAGTGTCCGATAAAAAACACTTCCTGGGTGCAATAGGTCCAATAAAAACAATTCTGGGTGCAATAGTGTCAAAAAAAACACTCCTGGGTGTCAATAGTGTCCAATAAAAGCTTCCCGGGGTGCAATAGTGTCCAATGAAAAAAACCTTTCTGGATGCAATAGTGTCCAATAAAAACCCCTTCCTGGGTGCAATAGTGTCCAATAAAAAACCTCTCCTGGGTGCAATAGTGTCCGATAAAAATCCTTCCTGGGTTCAATAGTGTCCGATAAAAAACACTTCCTGGGTGCAATAGTGTCCAATAAAATAACCCTTCCGGGTGCAATAGTGTCCAATAAAAACACTTCCTGGGTGCAATAGTGTCCAATAAAAAACACTTCTGGGTGCAAGTGTCCAATAAAAACCCCTTCCTGGGGTGCAATAGTCCATTAAAAAAACCCTTTCTAGGTGCAATAGTGTCCAATAAAAAACCCTTCCTGGGTGCAATAGTGTGCAATAAAAACACTTTCGGGTTGCAATAGTGTCCAATAAAAAACACTTCCTGGGTGAATAGGTCCAATAAAAAACCCTTCCTGGGTTCAATAGTGTCCAATAAAAAAACACTATGGGGTGCAATAGTGTCCAATAAAAACACTCCTGGGTGCAATAGTGTCCAATAAAAAAACCTTCCTGGGTGCAATAGTGTCCAATAAAAAACACTTCCTGGGTGCAATAGTGTCCAATAAAAAACACTTCCTGGGGGCATAGTGTCAATAAAACCCCTTCCTGGTGCAATAGTATCCAATTAAAAAAAACGTTCCTGGGTGCAATAGTGTCCAATAAAAATACTTCCTGGGTGCATAGTGTCCGATAAAAAACACTTCCTGGGTGCATAGTGTCCAATAGAAAAAACTTCCTGGTGCAATAGTGTCCAATAAAAACACTTCCTGGGTGCATAGTGCCAAAAAAACCCTCCTGGGTGCAATAGTGTCCATAAAAAACCCTTCCTGGTGCAATAGTGTCCAATAAAAACCCTTCCGGGGTGCAATAGTGTCCACAAAAACCCTTCTGGGTGCATAGTGTCCGAAAAAATCCTCCTGGGTCAATAGTGTCCGATAAAAAACACTTCCTGGGGGCAATAGTGTCCAATAAAAACATTCCTGGGTGCAATAGTGTCCAATAAAAAACACTTCCTGGGTGCAATAGTGTCCAATAAAAGCCTTCGGGTGCAATAGTGTCCAATGAAAAAACCTTTCTGGATGCAAAGTGTCCAATAAAAACCCCTTCTGGGTGCAATAGTGTCCAATAAAACCTTCCTGGGTGCAATAGTGTCCGATAAAACTTCCGCTGTGGTTGAATTCAATAGTGTCCGATAAAAAACACTTCCTGGTGCAATAGTGTCCAATAAAATAACCCTTCCTGGGTGCAATAGTGTCCAATAAAAACACTTCCTGGGTGCAATAGTGTCCAATAAAAAACACTTCCTGGGTTGCAAGTGTCAATAAAAACCCCTCCTGGGTGCAATAGTATCCAATTAAAAAAACCCTTCTAGGTTGCAATAGTGTCCAATAAAAAAAAACCCTTCGGGTGCAATAGTGTGCATAAAAACACTTTCTGGGTGCAATAGTGTCCAATAAAAAACACTTCCTGGGTGCAATGTGTCCAATAAAAACCCTTCCTGGGTTCAATAGTGTCCAATAAAAAACACTTAGTGGTGCAATAGTGTCAATAAAAACATTCCTGGGTGCAATAGTGTCCATAAAAAACCTCCTGGGTGCAATAGTGTCCAATAAAAACACTTCCTGGTGCAATAGTGTCCATAAAACACTTCCTGGGTGCAATAGTGTCAATAAAACCCATTCCTGGGTGCAATAGTATCCAATTAAAAAAACGTTCCTGGGTGCAATAGTGTCAATAAAATACTCCTGGGTGCAAAGTGTCGATAAAAACACTTCCTGGGTGCAATAGTGTCCAATAGAAAAAAACTTCCTGGGTGCAATAGTGTCCAATAAAAAACACTTCCTGGGTGCAAAGTGTCCAATAAAAACCCTTCCTTGGTGCAATAGTGTCCAATAAAAAACCCTTCCTGGTGCAATAGTGTCCAATAAAAAACACTTCCTGGGTGCAATAGTATCCAATTTAAAAACCCTTCCTGGGTGCAATGTGTCCAATAAAAACCCTTCCTGGTGCAATAGTATCCAATTAAAAAACCCTTCCTGGTGCAATAGTGTCCAATAAAAACCCTTCCTGGTGCAACAGTGGCCAATAAAACCTTCTGGGTGCAAGTGTCCATAAAAACCCTTCCTGGGTGCAATAGTATCCAATAAAATCCTTCCTGGGTGCAATAGTGTCCAATAAAAATAGTGTCCATAAAAACCTTCATGGGTGCAATAGTGTCCAATAAAAACCCTTCCGGGTGCAATAGTGTCTAATAAAAAACCCTCCTGGGGGCAATAGTGTCCAAAAAAACACGTCTTGGGTGCAATAGTGTCCATAAAAAACCCTTCCTGGTGCAATAGTGTCCAATGAAAAACACTTCTTGGTGCAATAGTGTCCAATAAAAACCCTTCCGGGTGCAATAGTGTCCAATAAAAAACACTTCCTGGGTGCAATAGTGTCCAATAAAAAACACTTCCTGGGTGCAATAGTGTCCAATGAAAAACCCTTCCTGGGTGCAATAGTGTCCAATAAAAAACACTTCCTGGGTGCAATAGTGTCCAATAAAAAACACTTCCGGGTGCAATAGTGTCCAATAAAAAGCCCTTCCCGGGTGCAATAGTGTCCAATGAAAAAAAAACTTTCTGGATGCAATAGTGTCCAATAAAAACCCCTTCCTGGGTGCAATAGTGTCAATAAAAACCCTTCGGTGTCAAGTGTCGATAAAAATCCTTCCTGGGGCAATAGTGTCCGAAAAAACACTTCCTGGGGTGCAATAGTGGTCCAATAAAATAAACCCTTCCTGGGTGCAATAGTGTCAATAAAAACCCTTCCTGGGTGCAATAGTGTCCAATAAAAACACTTCCTGGGTGCAAGTGTCCAATAAAAACCTCCTGGGTGCAATAGTATCCAATTAAAAAAACCCTTCTAGGTGAATAGTGTCCAATAAAAAACCCTTCCTGGGTGCAATAGTGTGCAATAAAACACTTTCTGGGTGCAATAGTGTCCAATAAAAAAACACTTCCTGGGTGCATAGTGTCCAATAAAAAACCCTTCCTGGGTTCAATAGTGTCCAATAAAAAACACTTAGTGGGTGCAATAGTGTCCAATAAAAACACTTCCTGGGTGCAATAGTGTCCAATAAAAAAACCTTCCTGGGTGCAATAGTGTCCAATAAAAACCACTTCCTGGGTGCAATAGTGTCCAAAAAAACACTTCCTATGGTGCAATAGTGTCCAATAGAAAAAAACTTCCTGGGTGCAAAGTGTCCAATAAAAACACTTCCTGGGTGCAATAGTGTCCAATAAAACCCTTCGGGTGCAATAGTGTCCAATAAAAAACCCTTCCTGGGTGCAATAGTGTCCAATAAAAAAACCCTTTTGGATGCAATAGTGTCCAATAAAAACCTTCCCGGGTGCAATAGTGTCCAATAAAAACCTTCCTGGGTGCAATAGTGTCCAATAAAACACTTCCTGGTGCAATTATGTCCGAAAAAACCCTTCCTGGGTGCAATAGTGTCAATAAAAAACACTTCCTGGGTGCAATTGTGTCCAATACAAAACCCTTCCTGGGTGCTATAGTGTCCAATAAAAAACACTTCCTGGGTGCAATAGTGTCCAATAAAAAACCCTCCTGGTGCATAGTAGCCAATAGAAAACTCTCGGGTGCAATAGTTCCATTAAAAAACCCTTCCTGGGTGCAATAGTGTCCAATAAAAACTCTTCCTGGTGCAATAGTGCCCAATAAAAAACACTTCATGGGTGCAATAGTGTCCAATAAAAACCCTTCCTGGGTCCAATAGTGTCCAATAAAAACCCCTGGGTGCAATAGTGTCCAATAAAAACCCTTCCTGGGTGCAATAGTGTCCATAAAAACCCTTCCTGGGTGCAATAATGTGTTTTGTTGTTGAGGAATTTGGTGTGATTCATTCTACATGACATTTAGATTAGAAAAATATAGTGACACTAAAGTTTAGATCTTTGTTGAGTCCAAAGTTCCAATTAGATTTTGCAGTCAGAATTCAAGATCTAACTTTATGTGTCACTATGATTGTAATCTAAATTGTCATGTAGGAATCGGAAATAATCAGACCAATTCCTCAAAACCACCCAGCCCATAAATATACTCCTTTATACCAGACCCTCCATTAACACTTTAGGTGAGTGTGGTCTGACCGTTTATTACTTACATTGCTAATTCTTTATTGCATACTGGGATCAGTGAATGTGTATTTACGAAGGCCTTTACCAGGCAGGGGGCAGTAAGTCTTTGTTCTAGTATGTATAGACAAGGCAGCTATATAGCTTAAGGAGAGGAGGGCCAAAGTGGGCAAAAAGCACTCCCACTGAGCATAAAAATGGTGCTGAGCATTTTTATAACAGAAAGTATCTTGCAGTCTTGTGCTATATGAATAACATTGCCACAAAATCTAAGAAATACGAAGTATGTAGAGTATGTATAAATAGTGGTGTGTACATGATTCAGCATTGACATGTCTGAGGAAGCCTGTATTTTCAATCAATTTAGTTAGCCAATAAAAGGAATTATTTTATATCCACGATGTCTTCACTTTCATCCACACACGGTAGAGTTCTCTACTACTATTATTTACAGTACAGTAGATGATACATTTTTCTAAATGATAATTTAAAGGGCTATAACGATATAACTTTTTGTAGTGAATTAGTTCCACATAGAAAACCATATAATATCCTTTTCCAAAGTAGGGGGTCGCTTATTTCTTATAAATTTCCTTTCTCACTGTTATGGTGACACACTGATGATAATTGAAAGAATCACTAACAGTTTCCCTAAGATACTAATTGCTCTGGTATTACACTCCTATTATTCACAAAACTCCACAAATATCCTGTAATTATATCCTTATAAATGGTGTTTAGCTAGCCATCAGTATGGAGCTCGTATTCATAGTAATGGATCACCAAACCCAGAACGATGAGACGAAATCCAGAAATTTACATTTCCAGATCAAACAGTTAGTTAAATGATGTAGGCCTTGTTTTCATATAAATTAGCACATAGCGTATCGACCAGACATCAGTAGATAAAAATCACGTGTTTGTGTTACTATAACGAATGGCCATTTTTAAAGAGGGCAAATGCCCTTTACAGACAGTCTCTGATTTAGATGCCTGTTGATTGATAACTGTCTGCTGTCTACAGTCTGGATAAGGAACTTGTGCAGTTCTTCCATAAATAAATACATGTAAACATGAGATACTATAGAAATATATAAAAACAAACATTCTCAGGTCATTCAGTGATTTTGCCCATGTGAACACAATAGGAGTAAAGAGGTGTTCGCCTGGCAGTCTCCCTGACACCATTCTACGGGTGTGTATGTTATTTTTAGATTTGCTGCAAAATATGTGACATGGGTGTCCTGATGGGCCAGCGACCTGGTTGAAGTGGTTGATCATTAGAGTTCCAGCTCTTGTGCCTACTCCTGGTAGTTAGTATAGCTTGCTGCTTGAGGCTGCAGAAGAGCACCCCCTACTGCATAGTATCTAAACTACATAGGTCACTGCACCACCAAATTATGCACCGCACACCCCCTACTAACCATGAAATAGACATAAGACTCTTGTCTTCAACTAATAAATTGAAATGTACATAATTCTGCCAAAAGTTAAATCCTGCAGGGGCGCTAAGGGGTTACAGATTATGAAACAGCTGGAGGGATCCAGGTTAAACATCACAGAACCCCAAACCTCTCTGTGTTGGCTGGATCTTTTCTCAAACACTGCCAGTGCCTCTGATATAATTTGCATTTCAATTTTAAGTTTAAATTTGGAATTTATCTCCCATATTCCAAAAAGAAACCTATCTGCCTATTAAGACCTGAATGAATGAATTTCAGCATGGTACAAGGATATTACAGTCTTTCCATTGTAATAAAGTAAATGCAGATCACAGAAAAGAAAGACAAGTGAACTGTCTCACTAACACCCTCAACTTCATGAAGGAACAGAGTTCTACATTATGGTAACATTGCAGCCATTGGCTGGGAGGGTTTCATGGCCTGCAGCAGACTCCAATTCGCACAAATGCTCTTTAAAAAGACGTTGAGAAGTTTTGATTTAAAGAATTCCTTACCACATCAGGGACACATAATCTAAATCAGGTTCATTTGTCCTATCCACATGCAACAAAAAGATAATGGGACAAATTAATGAAATGCGTCAGATAAAAGACACTCTACTGACTGAGCATTTAGTACCCAGTGTGAGGATCTAAACCGCTAGGTCCTTACCCCTGGGTTTGCTGCTTTGGTCCCTATTCTGCCTTGCAATGTGGCCAATTGGAGACACGATTCTTGCAGAGTGCATCTCTCATTGGCCTCGTAACTGACCAACCGTTAGAGATGGAAAGGACCAGAGCAGTGAAGGAAAAGAGGGGTAAGGACCTAACAGTTTAGTTCCTCACCCTGGGTAATCTTAGCTCTGAGTAGGAAGTTGGAGGGGGTAGGAAACTGAGTATAATTGTCCTTACATACAAACATTTAAATACTGCAGAATACTGGAGGGACACAAATGGAACATATGGGCTGTACTGAGGATGTATTAACTTTTATTGGGGTGACAGCATAAGGTGGTACAGTAGCTGGAAGGTAGATGATATCAGTGTGAAACAACAAAAGAGCCTTTAGTTAAGTGGTCACAACACGGGACTGCTGTTGTATATTTGAGTACTTATTCCATTGGAAGGAATCCCCCCCCCCCCATCTCACCCCTTCATCTTTACAGAAAGGAGGCACTTTTGTCTGATGGAACATTACTGTTTGGACCAATCCTCCATGATGCGATGTGGTATTTCATTGGCAAAGTGGAGATCCTGAACTCCCCTGAGTCTTCAATATACTTGCATTTGTAATGATGCAATTTATCAAACAGTTCACATTTCTGTGGTTTGTGGCATGGATAGAGCAGAGCTGGCATAGTTAGGGCAGAGCGGGCAGATTAGAGGTGCAGCAGGGGTATGGATAGACAGAAGCGGAAATAGGGCAGAATAGTGAATGATTAGAGGCACAGCGGGGAATGGATAGAGCAGAGCTCGGAATAGGGCTGGGCAGGGCACAATTAGAGTGCAGCAGGGCACGGATATAGCTGTGCTTGGAATAGGGCGGTCAGGGCATGATAAGAGGTGCAACAGGGTATGGATAGATCAGGCATGATTAGAGGTGAAGCAGGGTATGGATAGAACAGAGCTGTGGAATAGGGCAGACATAGTAGATGATTAGAGGTGCAGCAGGGTATGGATAGAGCAGAGCTGGGAATGAGGCTGGGCAGGGCAGTGAGAGGTGCGGCAGGTACAGATAGAGCAGAGCTGGGATAGGCAGGGCAGGGCAAGGCATGATAAGTGGTGCAGCAGGGTATGGATAGATCAGACCCCACACAAGCAAAAGGCAAAAACATAGAAACTTTCCAGCAATTAGTGATAGTGATATTAGGAGGTTAAACCTAAAGAAACAGAAGGGAATTTAACTTTTTCAGAAAAAGAGCATGAAGGAACTCCAAAAAGATGATATATAGTAATCAACAGCAGACAAAGGGGGAGGTACAGTAATTCTGAATCGTAAGATTACATTAAAAGATCAAACAGACTTTAGGAGACAATACAACTTATCAAAAACTAACAATGGACCCAACGAATAAATTTAAACAGGAATATAAAGAATAGTTAAGGAAGGATAACTAAGGAGTATAACCAAAAAGGAGGAACTTTTTCTAAAATGACACACCAACAATAGCCACGTTTTATTATTTACCCAAAATACATAAAAATAAGGACAACCCTCCAGGAAGACCAATTATTGCAGGAATTAATTCTTTGACTAGTAACCTCTCGCAATATATTGATCACTTCTTACAGCCATATTAACTGAAACAATTTCCTAACAAGAGACCACCCATATCTAAACAAACTAAAACCATCAATGGGATACAACATACATTTGGTGTACAATTGATGTGTGCTCTTTATACACAAACAAAAGCACAACGATGGAATATCAGCTGTAAAAAGATTTTATCTAGAGATATACTCTAATAGAGACCCAAAGGGATTTTTTAATAAAGGCATGAAATTCATTTTGAGCCATAATTACTTATTTTTCAAAAGAATTTTATTTACAAAACCAAGGAACAGACTATGGGCAAAAATTTGCCCCAAGTTAATGCCAATCTATTTTTATCTCTTTGGGAGGAGGAAGTGATCTTTAAAAGCAATTTTAAAGACAATTTTATCTTATGGCAGAGTATATACGATGATATTCTATTGATCTGGAAAAGGAAGTTGACAGAACTAATAACCTTCACTATTGGATTAATACAAATGATTTTAACATGCTTTTACCAATACAATCAACACTACAGAAATAGTTTACTTGGATCGAAATTATACATTGAGAAATAATGAAATAAAGACTAGATAATCATTACAAGAGGTAGATGCAAATTCATATATCTTAAAGATAGCTGTCATAAAAAAGTTGGTTAGACATATCCCATCAAATCAATATAAGAGACTGAGAAGAAACTGTAGTGATTAGAGGTATAAAAACAAGCAATCTCTTTAACCAACAAATTTATAGATAAAGGATATGAAAGAGAGATCTAGAACAATGGAAGGAAAAAAACCCTATCTATAGATAGAAAATAAATTGCTCGAACAAAATCCAAAATCAGAAGAGAGAAAATTGAGATTTCGCATTTAAAACCACTTTTGACGGAAATGACAAAATAATAAAGGGAATAATAACAACATTGGCATATACTACGTGATGATAATATACTATATATGCATTTCCAGAGAACCTACTTTTTATTTAAAAGGAACAAGAACATAAAAGAATTGTTGCACCAAGCCACTTGACAAGTAGTACTACCAACACTCAAAGTAAAAATTGGCTTAAAAATGGATTAAAAGGTTTTTCCCGTGGAAATTGTACAGCATGCACTACCATTAAACCTACAAAAATTAAAACTTTTTGGAAGTACCTAACGAAAAAGGAATATGACATTAAAAACTTCATCACTTGTAACTCAAAAAATGCTATATATGATACAATGTAGTTGCGGTAAACATATGTTGGAAGAAACGGAAGAGCTCTTAAAACACGGATAAGAGAACATTTGAGTGATATTAAGAAGAAAAGAATTTGACTATCCCTAGACACTTTAATGAATGCCAAAATGATACACCTTTAGATAAGGCATTGACTTTTTGGGCTATTGACATTTGAATACTCCAGAACGAGGGGGCAATATACAAGCAGCCTTTCAAGACGTGAGACAAAAAATGGATATATAACTCAAACACCCTTACTCCATTAGGAATAAATAAAGAGATAGACTTATGGAGCTTCTTATAACATAACTTATTGAAACTGTTTCTAAAAAGTTTTTATTTTCTGGCATACTGCATTTTCTTTATGATATATCTCAATACATATTCTGTCTTTTCCTTTTTTCTGATTAATAAGAAAATTTCTTGATAGAAAGCATGTTCTGTATAAGACCGCTCTTATAAGATTTTTATCACTTGCAATTAAGACTACCCACCTTATGGGGGAGTTTTGCAATAATAATAATAATTTTTTAATAATCTTTTAATTGTTTCACTTGTAATTACAATCACCCACTTATGGGGAGTTTAAATAAGTTCCAACCCCTGTCACTTGCAATTTCTAACCCTCACCTTAAGAGGGAGCTGCTAAAGACCTGTTTTAAGATATATGTATATTTTTCAAGATGTATAGAATTTTTAGGGCCTCTTTGTCAAAAGAATAGTAACACTTGGGAGTTTTTAGAGACTGTGATTGAGAGGTTTATCTCTAACTTAATATGTAGGGAGATGCATCGGTGGGGACCCCGCCCATCCAGCTGTTGGATCGGGGGAAGCTGGCAGCGTGCGTGTGCGTCCCATGGGTGGAAACGCGGAAGTCATTGTCATGGGATATGGCGGCCGCGATGTGGTGTATGCACATCTAGCTGCGAAAGGGCGGAGATGCTGGATGGTGTGGGATCCGGCGATCTCTTTCTAACGGTGAGAGGGAATTGAAATTTGAGTGGCCTGTAGGAAAAGTGCCTTTTCTGGTCACACGAAGTATGGGCAATATTTCCCACAGTGTGACACTTCCGGCCTCATAGCCCGGGAAATTATGAATTTAAAAAGGGGTTAGTATCGGTAGAGCTTATCCTATATTTCTTGTGGACCTGAGGAAGCCGTAGGCGAAACGCGTTGATCTTATTTTAATACTAATGATAACATATATGATACCTACTGCCTTTTAGAGTGAGATCACCTTGCTTTAGATTTGCATTTTATTCTATATGTTACCTTTTAGAGTGAATTTACTGCATCTTAAGTGGTATCATGGAGCTTTTAATGCTTAAATAAACATATTTTGAAAAGATCAAGTGTGAACCAGCCATATTATTATTTATATATGGGAATAATAGGAACACACGGAGGAATGTACTACACGAGACTCGCTCACCAAGAAGAGTAAGTGTGTTTTTAATTAATTGATATTTATACTGATTTAATGGTTTTTAAAACTTGAGTCTGATCGAAGTTTTATACTTTTTTCTCCCCCCCCCCCCTCTTTCTACCATATTTTATTGGCTTGAGTCAATTGCGCAACCTATATTAGAAACACAGACTTTTAAATACAAAGTGGATCCTTCTGGTTTGCTGCGAACCTGAGCCATTAGAACTTACATCCCATTGAGACGCTGAGAAAGCTCCTAAACATATGATAGATCAGGGCATGATTAGAGGTGTAGTAGGGTATGGGTAGAACAGATGGGAATGGGAAGAATAGGGCATGATTAGAGGTGAAGCAGTGTATGGATGAGCAGAGCTGGGATAGGGCAGATTAGGGCATGATTAAAGGTGCAGCAGGGTATGGATATATCAAGCATGATTAGGGTGTAGTAGGGTATGGATAGAGCAGAGCTGGGAATAGGGCATTAGGGCATGATTAGAGAGTTGCAGCAGGCACGGATAGAGCAGAGCTGGGGATAAGGGCAGGGCAGGGCAAGGCATGATAAGTGGTGCAGCAGGGTATGGATAGATCAGGGCATGATTAGAGGTGTAGTAGGGTAGGGTAGAACAGAGCTGGATAGGGAAGAATAGGGCATGATTAGAGGTGAAGCAGTGCATGGATAGAGCAGAGCTGGGAATAGGGCAGATTAGGGCATGATTAAAGGTGCAGCAGGGTATGGATATATCAGGGCATGATTAGAGGTGTAGTAGGGTATGGGTATATCAAGGATGATTAGAGGTGCAGCAGGGTATGGATATATCAGGGCATGATTAGAGGTGTAGTAGTATGGGTAGAACAGCGCTGGAATAGGGCATATTAGGGCATGATTAGAGAGTTGCAGCAGGGACACGGATAGAGCAGCGGGAACAGGGCAGGGCATGATTAGAGGTGCAGCAGGCAGATGAGCAGAGCTGTGCATGGTTAGGGCAAAGCAGGGCATAATAGAGATGAGCATGGCACATGATTTTAGAACCTATGCAGAACGTTTTTCAATAACCTTTGTAAAACTCTATTGTCATATTCTAACTGAAATAAGATTAAATATTAAAGTGCAACAATTAAACTATGATAAATTATATCATAAATATTCAGGTTGGTTATTCTCTGTGTAAGTCACAATTGCTGTGACAATGAGCTATGCTGTAGTTGTAGGTCTTCTAGAAAACAAGGATAATGATACACACAAAAGATAAAGATACATTATCATTTCACAAAAAGGCCAATAAGTAATTTTACAGCAGGGCCCATTAATAAGGTTCAGGCCACTCATAAATAAAGGGCAACACAGCATAGCCCTATTGGAGCTTCCACATCTGAGCAACTAGGCAATCAAGCATGGGGCATCCTTCTGAAACATCCAGCATACAAATATGGGTTTGGTGGCATCTGGAGAACATTAGCTACCTTCATGAATAGTGTCAAATGAAAAATTTGCGGGTTAAAAATAAAGTTTAGGGATTTTTTCATGATTCCATTTTATTGAAGGAACGCCGCCATGGTACACATAGCCACAAATTAATGACATAATGGAGAATTGTGAGCTTACAATTGTGCCTTTTAGGTCGGGAGGGTGTTTTTTCGTGTGACATGCTCCTGAGGATAAGAGAGTTTCCTACAGAAATGGTATAATGAGTCTGGTGTGGAAAAAGACTATAATGTCAAACCAGAACCGATGGTAACCCATCTCAGACACAGAGCCGACTGTCTGCACCCACATAGTACAGAGCTGTTGGTGGTGAACCTGATCTTAGCACAGCTGTGCAATGTATTTCTCGATAGTGTACCTACAGTATCTGGCGGGAATGTTGGACGATTTGCATTTACTTGCAAATTGATTTAATCAGACACAAATTCCCATATCTTCAGTTGAGTTTTTTGGTCCCCCTAGTGGATAAACGAATCCATACAACAGGAGTGTCAAACTAAAAAAGACTAAGGGCCAGGCCACACTGCTGCGTTTTTTTGACGTCTGCGCTTGCGTTTTTTTTGTATCATTTGAAAACGTGTCAAAGCACTGAAAACGCGCATTTTTGGGTGCGTTGCGATTTGCGTTCACTTTTTAAATCGCAATCGCATGCGTTTTCAATACTCCGTTTGCTTTGCAGGTGGGCCGTGCCCTAGTGGCGATTTACCCAGCGGCGCTCTGCCGGGTATTTGGAGTTATAGTCACACTAAGCAGTTCGCTATGTGTCGGATGTGTGGGGTTACGTAAAAGACAACTGCCACATTCGGCACTAGCAATTTTAATATCGCATTTGCGCCGGTATAGAGCATGATTTTTAAACATGCTGTGGTAAATCCCAACTGTGGGAAATCCCAAAAGGATTTACCCACTGTGCAAAGGCGATATTGATATGGGTAAATCTCGGTCTGGGTAATTGCCCTGTAAATGTGAGGTCACTTAAACATATGTTTAACCAAACAAATGTAATGTTATTTTGAGGGCAAAATCTCCAGTTTAGCCAATTAAACTATTCAGTTGAATTGATTACCACAATAAAAAATCATCTAGATCAGGCTTACTGAGTTTATGACAATAATGTGGAAATGAATCATGCATTGTGCAGTGCTGGAATTGGCAGGAATCTCTATGACACCTAGAGGTAATCCTGAGCTATTCCATTTTTGGCAGAGAAGGAATTTTATAAAGGAAGATTTGACTGGAAAAAACTATTGCTACCACTCAAAAAAAAAAAGTTATATATTTGTAAATACAGCAGAATATAGCAGCTTTGCCATTTTTATTTTATTAGTTAATTTTACAAGTCTTCATATATGTAACTGTAAGGCCCTCTTAACAAGATCACAGCATTGTGTTGCTGCTTAACGGGTATGTACACCTGAAAAACAACATATAATCCCTCACCCTAACTATCACTTTACCTTTTTTGTGATCTGCCCCTATTTCATTAGATATCCAATTGGAAATCTTACGTTTTAGATTTCTGTAAGCAGTTTTGCTATAGGGAATGCTTGGACAGTTCGTACGTGGGAAATAGTCAGGTCCAGTGTCAGAGCCTAAGCAAACAAGTATTGATTGAAGGCATGCAGCAACACACACACTCAGAGTAGTGCTACTTAATGTATTTATATATTTGGCTTGAGGAGCCAAATTACTATTCTTTCTATTTCTTCCATTTTATTCTTCCGTTTTTTTGGACTGTTTCTCCTCCCACCGTTTTTGAGCTAGAGAATGAAATTCGTACAGACGTGCGGGGCATATAGGGTGAAGTGTGCTATTACCCAGCTAGGAATCCGCAGAAACGTTACGGCTTATCAACAAATTTTGGGACATTTTTCCCAAGACTGTAATGGTAACAATCCTCAAACCGTTGGATATTTCGAGGTTTAAGGCTCATGAGATCAAAAGGTTGTTTCATGGTCATAAACACAAAGGCTGATACACACTAACCCCCCACACAGACATAGTCACACCACCTATGACCTTCCTTTCCATTCCCATGGAAGCCATACTTAAGGGTACACTATAGTCAAAAAACATTTTGATCAATCATCACTAAAAGTTAGTATATAGTCATACATACAAAAACACATACCCCAACCTCACATGGTACCACACCTACTGACCTACCCTTCCATTACCTGTGGCATTATATACTTAAAGGGTAAATAAAGTCAAAAAAGCTAATTTTTGATATATCTCAAAGTTAGTTTTATGGTGTTAACAAAACCAGACCCAGGTACACAACACTTCCTGACCTACCCCTCCATTTTCCATGGCAGCCATACGCCAAGCATATATAATTTGCTATTGCTATATATATTAATTTGACTAATCATTAAAAATATTTGTTTTTTTAAACCCCAACCTGACATCACCAGATCCAACATGCGCAATTTAATGTGCAATTGTCAGCCGCGTGAGATATTGGTGTTGGTGGCCTAGCCAAAGTCATGTTTCTGCAATACCAATATATCACATATTCTTTTAAAGCTATTGTTTCTAGTTCCAGTTTTTTCCAACAACTTTGTGTTGTAAACATACATTTGATTCACGACATCCCACCTGCCATTTGAGGCTTCCGAGCAGGGTGGGGAAGGGGGTTGGTGACGGGAACATGACGTAGTGATGTCACCTAGGGGTGGACGAGGGCAGGACTTAGCAGTTATGGGTGAAGGGGGACGACCAACCAATAATGTGTATCAGTTTGGTTGGCCGGAAGTATCGCATGTGGGGTAGGGGCGTCCTGACAGACTTCCAATGCTAGCCCATAGTCATTACTGAACATGCTTGACTTCTCAGAAAGTCATATCAGATGAAAGCAGGAGTCTGTTGAGAGTGAGAGGGGAATACTTTGGGCCAATGTAGTACAAAAAATATTCTATCTTACCTGCGATGCTTTAAACTCCCTGTGTGAGACTTTCTGCATCACAGGATCACAGTTAGGTATACAGAACTTTATTGGATTACTTTTGGTCCAGTACGCCACAGTAGCAATGGCACAAGTTGCGCTAATCTTAACTAAACCACTTCTACATTGGCTAAGCTGCGCTATTTCCAATAAATTTTAGGAAAAGGTGCGGCAGTGCGTATTAGTATTACATCGGGTTAGCGTGGGTTTAGAATGAGCAAAACAAGTACTGGAATGAGGCATGGCAGCAACACACACACACACACTTTATATAAGGTCCAGATGAAGATGAGGGAAGTAATTTTTACAATCTTAGTTGCCCTTAATAAGAATGTGAACATTTGCCAGTTTTGCCTGAGCTGCTACTTGCAGCAACCAATCAGAGGATCCTTTTTTTACTGGTCTACCCAGTTAGAAAAACATTTGATGACATCTGATTGTTATGCCACTTTTGCACCTCTTATTAAGTAAAGCCCAATAACGTACCACCCAATAGCAATACTAGCAATACGGTGAAAGAGATATTCATGTGGCACATCTAGTAATGCAGATATTTTTTCACACCGGACTAATTGGCTCATGGGATCTTGTGTATCTTGAAAATAACTGGGCTAGAATACACGAATCGGCATGATTTACCTTTCATGGAAATTCCATGTTTTGTATATATTTTTGTTGGTTGTAGGTGATCCCAGCTGATACTTGATTCGCTTTAAAAGTTTAAATGGAATTTGCTGAAGATTCCAGAAACTATTTAAACACTTCCTTGAAAGGCGTGGCTTGGCTTGGAGGCGTGTCCTCGTGTCAGTGCTTTCTTTTCCTTTCATATGCAACTTGCCTGACATGTAAACATGCCAGGACATGTATCTCCCGGCCTGTCCGTAATGCTGCCCCCCAAATGGTTCGGGTCCTTTGTGGTGCTGTAACCCTGGTAAGATTTTCCATTACATTTCTTTGTTGTTTATTTTAAGCCAGCAGTCAACGTGTACGTTACTGATTAACCCTTTCTACTGGATCACCAGTTTCCTTTATATTTTTGGTATTGGTTGTAGATATCAGCAGGAATATCAGCCAATGTCCCGTAGCCCTTGTACACTAAACCTGATGTATTGAATTGACCGATCCTTCTACTAGAACACGTTAAACAAACACATTCCGCGCAGGAAGTAGAGTCCTGCAATCAGGTTGGGTACCTGTGGGTTACCATACCTCGCCAACCCAAAGGGGACAGTACAAAGGCGAGCGAGTTTGCGGCCATCTTCTTATAGGTGCGGGTCTCCCATCTTTATAGGTTACAGCCCTCCAATTTTAAAGAAACCCCATGAAAGAAGAAGCTATATGCATACGCCCTACCCAGTATGCTAATATCATTGTTTTTTGTGTTGTCTGTTACTGTTTATTATGTCTGGTAGCTGTATATCTATCTTTTTCTGTCCGGACTACCTATCTATCTATTTGTCTATCTATCTTTCTGTTCATCTTCTTTATATCTGCTTTCTGTCCATCCTAACCTACCTGTCCCCCCCCCCCTATCTTAAGATTTATACTCTTTTGTGTCTGTCTTCTCCTGTCTATCTATTTGTCATCTCTGTATCCTATATCTACATTACCGTTGATACTATACTGTCTATTGTGTCCAAACCTATATCTCTATCTTATTGCCACATAAAATCGCTTTCACCACACATATACACAAACATGCAACTGACTACCAGCACAGCCACAAACTGGCACACATACACTGATTGACATACTGAGACACACACCAGCATACACTGACAGCCGACACACACTGCAGTCATATAACTGACACACACAGACTCACACAGCACTGATATACTGGAACACCCACAGATATACTACACCACACACTACATACATGGACACAGACACATCACTGATTACGGACACATAGCCCACACACCACATGGAGATTGCTGACCCACTTACAAAACATACTACAGGTACACTGATTTATTTGGACACACCACTACACACTCATGCAAGATTACCGACACCAACACTACACCATTGCCACATGAATAACTGACACACTACACACAACACTCAGCACCTGATACACACTAAACCACCACATACAGATTAACTGAAACACCAAGTCTCTGTCCCCCCAGGGCACACTACCGACTAGATATGGGGATAATACATCTGGTTGGACCTGCTTTGCAGGCAATGCACCCCTACTGCCCTTACTAGAAGTCTAACCTGGCCCTGTAAGGGAAGAAAAATCAGGGATGATAAAAAAGTGCTTATGTATAAAATGGTGCTAATGTTTGCCAACCAATCAGAGCTTATTATACAGTTGAAAGCTAACATCCTATTGGTTGAGCCCAAATTACGCACCAGTTTTAAACGTATAAGAACTTTTATTGAAATAACCCTGAATGTTTGGTGCCCTGTATTTACTGTGTGTGCTGGACTGAGTTCTAACCTGAAACACACTGCAAGTTCATCTGGAGCGTTAGTAAAGTGACTGCACAGAGTCTCACAGACCTTCAGCGTTTTCTCTCTCCCTCTCGCAAAGCTCAAATCCCCAGCACGCATCCGTTATGGTCAAAGCCCCCCCCCAGGCAGGCAGGACGAGAAGTCTCACTGCATGTCCTAACGCCTGCTAGTGCACTTCCGGTTTTAGGTTTTTTACCTTGAAAACTGGACCAGCTACACCCGGAAAAAAAGACGGGGCAATGCGGGGAACAAGAGAGGGGGTCGCGTGGACAGCGGGAAAGTGAACTCCCAAAAACGGGACAGTCCCGACGTAAAACGGGACTGTGTGGGAGCTATGCCGGGTTCCCGATTTGGCAGATCGGGTTCTTGGTAAACTCTGCCATTGGTTTGAATTGGTTGATGGTTCGGGTGTAAAGAAACGCGCATGTCGGGTAGAAAATTCCAGTAACCCAATTTGCTGCAACGATTAGCATGACGTTATCCTCCTACTTGTGGTGCAACCAGGGTGTTCACTTGGGTAATCGTTTGGCAGTGCCGTCAGCATGTGACTTAGACGTGTCCGCCAGTACGGCCGCCGTTCTGCTGCCCTGCATTGAGAAAGACATGGAACGCAGCAGAAGTCAGCAGAGGATGGTCAAGAAATACTTAACAAGCCCACAAGACACCTTTAAACCTGTGCCAAGTGAGGAGCTGGGGGGGATAAGCCCTTATTTAGGAATTTTAAGTTTTAGGGGGGGGACAGTCACCATGAGATACAACAAAAAAGTATGGTTAAATTGTTAGACAAACTGTACTGGTGCATTGGACCACACGTTAGAACAACGCCAAAAAGCGTTGGGTAACTCCAAGTGTTGTTAGAAACCTTACAACTCTCGTATTGACCTAGATGCAGGAATGGTGAATTTGTAGTTTTAAAATTATGTGGGACTAACCAGGGTTGAACATCCCACACACCTTACACCGGGGTAGAGTATATACTTTTCAGGAGGGGCCATACTGGTAGATGTTACTTTTATCCACCAAGGACAATTAATGGGGAGCCCTCTCTAAATGTTCAGGGAAACTGTCAATATGTATAAGCGGGGGGGAGGAATTCTTTTTTCCAAAGGATCCTGAGCCAGATGAATGCCGTAACCTGATTTTAATAAACCGTAAAGGGGTATCGAATTTTCAAAAAATACCTCGATAAGCAAGATCCACTACTACTCAAAGTTCTTTCGTATTTTAATATGAGAGTAGATTCCTGAGAACATGCATTTGAAATCACAGTCATTTACAGGGAAGACATGGTCACTCAGAGCAGAAATGATAATACTACTGTGACCCATCCCCTGACCACTTGCCTGCCTGCCTGCCAGCACAACTTTCCTGCAACATTTAGAAATCACGAGAAAAGAAAGAAGGGGGAGGGAAGGGAATTTGTAAGCAGAGAGGTCCATGGTGAGGCGGCAGAACTTATAAGTGTCGCAGACACTACAAGGAGGCAGTGAGTAGGGAGGGTGGGGGCAATTAGGACCACTCACTGACATTAATAATTTTAATGACAAAGTAATAAGAAATATGTTGAGTACCCACTCCCTCAAATTTGTACCACTGCTCAATTGTGTTCAGAAAAATTATATTATGTAGGGTATTTTTTTTTTTGGTTGGTGGTGGGGGTGTATTTGGGTTGTGTTGCGGTTTTTTTTTTTTGGTGATAGGCCCTGAAGCAAAGCTGCATTTAAAATCGTTTCAACATAGAATCCCTGAGTTAACACGGAAGCTCATCCATGCTCATTTATTCACCCCAGGAAGAATTTCAAATCAGATCCTTTTGTATCTGACTAGGCTAGATTTCAAAAGGAGGTAAAACGTGCATGTACAGCCATAAATAAATTTTACCTATAGTGACAGCACCCCCCCAAACAGGGGTGTAACTGCAGGGGGCCTAGCCCCCTGCGAGATTGGAGGCCCTGGCCCCTGACGCAACCCCCTTCCCCTTCACAGTCAGTCTGATCGCGCGTATGAAGGACCAAACATGCTATTAGACTGGGTTTTTTCCGGGAAGGTTCGGGTCCGATCTTAACAGGGCATGATCGCCATATGTTTACATTCATACAAAGAAGCTGTTGTTTAGCATGTGACAGGGGCTTTTTACTTACCTTCCCCCTAAGGTACATTACGTACCAGACCATCCACACCGATTGGGTGCTCACTCATGGTGCTGTTTTCAAGCAAGCACAACAGCAGTGAGGTACTCTGTCGGGGCTGTCAGCATTGTTTTGGACATCAAAGGCGTTGCCTTTTGACTGCCACGACCCAGGAAGTGGAGGCGGCAAGGGACCGGGCTCTTGTAGAGTATCTTTGAGGGGCATCTTTGGGAAATTAATGGAACAATGGGGTGTTGAGGCTGCTACCTGTGAGATAAATGTTATTTCATTGCACTTTATATTGTTAATAATATAGCAATAAAGTTAAACAAATAGACATACTACTTAAGGGGGATGCAAATTAAAAGTTCTTATCGTTTATAAATGGTGCTAATTTGCCACCAAACCAATCAGATCTCATATAAATAAAAAGCAAGATCTGACTTGGTGGGGCAAAATTAGCACCATTTTAAACGAATAAGAACTTTTATTGAATAAACCCTGGCATTAATATTAATATATATATTTAATATTCTTAACTTAATATTAAATATATTACATTATATATTAATATATCTACTAAAACTAGTGACCTATTTATTTGTATACATCTATTTCTATATATGTTGGTGCCCATCGAAGTAAAAAGTAATTTGTGGGGCATCAAGAAACAATTAATGTTTTGGGAAGAGAACTTGAAATGTGATTTATGGTGTAAACTTACAGTTATTAAAAACCCAACAGGTACTAAATAGGTAAAGAATACAATGGTAATATTAAGCCATGTGGTGGGGGTTTTCAAATTTGTGGTGGGGAGCACGGAAAAGAAACTCAAACCGTCCATAAGATGACAGCCATACTGTGTATGGAGTGATATATGTCGGGGGTATTTTGCAGAGTGTATATTGTTCTATGCTCCTTACTTTTTGTTGCTTAACTATAAAGTGTCTCCTGGATAAGGAAGCCCACATTAAGGGATGCCACATTTTCTAGTAATCTCTCTGATACACTCTCTAAAACACTCTCTCTACTACACTCGTCACTACACTCTCTATCTCTATCTGTACTGGTTATACATCTTAAGTACACTTATACCCTCTAGTACTCCTCTGCAGTACACTTACAATAGTCTCTCACGTACAATCTTAGTACACTCTAAACTCGTCACATAGTGTCTAGAACCTCAGAAGGAGTGACAGACTACAAACATACATTACTCATCCAAAAAGAGTCTGTTTAGTGTTGCGGCCATCACAGGTACCTGCTATTAAGATCAGAAGATTTGGGATGTCAGTCTTGTTTCAACTTCTGATAGTCTATGGTATAGCCCTACTGGTTGTAACCCATGTGCAGAAAGATTATTGTCACTGATAAAAATGGGTGTGTTGGACCCCATCTGATGCCCTCTACAACATCTAGAGGGTCCATGCATCCTCCGAATGTTTATTGTGATAGTATGCAGTTTTGAAAATTTGGTCTAGACCTACAGGTTGAGAAGATTTGGAGTTATCTAAAAGAAAATGTCGTTGTTTAAATGGTAACTGTGTCTCCATCAGAGTGCCATACTCAATACCATTTCATCACAAGCCGGTTACGGGGTAGCCTGATGTGAGCTGGTCTTGATATGCTGTATGGTATATCTCTGTAGTGCGATGGCGTTTCCATCCTCGAGTGGCGAACTTTTCTGCAATGCCCAACTGGCAAGAGTAACCCAGGAGGTGTTGTTTGTTCTATTAATTGACTTTCAATAAAGAAGTCATTTTGCACACGCTGACTAACTTGCCCATGTCCCTACATCGTGCAAAGTTTTTCTGGCTATGGCCCCGACCATACATCCCGTACCTGCTCAGCGCATGCCTGATATGAGATTCGCTGTCCTGAACACGATTGTGTTCATTGCGCATATGAAGTTAAAGGTGCACGTGTTTAAAAACAGCTGTTAGGCAGTATTGACGACAGGCCTCCTCTTAGTCCCCATACCCCCCTCCATGCTGCAGGGGTGCAGTATGTTACTGATTGCCACTTTATAGCAGTTACTGTGTGTACCAAGCTAAATTGAGAGAATAGTTTGCTGGTTTTTAGGGAGGTGATAGACATATACTGGATATTAAAATGTTCAAATCCGTTTACAAACAGAAAAAAACCCCCACTTTCATTCATAGAGTAAAATGAAAACGGATTCTATATATAGATTGTGGCAATCCCCTTCTTAGCTTAGGTAATATGATCAAAATGAATGTTAAGAACATGTGTAGATAGGACTTACAGGGTCTGCATTGATGTGTGGAGATAACCTGGTGTCAGCGAGGGTAGGCTTGCACAGTGGAGTCCTTAGACCTGGGTCAAAATAGAAATATAAGTATTGTCAATCAGTGTGTAACAGATGGTGGGTTCCTTGTGGACTGTGGTACAGCAAGGCTTAAAGTCACCAATGTTAGGGGTATTATATTGTAGAAACTATATAGACCCACTGGGTAGGTTTTGAGTCTATGTACCTGCTTCAAAACCACACATTACGCGCTGTATTTTTTTTGACTCGGCAGACACAAGCAGCAAGTTCGTATGTGAATGAAGTGTCCAATAAAAACCCTTCCTGGGTGCAATAGTGTCCAATAAAAACCCTTCCTGGGTGCCATAGTGTCCAATAAAAAACACTTCCTGGGTGCATTTGTGTCCAATAAAAAACCCTTCCTGAGTGCAATAGTGTCCAATAAAAAAACCCTTCCTGGATGCAATAGTGTCCAATAAAAAAACACTTCCTGGGTGCAATAGTGTCCAATAAAAAACCCTTCCTGGGTTCAATAGTGTCCAATAAAAAACACTTTGTGGGTGCAATAGTGTCCAATAAAAACCCCTGGAAAATCCCAATTAGCATATCACAGCCAGGTGTTAAGGGTGTTCTTACCAGCAGAACTGATCTCAACCCAGAACAGGTGTGTTCCTTGTTGGACTTGTGCCTGAATACCACCTATTTAAAATACAGGGATAAGTTCTATAAGCAAAAACATGGATGTGCTATGGGGAGGCTGCGTATGGGTGAATCTGAACAGACCCTCTCATCTCCATTGGTTCCTTGTCTAGCCCACTGGATGTGTTTTCACACCCCAACATTTGTCTTACACTACAGAATATATGAGGACCCTCTTATATCTCCTGCAATTCGTTTCACACTTATCCACAGTGAGTGCAATTCATATGCCATTAAAGTTCATATAGCAAGTTTAGGTATATAGGATATTAGAGGGCTTGTGTCAGGTATTTAAGTGTGCTTTTGCTATACCAAGTTTTTTTTTTGCCTTTGTTTAGTTTTTTTTTATTTTCCTAATTAATGTTCTTAAAGTGAAGTACGATGAAAAAAAAATCAATTCTTTTTAAAGGGTATCTCCACCCGATAAAATGACTTGGGCTTTTCCCCTCCTTTTAATATAGAACAGAGGTGAAGGAACTTTGTCTTACTACCCTTTCTTCAACTATTCAGACAGGAGCAGGCAGGGTAGACACAGAACTTGCCATGATCATGCTCCAGCGATGTTTCCTCTGACAGCTTTACAATGTATGCACATCATGTCACATGGCAGATTATGGCCATTGAAATGAGAAAATATTATATTGCATATGTATTTGTGCTGAACTTCTCCTTTAGTTCATGCTACAGCAAAGTATTCTAGTCATATCCATATCCTATACATAAAGTCTGTATGTCCGATAATCATTATACCAATTACAGCCTGACTAGCAATCTGAGGTTCCACAGCCTGTAAACCAGTTGAAATGTAGCTTTGCTTATAACACTAGAATGTTGCCTGGGGATATACTCATTTACCTGTCTGGGATCTTTCACCTGAAAAATAACCTAGTAAAACAATTTCCTTCAGACAGAGCCCTGGGTTTATACATAGAAAGGTCATGACCGACCGGATAAAAAAATAAATTGAAATTCACCCTCTACTAGTTAATTTTATTATGCATTTATAATTCGATTTCTATATTCAAACGGTGACCTTCAGCTTTTAGAAGGTTCATAACGCTAGATAATTGCTTCTTTTTACAATCTCTTTTCCTTAATCATGGGAACATCCTGAGGAAGGACATTTCACTTACAAAATTACAATTTTATCTATTAAAGGACAACTACACTGTATTTTTTTTATGAAAAACCTGTGGCAAGGAGGTAGGCTGATTTTTCCTACCTCCTAATATTGTTTTGTTCTGAATCTACAGCACAAAGAAATATTTTGAGGGGTAGTTCTCCTTTAATAAATTTTGAATTTTGATCATGGAACCTTTTTATTTAACATGGAACCTTGTTTAGCATAAGGTTCCATGATACAATAATGGATAATTTCATTTTTGTAACTAATGTCCTTCCTCGGGATGTTCACCTGTTTAAGGGAAAAGAGATTTCACTGGTAGATCTATTTCTATCTGTATAAGTGCTTGGAAAGCTTGCATTTTCAATCATTTTATTTAGCCAATAGAAGGTATTATTTTATATCCAATATGTTCTTTTATTGTAGTTTGGAATGCCCTCAAGGTGGCGATAAACCCTAGTTGATATGAAATGTGGATGTTTCTATATATATTAGACCATGAATAGGCTTTTTAATACTTCTTATTTCTATTAAATATTAGGATTGCCATAGTTTTCATGTGCTTTACACCATTTTTTTACTGAATTGTGATGTTTTTTTTTTCCTGTTAAGGAATAGTTTACTCTCAAGTGAACTATCCTTTTAATGTATTGATTGAAGCCTGGGAGGTTAAGGAGCTATGCCTACCTCCCGTTCTTCAATCAATCGCAGTAAATGTTATGCTAATACTTTCCACTAGGTGCTGCTCTAAAGCCGAGTGCACACATTCACGATCTTTAAAAAATGACAGATCTGCAAGATTCTCTCTATGTTAAGCATAGCATAATGCTCAGGACTGCAGAATTTCTCTCGGCTGCGGCCGACTCCCTATACCTTAAGTACAGGACAGTCCCGAGGCCGATCGGGAACTTTTGTTGGCCTCGGGGGTGTTCGGAAATTTGCTACATGAACGAAAGGAAGTAACGTGGAATCTGATGGAATCGTCCTTTTCTCGCTCAACATAATAACATAATAACGATATCTTAACCACCCCATACTGTTGGCATGAATACAGCTTAATTAACAAAACAAAAACAAAAAACAAAATGACTTTGCATCGAATCGACTAAGACGTATTTTGGAATGGAACAGTGGCCAGGTACTTCCTTGGTTGCACTCACAGTAATACGCTGGAATAAGAATAATAAATAGGAATAGAATAAGGAATTTTTAGAAGCATTTGCGGTGAACAATAGAGGGTCCGGCTTCATCGTATTCAGGTTGCTGATCCACATCTTGGAAGGTAGACGGGGAGGCGAGGATGGATCCACCAATCCAGACGAGTACTTGCGCTCAGGTGGGGCAATGATCTGATTGGAAGAGAAGTAAAACTTGTTAGAATGTAAATCTGAGCCAATAAGATGTTGGTTTTCTAATAGCACCAGATACAGGGCAACTATCCTCTAATAATCAAGGGGCCCCTGACTGAAGGGTTCTTTGTATATACCTTACCTCTTGGGCCATTTTTCTAAAATGCAGTGTAAGTGATTACCACTATCATGTGCTATTACCATGTTGGTATTTATGGCACAGTCACCGGCACAGGCAAGTGTAAAATACCAATACTTTATAACTGACTTTGGCAGTTTGCTTTTGAAAACACAATTTAATGTTTACATACATGCCTTGCTTTATAGAAAGATGAAAAAAAAATACATATAATATTATCGCCCAATCTGCCACGTTTGTTTATTTGGATCCTATTCATGGAACGTAAAATGGCCACAACAAGGAACTGTGATTACCTTGATCTTCATTGTGCTGGGGGCCAAAGCAGTGATTTCTTTTTGCATTCTGTCAGCAATGCCAGGGTACATGGTGGTACCTCCAGACAGACATTGTTGGCATAAAGGTCTTTCCGGATATCAATGTCACATTTCATGATGCTGTTGTATGTGGTTTCATGGATACCGGCAGATTCCATACCTGCACCATACAAGGAATTCAAATAATATGGTATTAAGCCAATGTATCCCTATCTAGTCTGCCCCATTACCCTCAATGGGTTACACCTATATTAATATTATACTTCTATAATGTAATCTAAAGAAGCCTAAAATGATTAATTAAGGTTTATAGTAAAGGTGAGACACCGCGATTATACCGGCTGGTAACAGTATGATTATAAAGTACTGATTAATTCTGGTACTTTACAGCCAAACTACTTTACAGCACCTCGCAAATTTACAAACGCACCCGCACAATACTCGCCGAGGTACTTAAGGGCCACTATGGTATGTATGGGCATTGCTGGTAGCAGTATACTGCATGGTATCGGTATGTATGGGCAATAACGCTCGGTAGCAATATACTGCATGGTATCGGTATGTATGGGCATAACGCTCGGTAGCAATATCTGCATGGTATCGGTATGTATGGGCATAACGTTGGTAGCAGTATCGCATGGATCGGTATGGGCAATAGCTCGGTAGCATATACTGCATGGTATCGGTATTATGGCAATAAGCTCGGTAGCAGTATACTGAATGGTATCGTATGTATGGGCAATAACGCTCGGTAGCATATACTGCAATGGTATCAGTATTTGTATGAGCAAAACGCTCGGTAGCATAATCTGCATGGATCGGTATGTATGGGCAATAACACTTGTTAGCAATATACTGCATGGTATCGGTAGTATGGGCAATAACCGCTCGGTAGCAATATACTGCATGGTATCGGATGTATGGGCAATAACACTTTGTAGCAATATACTGCATGGTATCGGTATGTATGGGCAATAACGCGTTAGCAATATACTGCATGGTATCGGTATGTATGGGCAATAACACTCTGGTAGCAATATACTGCTATGGTATCGGTATGTATGGGCAATAACGCTCGTAGCAATATACTGCATGGTATCGGTATGTATGGGGCATAACGCTCGTGGGTAGCAATATACTGCTGGTATCGGTATGTATGGGCAATAACACTTGGTAGCATATACTGAATGGTATCGGTATGTAGGGCAATAACGCCGTACGCAATATACTGCAGGGTATCGGTATGTATAGGGCAATACCGCTCGGTAGCAATATACTGCATGGTATCGGTATGTATGGGCAATAACACTCGTAGCAATAATCGCATGGTATCGGTATGTATGGGCAATAACGCTCGTAGCAATATACGCATGGTATCGGTAATGTATGGGCATAACGCTCGGTGCAATAGCCCTGAAGAATTCTATTCATACTTCTATTTTAGTTGGTTAACTATAATATTTCGCGTGGATTTAACATTGCGCTTTAGGTTCTACCCCTGAAACCTTTACCACTGGCTATTTGCTGGCACATTAAGCACCACAAGCGCAATATTAAATCGATCGGCAGAGACTGCACAGGTGCTGTTTGTAAACCCAGAAACCCCACATTAAAGCAACTCCTGCCTTGCTTGGTAAATTCTCCTGACAGTTTACTACTTGCTGAATTGGAAAAGGAAATTGGTATTTTTACAGCCCCCAATGTATTATATAAAAAAATTGCTGCTGGTTTCATTTAGTCCAGAGGGGGAAAGAGAGCTGCTTCTGGCTCCTATTGAAGGCTTTCTAAAATATATTGGTGACAGTAGTACTGCTTACCAATGAAGGAAGGCTGGAACAGAGTCTCAGGGCAACGGAATGGCTCATTGCCAATGGTAATGACCTGACCGTCTGGAAGTTCATAGCTCTTTTCAAGAGAGGAGGAAGATGCAGCTGTAGCCATTTCATTCTCAAAATCAAGGGCCCATGCAAAGCTTCTCCTTAATGTCTCGGACAATTTCCCTCTCAGCTGTGAGCAGGAAGACAGAGAGAATTCATTACTGTACGATGAATATGATTTATATCAGCTTATATTGAGCCCACCATTTGTATTCTGTGTTCTCCCTTCAATCCACTGTTCTCACTTCAAACTCCCTAAACACTTTATTTCTCTTATCTATAGACTAAAACTTAAAAGAGTGCACCCCTTGTATTTCTCTGTAATTTCTAAAACAAGATACACAGTAAAATCTTTTATACAGGAAGCACTGCAGTTACTGCCTCCTCCCCTTCGTCTTTGAACCTCTGACATGCTCAGTGTCATTCATTCTGTGAGAGAGATTTCCCCAATCTGGGGGGGGAGTTAATATGAAAGTGAAAGAGGAAGGACTTTTCTATACTGGAAATATGTGATTGATTTCAAACAGGTAAATCACATAGACAAGTACAACATCACAGTTTCTGTCCTATAATTATGGGGAATGTGTAGTTCTCCCATAAAATGCTACTCTTTCCCTACAAAGAGCTGCTATAGATCTAGTGCTTCTTCCCATGATCCCCAGTGGCTGTTAGTTCAGACCTGTGTGAGCCAGTTGCAGCCATGTTGTTGCTTGTTTTACCCTTGTGACTTCAATTTATTGCCAACTTACCAGTAGTTACAATGAATAACCACGTTCAGTCAAGATCTTCATGAGGTAGTCTGTTAGGTCCGGCCAGCCAGATCAAGACGCATGATTGCGTGAGGGAGAGCATAACCTTCATAGATTGGTACATTGTGGGTGACACCATCACCAAGTGAGAACGATACCTTCAAACAAAATATTGCACAGTGTTATCTTCACACTGATTGGTAGAGCTGATTGGATAACTGACTTTTAGAGAAGAACTTACCAGTTTGTACGACCAGAGGCATATAGAGATAGCACCGCCTGAATAGCAACGTACATTGCTGGCACATTGAATGTCTCAAACATTATCTGTAAAGAGAGAGGAGTATGATGTCAAGCTGGGACCCACCCTATCCACTACATTTGACTCTTTTTGAGATTTTTAATGTCAATAAATACACAATTCAATACCTGGGTCATTTTTCTCTGTTTGCTTAGATGAGATGGAGCCTCATGAGTAAGGTTGGGTGTTCTTCAGGGGCTACTCGGAGTTCATTGTAGAAGCTGTGATGCCAAATCTATACAACCAAAAAATAAAATTCAATATCCTTTTCATTTTTCATAGCCATAACATAGAATGTTCCAGAACTACCAAATTCACATCAATTTTTAGATTGATACGGTCCCATTCAGCCATGGACATGTCCTCCTTGAATTTAAACTTAAAGGGATCAAGCTTCCCTCACCCAACATATCATCCCAGATAACATTACAACAATCTTATGGAAAGAATAAACATCTATTCCTGGGTCTGTGTTTGGAACCATTTTGAAATGCGATGTTTCCAATTAATTTTCATATTAAATAAATACAAACATGGATTAGATGGATGGTACATCCTATTTAGCTCTACTAAATCTGCAATAGCAATCAGGTAATGATCTGGAGTGCCAAGGTTCAACATCACTGTCTAACTACTAACTAACTACTGACTGTTCCAACTCCTGGACAGTGTTTAAATGAAAGAAGTGACCAGGACCTTAGGACTCTCCATACCTTTTCCATATCATCCAGTTTGTGATGATGCCGTGTTTCAATTGGATATTTCAGTGTCAGGATACCTCTCTTGCTCTGAGCTTCATCACCAACATAGCTGTCTTTTTGGCCCATACCAACCATCACACCCTGATGAGGTAAAGAAAGAAAGAAAACTTGTCATGTAGGTATAAACCCTGGTTAATTCTGTACTCACAACTGTACTTTAAAGCTACTTAAAGGCTGTCCACCCTTTAAAAAAAAATTTTATGTGGTAGGACACCTTCCCCAACCCCAACCGCATTATTGATTTCCAGAAAGTCCCCTGATAGTTATTTACCTTCCCTATTTCCCCCGCCACACAGTCCCGGCCTCTGTTTGCACAGAACTGCAAGCAGGGGGCGGACCAGCAGCCGTGCCCCTGATTGGCTAAGGCAGCCAATCAAGGACGCGGCTGCCGGCAGTTCAGAACGCCGCCGGAAAGAGTAAAGTAAGTAACTATCGGTGGAGTCTCTGTAAAATCTAATATCGGTTGGGCTGGGGAAGGAGCCCTATCATGTAGCAATGGGGTTTTAAAGCGAGGAGAGGGAGAGCAAAACCAGGGGAGAGGGAGGGGGGGAGGATGTGAAGGGCTGCTCTGAGCAAGCCAAAACCTCTGAGAGGACAGCTCAGAGGCAGAAACAATTTCCCTGGTCACCAGGCTCCTGGTGGTCAGTTTTCTGGACTTTGTTGGGACATTACAGGGAACCATTGGATCTGGGATGTAAGGTAAGGATTTTTATACACTATGTCCACCCCCAAAACTAAAATTTAACCCACTGTTGGCCCATAGTGGGTTAAATTTTAGTTTTGGGGTGGACATGCCCTTTAATACACAACAAACATCTCTAAAGAATATGTGCATACAGTACATATATCTGCAATCTTCAATGGCTTGGACAGGTGTTTGGTATTCCCTGTATGTGGGACTTTAAAGACTTTAAAGGCATCTTAACTGATTTTTTTTTTTAATTGACCTTTACTGGAAACTCTAATTCTTTCCAAAAATGTTTTTTGTTATTCCTTAGAAATGTAATCTGAAAAATCATACATTTTATCTGTCAATCAAGTGCCTTATTATCATAAATCTTCTGCTGCATGCAGTTTTGCTGTAATTGATATAGTGAGGTATGGATTACATAATGATTACTGAGCAAGTTCTGGTTGAAGGCAACAGCAAAAAGGGCTACTTACATTTATTTATTCTGCATCCTGGACAAGTGCTGTGAGTGAGGAAATCTTATTCTGTGATTCCTATGTTTGTATGGACTGCACACAGGCAATAACTTCTGATACACGTGAGTGCCGGTATTTACTACTGTCTTTACATTTATTTATACATTAGGTCAGGCTAGTTACGTTTTCAGCCCTTAAAATGATCCAGGAGTGGATCAGTGATCCCATGTGACAATCATGTCAAAAAAGAAGTGCATTCATATTATATTTTAAGGGTATAGATTAAATTAACCTGGAAATGAGATAAAGAAACAAAAGAAACAAACAGGGTTATTCAATAAAGGTTCTTATAGATAAAAATGGTGCTAATTTGCCCAACCAATCAATGTTTAGCTTTCAAATGTTAAAGGGCATGTCCACCCCCAAAACTATATCATACCCCAACTACTGGCCCCACCATGTAGTGTAGTTAAATCCTTACCTAACATCCCAGCTCCATAGGGTTCTCCTGTAGCCCCCCCCCAAAGTCCCAAAAACTGCCCACCAGAGGACAGCAGAGTCCATATAGGACTCTGCCTCCTCCCTGCCCTCCGGGAGAAGTTTGGCATGCGTACTGCAGCCCTTCTCCCCCTCCCTCTCCCGATTCCCTCCCCCTACATTTAACCCCTTTAGTATAGTAATCCCACTGGTCCCCCAGCCCCAACCGCATAATTTTTTATTTTAAGAAAGCTCCCCAAACTCTTACTTACCTCTCCTCTTTCCTCCGCTGAAGTGAGCTGCCGGCAGCCGCATCCGTGATTGCTGCCGCTCAGCAACCACAGACGCGGCTGCCGGTCCACCCCTCCTTGCTTGCATTTCTCGCAAGCGAGGGGCCGGGAGCCCGGCGAGAAAAGGGGAGGTAAGTAAAAGTTTGTGGCACTTTCTTAAAATAAAAATTATGCGGTTGGGGCTGGGGGACCAGGGGGAGGCTATATTAAAAATTTGATTTAAGGGTGGACATACCCTTTAAATAATATTTGATTAGTTGGGGCAAGTTAGCGCCATTTGTAACAATAAGAACTTTTATTGAATCTCCCTGAAAGTCTCCAGCCGTATTCAGTTTATTCTCTACCCACAGAGTTGATCACAGTATGAGAATACAACAGATATTTATCTGATACTCTTTTTCTATGGATCCTTAATGATTACTAGTAATCCATGGAACTAAATCTGATCCACTTCCGATAACCTTTCACATTGTATCATGGTTCATACCTGATGCCTGGGACGCCCCACAATGGATGGGAAAAACGCTCTGGAGCATCTTCCCACAAATCCAGCCTTACAGAGCCCATCCATTGTCACACACGAGTGCGGTAGTGTCTTCCTTCTCGTCACACATCTTATATTCTACTTGCTCAAACTTCCAAACAAAACCTAAGGAAATAAACACAAATGATTTATGTGGTTTCATGCGGCTGAACCATTGAGTTACGGCAAATAACTAGTCTATGGTTATTACACTGGTGGGTGCAACTAGATGGCAAAAAAAAAGGATAACGTCTCAGATGTGGTTTGCAGAGGAATCTTGAAAATATAACAAAAAAAAGCTGTGAACTAAGGGATATAAGGCTAGGGATGCAAGGCGATACTTCCAACTGACCGATATTCTGTACTTTTTTTATGCGTCAACTGGTTGGTCGAAATATTACAGCCAACACAAGGATTAGAGATGGCCAGAACTGGTAAGATCCTTTCCGTTTTCAGATTTATGGATCCCTTGAAAATCCCAAGATCCCTCAAACATCCGAGTTGGACCCGGATCACATCTCTACAAGGATAAGATTTAGGGGAGATTTCCCAGAGCCTCTATTGCTTTGGTAAATCTACCTTCCATGATTCAGTATAGCGTTTGCTCCCATGGGTAAATCCCAAAAGGGGTTAGCCCTCAGCTCCATTTTTAGTCTTATGGATGTGAGGATAACAAATAGAGCAGAAATGAAGACCAAGAGGGGTGTGAGAGGTGGGCACATTCCCTTGTCATAACTGTTCACATTATGTTTATTGAGTAATTAACAAAAATGGATCAGGTTCACTTCATTACCACCCCCACCCCCCAGCTCTTTACTATTTCCAACTATTGTAAAAACAGCTGATCACTGAGTTGTGGCGGACCCTCCTACAGTCTGGGCCTGTGGCGAGGGTATACCGCCACTATGAAAGTAATCTTGTGGAGCTTGGGAATGATTCTAGGTACAAATGACAGGAAAAAAATGAGCAAGGGAAATTAAAACTTTGAAGTTAGAAGGACACAAGATGAGTGAAACAAAGGGGAGAATTGTGTGTGCCCTACACATGGTTACAATGCCATTCTGACAATGTTATTTATCTCCATAAATGTCCTTGTGGCCTGGGTTAAGTGGGACGAACTAGCAGAGCCATGAAGGTCAGGCTAATCGGACATAAGAGCAAATCTGGACCAGAGGAGGAAGAAAAGGAAAAGGCTAAGGATACATTTAGGAAGGAAACACAGATAATGACTTTTCTTTATGAGAAACACAAACAGGCTTTTTCAATAAGGAAGTACATTTTGCCTCAATCAGATTTTAACTGATCTACTACAGTTAGAAAACATTTAAATTGCTGCAGATTTGCACCTCTTATTTAATTAGACAAATGGGCCATATTTATAAAGCAGAGGTATCGCTTTTTAGCGATATTACATTTACGTGATTGTTAATTAACGAACGTTCAATCGGAGAATATCGTGCGATAGTAAACTACTGCAATGGTTTCTATGGGGATCGTAAATCTACGATTTCATTATCGTAGATTTACAATCTGTATCATTATCTCCGATTGGTTTTTAACTATCGTAAATTTACGATACCGATCGTTAAAGGCTAAAAAGCGATACGACAGCTTTTAAATAGGCCCAATGTGTCACAGTTAGATGCAAATACTGGAAAGGGTAACAGTAAAGGAGGGTGAACATATTTAAAAATAAATATATTGTTTAAGCTGTCAGTGATTGGCTGACTTCCAGACCCAGAGGCTGCAGAGGAGATATAAGAAAACATGGTATGAAATTCCCATCCAGTTTGTATCCAAGTTTTGTATTTAGGGCAACTGTGGTCTCAAAACAAGTTAGGGTTTATATAAGCCTGCAGTATTTCCTTTACACTGAGCCAACAATCACATCTCTGGCTGGAGCCTGTGAGAAATGATATTGGGGTGAATGCTCAAACTTCCTGCTTCCAGTAGGTTAGTGACATCACCTGACCTCTGCTGGCTCTTTTCCCCCGGGGGAGAACGCATGCTCAGTTAAACTTATTGCTGGAGAAATCAGGAAGTACCTGAGGAATAAACTGGCAGGTGAGAAGGGGAGCCTATTAATGCAGACAGGCTGGTCACTGACTACAAGCTGGTCACATGGAAAAAAACAGGAAGAGTTCAACCAAGAAGTAACATTATGAACTTTTGCAGCAATAACTTCTCACAAATTTTATCTAGAGATGTGATTTAGGTTTTATTTTGAAGGTGTGATGGAAGGTTTCTTAAATAATTCTTACTAGTTTGGAAGAATTTGAGACCACAGTTACCCTTTAAAGGAGGATTATGTCATGCAGAAACTGATGTCTTTTTGGCTCCCCCAATGTGTTTTCACTGACAATTTTCCCATTTTTGACATTGGAGAAAATAGTTTTATGAGGTAGGGGGAGGAGCCAAAAAGCAGCCAGTTCCGACTGAGTTAAATTCTCCTTTAATGTCTTATTTCTATTTAACAAACCACTTCTGGTATGTAAAGCGTTATTCCTAAGACTGGAACGTGCCACTGCATGGTTGTTTAAACAGTAATAAAAACCACTGATGATTCGGATTAAATCACATGAAAGGATTAAATGAAAACTTTGGACCCTTAGAGCTTAACCCCCCCCCCACCAACATGGCTTGAAGGGTCTGCCCCGGGGTCCTGGTAACCCTTGCAAAGTCCCACGGTGGCAGGGCGTGGACATTCTGGGGGTGTGGTCATGTGTTTGGGGTCTTGGCTGGGCATTCCAGGGGCATGGCTTTGCGTTCCGGTGGAAAGAGCTATTTGCGTCTGCCCCGACCCAGAAAAGTTGGGAGGTGGACATTGTTGGCATATGGTAGTGATGAGTGTGAATTACGGGTACTCCCTGTGTTTAATCAGTTTGTGTGACCACAATAACCAGACCATAGGAGAGTTCCCCCCCCTGACATGTTTTTTTTCACTTTATGGTTTAAATAAATGGGCCCAAATCTGATTCTGTGTGTGCTACCTCAGTGTGGGTATTGATTGCATGATATGGAATAATTTGGAACAGGTTAGGGCCAGGGAGTGCATTCCTATTGTGCTATGGTATAAAACATAACTTTACATTTATAAACACTAAATAGTTCTGGTTAATCCAGGTTCCCCCCTAATGAATTACTGATTTACACCCTAATATGCAGACAACCAAATACATGAGCCATGCATAGAAGCCGTTCCAGTCCCTGTGATTGGATGCCACACCCATGGAAGTGATAGATTTCTAACAGCACGTATGTGCATCCCATGAGTTACACAGTTACACACAGTTCATTTGGGTTGAAGAAAGACAACAGTTCAACCACAACCCCCAGAACCCAGAACAATATCTGTGCCCTCCATAGTACACATAATAATAACCTTCTAAAGGTAACATTGGGGTTTATTCAATAAGAGGTGCAAAATGTTTCCTGAAGCAACCAATCAGACTGTACAAAAATGTTTTCTAACTGACATAGCTAGGAAGTCTATGGTTGTGGAATCTAATCTAGAAGCTATTCTTGTATTAAGTAATGTACAATGGCCTTTCCTTGATCAACTTGTAAAAGGTAAAATGCTGAACACCAGAATGAATATATATTCAGGTTCATTTAACAAGAGGAGCAAACGAAATTTTCATCAACCAATCAGCTTTCTAAACCAGTAACAAAACTGATTGGTTAAAGAACATTTCGTTTGCACCATGCTGGTGTTCAGACACTGTAGATTAGATTAGACCACCATAGACCTTCCTAGTCTGCATGTTAGTATATTGGCTACCTGAATCTTTGCAATGAATTCCAACACAAGTATTATATATCTATATCTATATCTATATAGATATATATATATAGGTCATAGCAATAGGCGAAACTATGAAAATGGATAAATTGTAATGTATTTATAAGGGGAGACATTAGTCTTTGTTTAATAAAGGGGGATTGTAAAATACAAAGTGATGAATGAATCCCTCTGTGTTTAAACTTAGAGCGGAGACCTGATGTTCTCACTTATCCAGCGGGAATGAAGAATCTATTTCCTAATTAGGAAGTTTTCTTAAATGTCTGTTTTTGGAATAAGATTTCAGGTCAGGGGTGGGGGATTTAACTTATAACCAATTCAACCAACTCTGAGCCAAATAAAGAACCCAGAGGAGGGGCAGACTGAGCAGTGAATAATGGCAAGTCCAAAAACAAGAAACCATATTTAGCAATAGACCTCGCATGGAGGAGACACCTAATGTCACAACATTGTGTTGGTCCATTCAACTGATCGCATTCATCAGGCAGTAACTGTCACTCATTAGTTTAAATCCAGCACTTTGCAGGGAAGGACCCAAGCCCAAAAGTTACAGGTTAAAATACAGGAAAAGGTGGTTTACAAGCCTTGCCCTACAGTTGTTGCTGAACTACAATTCCTACAATTGGATGATGGGATTGGTTGTTCAACAAGGGCACAGGATCACTTTTTTGTCTCAGGTACCCATGCTAACAATACCACACCACCCAGTTTGTAATTAGCATATTAACAGGATGGCCAATAAGAAAGCTCAATGTACACGTATTCTAAACACATACAAACACATTAGTACCAGTTACCATCCCCACAGAATCAGATGTTTAGTACAGTCAGGCATTATACATTCCATTTATTATTCAGCTAGACCATTAGACTGTAGCTCTTTGGACAAATGTATACTTTCTTGCAATCAAATGCATATCCTCAGTATTGTAAACCTTATACCTTCTATTCCAATGAACCAGGCGCACTCACAGATACACAACAGACCAACTGGTTCTAGTAAACAACCACTCCCCACTTTCAATAAAGTACCACAGTATGAGAAAAACTGACCCATAAAATTGATAGACAATCCCACCTGCAATCACAAACCGCAAGGAAATTGCACACACACATCTTCTGTCTATGGTCTGTCTATCACTGCAATGCTCTCATTGAATGCAAGAAGATGCTCCTGGGTCTCTTGCTAAGGTTGCAGCATCACTTACCCTCACAGTGCTTTGCTGGGGTTAAGCTACTCCGGATGTGCACTGGGAATGTGAAAGGAGTTTCACTATTAGTCTGTGTCTGTTCCCCACCCACCAGCTTCCCAAACAGGAACACAGACAGACATCAACCCAATCTCTCACTCTAACACATCCATATAGGGACCTTAAGACTAAACCCTCTAATCTGGGTGGATAAGCGCCCTGGGTCCCTTCCATTGCATTCCATTATAGTAGTCAGGAACAGGAGGAGGTTTCAGCTGTGGAATATAACAAATAAAATAGGGAGAAAAAGTCAGGGCAGCAGTAGAAATCCCTGAAGGGCACGGATAAAATTCTATCTACCGCACATGGGCACAGGCTTGGTGGATGTAGGGAAAGGAGGCGGTAAACCAGGGGTTAATGTTGGAATTTCATCTCCAAAAAGGGAGTGATACAGAGATTCCAGTTACTAGATGTGAGTGTGTTAGAATTTCCTAGTGGAAGGTGTCATTTATTAACAGGGTGTAGTAAGAATAACCCACACACCCGCACCCTCTACCACACAGGACAGGGTGTAGCTGCCAGGGAGCGGGGGGGGGGGCATTAAGTTGAGACCCTGATGCTCTGGCGGTCCAGGCCCACATTTCACAGGCCACTGCGGTAGCGAAATTGCAGTGGCCCGGCCCCCCTGCAAGTTTTGTGACAAGCCCCTACCCATACCCCTCCTCTCCCCAGCTGCAGGCCAGGTAATGCTCGGCTGATCGCACATATGTTAGTAAAGGTGCACGCGATTGCCAGTTCAAAACATCAGTACTGGACCGGCAGTTGTGTTACACGCTAACCGTGTGCACCCTACATACGTGTGATCAGCTGATCGTGGTACCTGGCCTGCAGATCGCTCTGTCCTCTTAAGGTGCCCACGCATTAGTACTTTGGAACAGTTTGCAACAGGGCCAATCAGGGGTTGATATGTTAAATGGCTGTTCCATAGTTCCATTAAAATGACATTTGGAGTACAGTAGTACATTATTATGGTTCAAACTGTATATGATAATACTATTGTGGAAAAAACAAGGGGTGCAACTAGAACAATAATGGGACCCCCTCCCTGCCAGTGGTGTAGTAGAATCACTGGGCCCCCCAGAAAAAGTATGATGGGGCCCCTATCTGTGCTTCATCCACAGTGGTTTCTGGGAGAAGCTATATCTCATTATAAAATTAAGAAATGGGGACCAGCTGTTATATATATTTATACAGCATTAGAACAGAGCACACTGAGAATTAACTTGTACCCGAGATACCTTACACAGAGAACCAATCACATTGCCGCACTCTGGTTTCCCCACAATCATAAAGACATACTGATAGGTTGTTGTGTCAATAAATGTGCTTAGATTGTAAGCTCTTCGAGGCAGGACCTGATTGTGAATGTATACAACGGAAGATGTTGGCGCTATATAAATCCACAACAATAATAATAATATGCTTGTGAAGTTTCTCATTCTCCAGGTCATGGTAATCTGTTGTATTCAATTAGATCAACTGGACTTGAAATGTAGTTCTTACCAGCAGAACTGATCTCAACCCAGAACAGGTGTGTTCCTTGTTGGACTTGTGCCTGAATACCACCTATTTCAAATACAGGTAAGTCTACTAAGCAAAAACATGGATGTGCTATGGATCTCCAGTTTCACCTATTGTGGCCAACCTTTACATGGAGGAGGTAGAAAACACAGGCGCTTAATACCTTTAAGGGCATAGCACCCAGCCACTGGTCAGATATGTTGATGACACCTGGGTTAAAATCCACCAGAAGGAAGTACAAGCTTTCACAGAACACTTAATTGCGGTGGACCAAACATTAAATTCACAAGGGAAGAGGTACAAAACAACAAACTGGCTTTCTTGGACTGCTTGTAGAAGTTAAGGAAAATGGTAAACTGGAAGTAGAGGTTTACAGAAAACCAACACCACAGATCAGTATTTGATGTTTGACTCCCACCACCCTTTAGATCACAAGCTGGGTGTCATCAGAACCCTGCAAACCAGAGCCGAAACATCCCCACTAGCACAAGAGGCGAAGGCTAAAGAAATGAAACATCTCAGAGGAGCCCTTAAAACTTGTGGATATCCAGACTGGGCCTTTGTCAAAAGAAGTAAAGGAAAGAAAAGAAACACAAATACCACAGTGAAGGGAAAAGCAAGACAGGAGGAAGAACATGGTCATCCCATATGTCAGGGGTCTCTGAGAAATTAAGAAGAATTTTCAAAAAAATCGTATCCCTGTCTCTTTAAACCGAACAACACACTGAGGCAGCAATTGGTACATCCAAAACCCAATACCAAAACACAAGAAAAGCGACATCATATATGCGGTGCAGTGCAGTGAAGATGCTCTGATTTGTATGTGGGGGAGACCAAACAGCAACTGCATCAACGTATGGCCCAGCACAGAAGCCAATTCCTCGGGTCAGACTCAGCCGTGTATCTGCATCTTAAGGATAAAGGACATACCTTTGAAGATTGTAATGTTAACATCTGGCGAAGGAACGTGACTGGTTCAAGAGGTGTTAAGGAGGCCATTTATGTGAAAATAAAGAAACCAAGCCTAATAGAGGTGGGGGTTCGACACCAACTGTCTGCCATGTACAATGCTTTTTAACACCTTACTCTGGGCGTTCCTATAACACCTCTTAGCCACTATCTAATCACACCCTTACACCTGGCTGTGATATGCTAATTGGATTTTCCAGGTACATAATTGTTGCCACAGATTCTTGTACAAGTCATTCTGAATTGAGAAAGCCAGTCAGATGACTAGCGAAACGTCTTCAAGAACTACATTTCAAGTCCAGTTGATCTAATTGAATACAACAGATATAATAATAATAATAATAATGAGGCTACCACCTCATAACCAAACTATTGATGAGTCCCTGGTTTTATATCCAAACTGCCGGTTTTGAAAATTCCTATGGAATCCTTGAAAATTACAATTAAAAATTCAGAAAATGATGATTCAATTGGGTTCAAAATGATTTTAAAAATTTTTGGAACATACAATAGGTTCCGCAGAAACGCTGTCGGAAAAAAACTCGCAAGTTTACATGAAATCTACATGCTGTACAAGGCTACCTAGACATTAAATGCATGCTGTATGGCTACACTGAAGTCAGTACAGCCTGCATGAATTGCATACCCTCCAACATTCACCATGAAATAGCATACAGGGCCATATTTATAATATTTTTAGGGATACCACTAATAATTTACGACTGTGGTCGTAAATGTACGGCCGCGATCATACATTTACGACCGAATGTTTGTTAATTAACGAAGGTTCGATCATAGAATACCGTGCGGTAGTAAACTACCGCAATGGTATTCAACGATCATAAATTTACAATACCGTTCATTAAAGTCGCGGTATCGCTAAAAAGTGATACTGCAGCTTTATAAATATGGTCCAGAGTGTCCCACAACCATCCTGTTTTCCCTGAGACTGTTACGATATGAAAGGTCACGGAGTGGACGGGACTTACTGAAATGAAGGCATATCTATGATGTTTGGGTACATGTATATGATATTTAGGGTGTTAACATGACATTGGTGGTGTGGTCGTAATGTTTAGGGGTGAGGCTATTTGTGGTTCTGCCTTTTGAAGAATTGAGGTATGGATTGTGAAATGCATTGCACAGGGCTGTGCTAATATCAGGTTCACTTCATTATCCTCCCCCTGCAGCTCTGTACCATGTTATTTCTATAAGTACCTACCCTCCAACATTCCCCTTTAAATAGTGACACTATTGAGAAATACATTGCACAGGGCTGTGCTAAGATCAGGTTCACTTCATTATCCTCCCCCTGCAGCTCTGTACTATGTTTTTTTCTATGAGTACCTACCCTCCAACATTCCTCTTTGAATAGGGACACTATTGAGAAATGCATTACATAGAGCTGTACTAAGATCAGGTTCACTTCATTATCCTTCCCCTGCAGCTCTGTACTATGTTATTTCTATGAGTACCTACCCTCCAACATCCCCCTTTAAATAGGGACACTATTGAGAAATACATTGCACAGGGCTTGCTAAGATCAGGTTCACTTCATTATCCTCCCCCTGCAGCTCTGCACCATGTTATTTCTATAAGTACCAACCCTCCAAAATTCCCCTTTAAATAGGGACACTATTGAGAAATACATTGCACAGGGCTGTGCTAAGATCAGGTTCACTTCATTATCCTCCCCTTGCAGCTCTGTACTATGTTATTTTTATACGTTACCTACCCTCCAACATTTCCCTTTAAATAGGGACACTATTGAGAAATACATTGCACAGGGCTGTGCTAAGATCAGGTTCACTTCATTATCCTCCCCCTGCAGCTCTGTACCATGTTATTTCTATAAGCACCTACCCTCCAAAATTCCCCTTTAAATAGGGACACTATTGAGAAATACATTGCACAGAGCTGTGCTAAGATCAGGTTCGCTTCATTATCCTCCCCCTGCAGCTCTGTACCATGTTATTTCTATAAGTACCTACCCTCCAACATTCCCGTTTAAATAGGGACACTATTGAGAAATACATTGCACAGAGCTGTGCTAAGATCAGGTTCACTTCATTATCCTCCCCCTGCAGCTCTGTACCATGTTATTTCTATAAGTACCTGCCCTCCAACATTTCCCTTTAAATAGGGACACTATTGAGAAATACATTCAGGAAGGGTTTTTATCGACACTATTGAACCCGAGGAAGGATTTTATCGGACACTATTGCGCACCCAGGAAGGTTTTTATTGGACCACTACTTGCCACCAGGAAGGGGTTTTTATTGGACATATTGCATCACAGAAAGGTTTTTTCATTGGGACACTATTGCACCGCGGGAAGGCTTTTAATTGGACACTATTGCACCCAGGAAGTTTTTAGGACACTCCGTTGTGTTTTATTGGACACTATTGCACCCAGGAAGTGTTTTTATACGGACACTATTGACCCAGGAATGTTCATCGGGGACCATCGAAGCTTTTATCGGACATATGCCACCCAGACAGGGGTTTTTATTGGGACACATGCACCCCAGGAAGGGGTTTTATTGGACCACTATTGCACCCAGGAAGGGTTTTTTTTATTGGAACTATTGACCCAGGAAGGGTTTTTATGGACACTATTGCACCAAGGAAGTGTTTTGTTAGTGGACACTATTGCACCCAGGAAGGTTTTTTCTATGGCACACTATTGCAAACCCAGGAAGTGTTTTTATCGGACACTATTGCCACCCGGAAGTATTTTTATTGGACAACTATGTGCACCCAGGAAACGTTTTTTTTAATTGGATACTATTGCACCAGGAATGGGGTTTTATTGGGACACTATTGCACCAGGAAGTGTTTTTAGTGGCACTATTGCACCCAGAAGTGTTTTTATTGACACTTTGCAACCAGGAAGGTTTTTTATTGGGACACTATTGCACCCAGAGTGTTTTTATTGGACACTATTGCACCCCATAAGTGTTTTTTTGGACACTATTGAACCCCGGTAAGGGTTTTTTATTGGACACTATTGACCCAGGAAGTTGTTTTTTTATTGGGACACTATGATCCCCAGAAAGGTTTTTATTGCACACATTAGCACCCAGGAAGGGTTTTTGATTGGAACTATTGCACTAGAAAGGGTTTTTAATTGGGATATATGCCACCCAGGAAGGGGTTTTTATTGGACACCTGCCACCCAGGAAGTTTTTTTTGGCACACTATTGCACCCAGGAAGTGTGTTTTATTGGGACACTATTCCACCCAGGAAGGGTTATTTTATTGGAACACTATGTGCACCCAGAAGTGTTTTTTATCGGACACTATTGAACAGGAAGGGATTTTTATCGGACACTATTGCACACCAGGAGGGTTTTTTATTGGACACTATTGCACCCGAAGGGTTTTATGGACACTATTGGCATCAGAAAGGTTTGTTTCATTGGACACTATTTGCACCCGGAGGGAAGGCTTTCTGATTGGACACATTGCACCCAGGAGTGATTTTTATTGGACACTATTGCACCCAGGAAGTGTTTTATTGGACACTATTGCACCCCCCAGGGGAAGTGTTTTTTATCGGAAACTATTGAAACCCAGGAGGATTTTTATCTATCGGACACTATGGCACCAGAAGGGTTTTATGGACACATTGCACCCAGGAAGGGGTTTTATTGGCACGTATTGCATCCAGAACGGTTTTTTTCATTGGGGACACTTATTGCACCAGGGAAGGGCTTTATTGGACACTATTGCACCAACAGGAAGTGTTTTTATTGGACACTATGCACCAGGAAGGTTTTTTATTGGACACTTATTGCACACAGGAAGGTTTTCAATTGGACCCAAATTGACCAGGAAGTGTTTTTTTATTGGACATATTGCACCCAGAAGTGTTTTTTATGTGGACACTATTGCCACCCAGAGCGGTTTTTATTGGACACTATTGCACCCAAGAAGGGTTTTTCAATTGGAACATTGCCCCAGGGTTGGAAGGGTTTGTATTGCACCTATTGCACCCAAGAGTGTTTTTATTGGACACTATGTGCACACAGTGAAGGTTTGTATTAGACCAGATTGCACCCAGGAAGGGGTTTTTATTGGGACACTATTGCACCCAGGAAGGGTTGTTTATTGGACACTTTATTGGGAAATATTGCGAAGATTATTGGACACTAATTGCACCCAGGAAGGGTTTTATCGGAACTATTGCACCCAGAAGGGTTTTTTATTGGGACACTATGCACCCAGGAAGGGTTTTTATTGGACACTGACCGAGGGTGGCTCTATTGCACCCAGGAAGGGGTTTTTTAATTGGATACTATGCACCCAGGAGGGGGTTTTATTGGACACTATTGCACCCAGGAAGGGTTTTTAAATTGGATACTTGCACCAGGAAGTGTTTTTTATTGGACACTATTGGCACCCAGGAAGGGTTTTTATTGGACACTATATTGCACCCAGGAAGGGTTTTTTATTGGGACACTATTGGCCCCAGGAAGTTGTTTTTATTGGACACTATTGCACCCAGGAAGGTGTTTATTAGACACTATTGCACCCAGGAAGGGTTTTATTTTATTGGACACTATTGCCACCCATGAAGGGTTTTTTGGACACTATTTTTTATTGGCACTATTGCACCAGGAAGGTAGGTTATTGGATACTATTGCACCCAGGAAGGGTTTTTATGGACATATTGCACCAAGAAGGGTTTATTGGCCCACTATTGCAACCAGGAAGGGTTTATGGACTCTATTGCACACAGGAAGGGTTTGTTTAATTGGATTACTATTGGCACCCAGGAGGGGTTTTATGGAACACTATTGACCCGGAAGGGTTTTTAAATGGATACATCTGCACCCAGGAAGTGTTTGTTTAGGGACACTATTGCACCCGGAAGGGTTTTTTATTGGACACTATGCACCCAGGAAGGTTTTTATTGGGACACTATGACACCCATGAAGTGTTTTTATGGACACTATTGCACCCAGGAAGTTTTTTTCAATTGGACACTATTGACCACCAGGAAGTGTTTTTATCGGACACTATTGCCCACCAGAAGGAAGTATTTTATTGGACACTTATTGCACCCCAGGAACGTTTTTTAATTGGATACCTATTGCACCAGGAAGGTTTTTAGTGGACACTATTGCACCAGGAAGTGTTTTTTCTTGGACAACTATTGCACACGGGAAGTTTTATTGGACCACTTATTGACCCGGGAAGGGTTTTTTATTGGACACTATTGCACCCAGGAAGGGTTTGTTTAGTTGGGACATATTGCACCCAGGAAGGGTTTTTTATGGACACTATTGCACCCAGGAAGGGTTTTTTATTGGAACATATTGCCCCAGGAAGGGTTTTTTATTGGGGCACATATTGCACCAGGAAGGGTTTTTGTATTGGACAACTTATTGCACCCAGGGAAGTAGTTTTTGATTGGACACTATTGCACCCAGGAAGTGTTTGTTATGGGACACTATTGCACCAGGAAGGGGTTTTATTGGACCACATGGCCATCCAGAAAGGTTTTTTTCATTGGCACCCCCCTATTGCACCCGGGATGAAGGGTTTTATGGACACATATTGCACCCAGGAAGCTGTTTTTATTGGGGACACTATTGCACCAGGAAGTGTTTTTTATGTGACCACTATGCACCCAGGAAGGGTTTTTCATTGCACGTATTGCACCCAGTGAAGTGTTTTTATGGGACACTATTGCACCAGGAAGGGTTTTTATTGGCACATTGCACCCAGAAGTGTTTACACTTGGACACTATTGCACCAGGAAAGGGTTTTTATGGACACTATTGCCCCAAGAAGTGTTTTTATTGGAACATTGCACCAGGAAGGGGTTTTATGGACACTATGCACACAGGAAGGGTTTTTATGTGGAACTATTGCACCCAGAAGGGGTTTTTTATTGGACATATTTTTTATTGGACACTATTGACCCAGGAAGGATTTTATTGGTTACTATTGCACCCAGGAAGGTTTTTTTATTGAGACACTATTGCACCCGGAAGGGTTTTTATTGGACACTAATTGCACACGGAAGGGTTTTTTGAAATTGGATACTATTGCACCCAGGAAGGGGTTTTTAATGGATACTATTGCACCGGAAAGTGTTTTTTATTGCGACACGATGCACCCAGGAAGGGTTTTAAATTGGATGACTATTGCACCAGGAAGTTGTTTTTTATGGGACCATATTGCACCAGGAAGGGTTTTTTATTGGAAACCATATTGCACCCCAGGAAGGGTTTTTTATTGGACACTATTGCACACCCAGGAAGATTTTTTTTTATTGGACACTATTGCACCCAGGAAGTTTTTTTCTATTGGACACTATTGCACCCTGGAAGTTGTTTTTATCGGAACATTGCACCAGGAAGTATTTTTATTGGACACTATTGCACCCAGGAAGGGTTTTTTATTGGATAGACATGACACCCAGGAATGGGTTTATTGGACCACTAGCACCAGAAGTGTTTTTTATAGGACATATTGCACCTGGGAAGTGTTTATTGGACACTATGCACCCGCGATAGTGTTTTTTGGACACTATTGCACCCAGGAAGGGTTTTTATTGGACACTTTGCACCCAGGAAGGGTTTTTTTTTGGCACTATTGCACCCAGGAAGGTTGTTTTATTGCGACCACTATTGAACCCAGGAAGTGTTTTTTATTGGGACACTCATGCACCACATGGAAGTGTTTTTTATGGGACACTTTTGCACCAGGGAAGGTTTTTATTGGACATTTGCACCAGTAAGTAAGTGTTTTATGGGCACTATATTGCACCCACAAAGTGTTTTTATTGGACATATTGACCAGGAAGGGTTTTATTGGACAATATATGCACCCAGGCAAGTGTTTTTTATTGGACACTATGGCATCCAGGAAGGTTTTTTTATTGGACACATTGCACTCAGGAAGGGTTTTTAGTGGACACAAATGCCCACAGGAAGTGTTTTTTTATTGAGAACACTAGGCACCCAGAGAAGGGTTTTTATTGGACAACTATTGCACCAGGAAGGGTTTTTTGGGACACCTACTGTACACGGGAATTTCGGAGTGTTTTTTATGGACACCTATTCCCGGCAAGTGTTTTATTTGGACACTATTGGCACGGAAGTGTTTTTTATGGACACTATTGCACCCAGGAAGGGTTTTTTTTGACACTATGCCAACAGAAGGGTTTTTTTTAATTGGACACTATTGCGCCCCAGGAAGGGTGTTTATTGGCCACTATTGCACCCACAAAGTGTTTTTTTATTTGGACACTATTGAACCAGGAGGGTTTTTTTATTGGACACTATTGACACCCAGGAAGTGTTGTTTTATTTGGACACTATTGCATCCAGGAAGGGTTTTTTTATTGGACACTATTGCCACTCAGGAAGGGGTTTTTTTATTGGACAACAAATGCACCAGGAAGTGTTTTTTTGGACACTATGGCACCCAGGAAGGTTTTATTATGGACACATTTGCACCCAGAAGGGTTTTATGGACACTACTGCACCCAGAAGTGTTTTTTGGGGACACTATTGCACCCATAAGATTTCTTATTGGACCCTATATGCACCCAGGAGGATTTTTATGGAACTATTGCACCCAGGAAGGGTTTGTATTGGACACTATTGGCACCCCGGAAGGGTTTTTATTGGACACTATTGCACCCAGGCGGAAGGGTTTTATTGGACACTATTGCACCCGGGAAGGGGGTTTTTTTTTAATGGGATACTATTGCACCCGGAAGGGTTTTATGGACACTATTGCACCCAGGAAGGGTTTTTCATTGGTACTATTGCACCAGGAATTATTTTTTATGGACACTATTGCACTCAGGAAGATGTTGTTTATTGCGAACTATTGCACCAGGAAGTGTTTTTATTGGACACTAATGCACCCAGGAAGGTTTTTTTTATTGGACACTAGTTGCACCCAGAAGGGTTTTTTATTGGAAAACTATTGCACTCAGGAAGGGTTTTTTATTGGACACTATTGCACCCAGGAAGTGTTTTTTTGTGGAACACATATTGCACATCGGAAGTGTTTTTAGTGACACTACTGCACCAGAAATGTTTTTCCATTAAATTCATTGGCCTGCATTTATAAATAAACATTATCCATAAATTCCTTAGAGTATGCTTCCAATCCAGGGTTCACAACAAATATAGAGGACCCTACAAATAGTATGGGCCCCCCCAGAAGTACACTATAGGGGCACACGGAAACATCTATTTCAACTCAACATTGAAAAAGAGTATTACTTCCACACACCATACCAATATTCTATGCACTACACTAATTTACTCGTAAATACACACCTAAAAATACAAATACATATTAGGGAATCGTCCCCAGGATCGACCCCGTAGCAGTACTTAGGACAGAACTCCCAGGTACATACCGACCCCCTGTGCGGGCCGGGACAGGCCGTACGGACGGGGTGTGAAGATTACGAGGGAGATAGCGAGTGGGCGTGAACAAGGACGCCGGACGGCAGGAGAGGTAGACTGATGAACGCTGCATAAAGGGAAGTCCCGACCAGTATGGCCGTAACCCGGGGGAAGTGAGTATAGAGTACTTTCATTTATTTATTCCCAGCAAGCATTCACTTTGTTCTACAGGCATACGGGAATTTAGGATACTGCGAAGAGAGGAGAGATGCAGAGAGGGGGTTCAAGAACTATTGATCTTTTACCTGTTGGTTTGGAGGACGCCCCATATTATTGTATTGTATTTTAGGTGTGTATTTTTACGAGTAAAAATATGATTATATGGTAATTGTGTTGTATGGTTGTGGGAATAATACATTTCCATATTTGCAGTGAATAGGGCGTTTTGCCCATTAGGTGTACTTCTGGGGGGCCCATACATATCTCTAGGGTCTCTCTATTTGTTGTGTATTAGAATGTGTTATACACTGGGAGCACCACCGGCAAAGGGTTGCACACAACTGCACTAGTCAGTAGTTGGTGAGGTAGGATACCGTTGTGTTCCACATCAGGGTGCCAGGATTTTTTGCGCCCCAAGCGGAGGGCATGGCAATGTAACGTGGGGGGGTAGCGGTAGACTGGGCAGGGCGTTTGTGGGGGCGGGCGGACAGTTTTCCTCTGTAGGACGAGATTTCGCCATGACTGCAGTTGGGACATCCTGGCACTCTGCCCGACCTGTCATGATTTTGGTGGGTTATGGACCACTAGGGGCACTGTTACCACAGATTAAGAAGGCGTTCCATTCTGAACTCACTATATTAAGAAGTATTTTTTAAAAGTGCCTGAAAGCCATATAATACAAGCTAAAACCAGCTGTTGTAATTATGACAAACATCTGTTGTTTTTGTGGTTTTTGTATTACAGTAAGATTATTGTTGTAGGGAACTATATGTATATAGACATTATTTCGCACTTTGTGTTTGCAGAAGAAACCAGAACAACAGTCACATGACCACTGCACGATCCCAGTCCAGTTATGGTACCAGAGGAGAATAAAAATCTGACTGGTTCACGGATTGTTTAAAGTAGCAGAGGCCCAGGGAAGGCAGCAGGGGGGACGTCGTATAAATGGGAAATATTGAAAACATTCCCATAGAGGCTCTGCTATCCAATGGATACTATCACACCACATGGATTGTCATTGCTTTTCTTGTATGTCAACTTTAAATGGCAGGTCATGTAGTAACAGTTAATCACCCATTAATCCATTCTCAATCTGTTGTGTGTTGAGCTTTAAGGTCCTTACTTCATGGGGGAATTTGTCTATCGTTATTGACTGAATCCTTTGACATTTGAGTGGTTTAATAGTAACAATCTAGCATTCCGGTCACATTATACAAGATTAAACATCAAAGGTGATTAAAACCTTAATAGTTGTGGGTATGCCATACTGCTTGTCTCTGGAAGGTTGTACAAGTAATATGAAAACCATAGATTACAAGATTAACTAAACCCCTGTTGTTGAGTTATCAACGTAGGCCAGATCAGGGCGGGAGTAAGTTCACATTATAAAACAAAACTCACAACACTGAGCACACCTCTCCTCCAAGCTGTCCGCGCTGCGGGCGTGTACCTGCTTTTCAGTCCATAAATATGAAATCCAGAAATGCAACAGATCTCGAACTTTGTAAACTGAAAAAACTTTATTCACTCATTCGTGAAAAAACCTTAGGGCAATGTTTCGGGTGGAATTCCACTTTGGATAAAGTGATTATTTAAAAGGCGAAATGTTGCCCTAGAGGTTTTTCACAAGGAGTGATAAAAAGTTTTTCAAGTTTACAAACGTTTGAGAGTCACGTTTGCATTTGTGGTGTTAGAATTAATGAAACAAATACATCAGGAGCAGTGAGACAGCCATTGAGAAGAAATATGAAATGTGGAGTGAGCTCTTTAATTCTTACTGAGACTGGCCCTGGGTCTTTTTTTCCTAGGTTGGCCCAATTACAGAAGACCAGACACGGCGCAGCATGGGTGGCTCATGCTCAATGAGTTCAGATCCACCTTTTCACATACTGTATAATAGGTTAAAAAGTCACAATAAATTCAATGAATGTTATTAAATTTGTTTGCTGGCGTGGGGGTGTCTTTAGCGGGTTAAAGTCAAGCTGAACGATTCAATATCTACAATATCTTTTACTACACCCCACTTCATCAGTATGTGTCCACCCCACTTACATTGTAAAGCTGGGTACACACCATAAAATTCTTCCTCTGGCAGACTGATCAAGGCTTTCAACTGGTTGGCCAGGACAGTTAGCTGCATCCAACAGTTAGCCGCGACGATCGAGCGGTCCATAGAGGACCACACAATTGGTAATGGTTTTCAGACTAAGGAATGGTGGACGAGTGGTCTGAGTGGCCATACAATAATTCAGCCCGACCAACCGAAACACTGTGAAACGGTTTTTCGGGCCGAAGATATTGTAGGTGTGTACCAGCTTTTTGTTTCGGGCAGGGTCTCATTATAATTGTCTTAAGACACACCACACTTACCGATTTAAATGTATTTAATTTAAATATATGTATTCTAAATCTATGTCGAAACTTTATATAAAATTTGACATACATTAAAAAATACCGTGGCGCCTTTCCGTACTCCACCCAAATAATTTCTTTAATGTTTTTAAAATCCAGGTTTTAATATACCTTTAATTGTATAAAGGTAGCCTGGTGCTCGGGTGATAACTCGTATAACTAAAACTTCATTCTTTATGAAAGAAATTCCTAAACCACAATAAGGCAAGCACAGACAATAGGGACATCCCTGCTCGACAGCAACCAATGACAGTGAATCAGGACCGGCACTCAAATCTAGCGCTTTCCCTTATAAAGTCAGAGTTTAAGGAACTGCACCCAGCATTTCATGTTTCCACAATGACTGATATTTGTGGAAAACTTTAAATTTCAGACCAGGAAGTGTCTGTAAAAGTATCACACTCGTATTAATGTTCTTGTGTGAACTCTATGTTTACTATGTACAAAAAAATTACATAAAATAATGTTCCAGGACAAGGATCACTTAATAATAGGATAATAGGTTATTGTAGGTATTGGCAAAGGGTTTTTTTTTTTTTGCCATTTAGTTTTATTGAAGAATGGGAGGTAATAAGCTGGTCTTACCCCCTCTTTCAATAAAACTGCAGGAGCAGGAGAGAAGGTAAGGTAACTACCCAATCAATCGCTCCTCCGCCGTGTAGTCTAGCAGGTCCTGACAGACTCTGCCTTCTATGCGCATGTTGCTCGCACTTGCGATAGAAGACAGGGTCTGTCAGGACCTGTCAGACTAGGTGGTGGAGGAGCGATGATTGGGTAAGTACCTTACCTTCTCCTGGCTCCTGCAGGTTTTATGAAGAACGAGGGGTAAGACACTTCTACACATGCACATAGAAGACAGAGTCCGTGGGACCTGCCAGATACATGGTGGAGGAGTGAGCGATCAGGTAAGTACCTTACCTTCTCTCCTGGCTCCTGCAGGTTTTATTGAAGAACGAGGGTAAGACACTTCTACACATGGCATAGAAGACAGAGTCGTTGGGACCTGCCAGACTACGTTGGCGGAGGAGTGAGCGATTAGGTAAGTACTTACCTTCTCTCCTGGCTCCTGCAGGTTTTTATTGAAGAATGAGGGTAAGACACTTCTACACATGCACATAGAAGACAGAGTCCTTTGGGACCTGCCAGACTACATGGCGGAGGAGTGAGCGATCAGGTAAGTACCTTACCTTCTTCCTGGCTCCTGCAGGTTTTTTGAAGACGAGGGGTAAGACACTTCTACACATGCGCATAGAAGACAGAGTCCTTTGAGACCTGCCAGACTATGTGTCGGTCTGGGGAGGAGTGAGCGATCAGGTAAGTACCTTACTTCTCTCCTGGCTCCTGTGGTTTTATTGAAGAAGTGGAAGTCACAGCTCCTTTATCTCCATTCTTCAATAAAACTAAATGTCAATTTATTTTATTTCCAGTGGAGATACCCTTTAAGAGCTTAACTTGAAAACAAATTGACCACATCTATATATAAAACCCATAAGCCAAGAAACAGATTTGCATGTTAAACCACTTCTGTTTTTTGTTCCTGGTGAATAGTGCTAGAAATATGCTTGTGAAGGTTCTCATCATCCAGGTCATGGTATATCTGATGTATTCAATTAGATCAACTGGACTTGAAATGTAGTTCTTGAAGACGTTTCGCTAGTCATCCGACTGGCTTTCTCAATTAGAATGACTTGTACAAGAATCTGTGGCAATTTGTACCCTGGAAAATCCCAATTAGCATATCACAGCCAGGTGTTAAGGGTGTGATTAGATAGTGGCTAAGAGGTGTTAGGAACGCCCAGAGTAAGGTGTTAAAACAGCATTGTACATGGCAGACAGTTGGTGTCGAACGTGACTGGTTCAAGAGAGGTGTTAAGGAGGCCATTTATGTGAAAATAAAGAAACCAAGCCTAAAAGAGGTGGGGGGTTTGACACCAACTGTCTGCCATGTACAATGCTGTTTTAACACCTTACTCTGGGCGTTCCTATAACACCTCTTAGCCACTATCTAATCACACCCTAACACCTGGCTGTGATATGCTAATGGGATTTTCCAGGGTACATAATTGCCACAGATTCTTGTACAAGTCATCTGAATTGAGAAAGCAGTCATGGATGACTAGCGAAACGTCTTCAAGAACTACATTTCAAGTCCAGTTGATCTAATTGAATACATCAGATATAGTGCTAGAAATAATTATATGTTTACAAGGGAAGAAAGGTGCTATTCCTAAATCCAAGTAATTGATCCATTTTAACCCAAACCAATGAAATACAATCCATGTAAAAAACCTTAAAGGGGAAGTTCAGTAAATATGCCTTAAGTACAAAAGTAAGTAAACTATAGTATTTGGGCAAGGCCTGATTTTTTTACTTTTTTCTCCCCCTCTTGACACTTATTTTTGTGTTTGCCAGGCATTGTTTGAGTGGTCACTTATGTTGGGCTGCTTAGTGGGATTTAACTATACTTGCCTCCACCACCCGTTCCACCGGACTCGGCAGTCAGTAGTACCCAGAGTGAGAATGTAAACCGTCAGGTCCTCACCGCTGGGTTTGCCTTCTATCTTCTGCATTACTTAAACTTTCCTTCATGAGTCCACTTTCACCTTCACAATCCCAGCCAATGAGAATACACGCTTCTAGAAGTGTATCTTCCCATTGGCGGAGTCGCCCAGCACGCAACCCATTCCTGAATGAAGGACGAAGCCACATAGGAAAGTTTAAGTATGTATTAAGAAGTTGAAAGCAAACCCAGCGTGAGGACCTGGCGGTTTATGTCTTCACCCTGTTACTAACCATCAGTGGACAGCGGATAAGGTGAGTGTTGCCCTTTAACCCTATTTAGTTGTTTCCAACCATATCCTCAGTTGTACTTGGATGTTCTATAGTGTATACAAATAGTATTTTTTTATTCCATTAACCAATTTGTGCCTAAATAAATGCTTTTGTACTGACTTGTATATAACCGCTAATAGCGTGAGTTACTGTACTACCCACTGGTGTTCAGTTGCTCAGTAAAGATCAAACAGCGAATCAGTAGAAATGACTGTTAGGAACATTCTGGGGATGAAGAAGGACCTAAAATGGCCGCTCTCTACAGACTACATAGCAAAAGGAATGAAATCCTTGATTCTTCAAAAATGTAGAGAATATTTTAGAATTACTGAGGTATGTGTAATATAAAAAACAAATTGTTTTTTAATGATAAACTTCCCCTTTGAAGTATTTATCACCCATAACTGTATGGTTAGTACGGTAGCTTCCCATTCTGAAAAGTCTGATGTAACCCATGACTGTGGATTGGTGTAAACATTATACAGACAAGAAGGCAATGCAGGAATCGAACATGCACCTTTATATGGTCATGTCCCCAGAGATGAGCTTGGAAATGTAGGGAAAATCTTGAAGCAGCTGAAAGGAATTTCGTGCACCTCACAGATATAAGGAGCAAGTTGACTAGATAAGGTGATAGAGGGTCAGAGGTATAAGGTGTTAGTGGGTTAAAGCCCATCTGATATTTGATATCATTATTGTATAGTTCACTGTGGTCACATCTATGTTCATCTATCAGTAGAGAAGGATAATTACACATTCAGCACAAACAGAAATGAACAGAAGCACAGTGACATGTTTTTTTTTATTTTTTTAAAAATCAGATTAGATATAGTCCGTAGTATAAAAACAGAAACATCCCTATCAGAGTAACCATAAATAAGACCTAATTACCCGTTACAGTCTTCATCTCCTTTAGAGTTACAAGGGAGGACCGGGACCTTTTGGCCTGGGGGGCACATACAACCAAGTGGCCTTTTCACTGTAGATCGCAAACATTTTTACCACGCCCACTTTGCTAAGGCCACACACTTTAAGTTATGGCCATTTTTAAGACTATTATTCTCATTTTACATGATTGCCTGCAGCATACATAACATGTATGATGATGTTAAAATAACACACCGACTAATAAACTGAAGGGCAGACTTAACACTGGCTAATGATCTGGAGGGCTGATAACACGGCTATGATCTGGAGGGCTGACAACACTGGCTAACGATCTGGAGGACTTACAACACTGGGTAATGCTCAAGAGGTCTGACAACACTGGATAATAAAATGGAGGGCTGACTACACTGGATAATGGACACTGGATGGCTGACATAAATGTGATTATAGATGTGCTGCCCAGACTGTCTAAGATAAGCACATGCTCCAATCATCTTTTAGCATGTCAGCCAAGGCAGGCAGCACATAGTTAAGCTTTAAACTGAGGTAGTGTCTCCAAAACCTCATTACTGACCTCCCAAAATTCTCAAAAAATCATTTTAATTTAAGCTGTAGTGCATGTCAGCTCCAGTGAGTAAAGGAAAGAAGTTTCAGCAGCAGAGGAGGAGTCTTCTGTTCCTTGCCGATGTTAGAGCTAGAGATCCGCGCTTTGCCGTTTAAGTATGTAACTTATTATTAGCTTCTTTGGCAGCCCAAATTTTTCATGGGGACCAACTTTGGGCAGTTTGCCCCTCAGCCCACTGGGCCAGTCCTCCCTGATGAGTTACCACAGAGCTCTAACATTTGTCTACACCTCACAGACAGAAAACTAGAAAGACAAAGTTAACGTACATACTTGTATATAAATTTGGCTTAAAAGGACACATATTGTAAGGGAATGGGTGTGCGTGCTGGAAAGTTAAAACTCAATACATTACAATGGCATTTACTTTTCCTAACTTATTTAGAATACATGTATTTTTAGAATTGTGTGTGGTTGCCATGGAAGAAGGAGAATATAGTAGCTGTGGGGTTCAATAGTGGGTCGTGTGGGGTCCAGGGGTGTTTTTTCATGAACGACCATCAAACTTATCTTTTTGATAATTAGAAATAGTTGCCATGCAATTAGAAGTGGGAGTAGGAGTGCATCATTGGGTGTGTGTACTTTTGTGTGGGGGGTGGGCACTGTGTTTTTTCATTCTAACTGGAATTTTGATGACTTAGGTATGGTTGCCATAAAATCTAGGGTAGAGTGGGTGTAGGGTGTATTTACCCTACCAAAATCTATAGGCTATGTTGGCATGATTTTTCGTGATCTCAGGCCCTATCGTAGGAAACTGATGATATCACACTTGCATACCCTATAAATTTTCTTCTATAGGCTCTATACTATGAAATCCAAGGGTAGGTACAAGGTTAGGTATACAAGTACCTGTGTTTGTGTGGGGGTGGTATGTTTTTGCATTAGTGCCCATAACATTTACTTTTATAATGATTTAGGTATGGTTGTCATAGAAACGGAAGGGTGCCCAACCCACACAGACTTGTAAATATAGATGCTCACACAGACTTGTAAATAAAGATGCCCAGCCAACAACAGACTTGTAAATATTAGATGTTCAGCCCAAACAGACTTGTAAATATAAGGTGAGCCCTCACAGACTTGTAAATATAAGATGAGCCCATACAGACTTGTAATATAAAATGCCCCCATACTCAACCCATACAGACCTGTAATTAAGATATTCCCACACAGACAGTTAATAGAGTCACTTTACTTACTGAGTCACTGAAAACCAGGATAAGCTGGGCCCACGTGTCAGCTGTATGTTCTGCAAGTGAGAGTAGGAGAAACTTCTAATAACCTTCTCAGGCGGTGGACAAGTTGAGTGCATAGTCTAGATTTTTTTATTTTTACAGCAGAAATTAATGCTGCCTTTTTAGTATTTCATAGGGCACACACCGCAAGCAAACTTTTCAGTTGCTTCATGGAGGTATGCCCCTGGGTCCAGAACACCTGGACATATCAGGTCTGTCCCATAGACCCATTGTGGGTGATATACCCTGGTCTGATACCCAGAAAAGGCAAGAATACATTTAACGTGCAGATACAGTAGAAAGCAATGAAGAAAACACATTAGCAGCATTTACAGAGATGAATAATCTGTTTCTGTAATGATCACACCTGTTGTACAAAGGGGGGGGAAAGTGGATAGGATGTTATAACTTAGTAATAATGATATCTGGGGATTTCTTTCTGTAACTAATGTGAAATTCCCAGTGCTCATGTGAGGTATTTGGCAGTTAATATATGGGTTCAACTTCTGTTTGATTCTTAGCTTACACTAAACTGAAACCAAACAGGATGTGGACATTGTGCACAGACAGAGGCTGATGCAAATCTTCAGGAACAAATCAGATGTTATAAACTGCAGTAACCAAGTAGAAAGCTAACATCTAATTATTGGCTGCAAATACAGCAATGGCAACGTTAGCATCTCTGATTGCATCAGAGCTGAGAGCTAGGGATGGGAATCATGTGTGGTTTATGAGGACTATGGTGTTGAACACAAGGCTGTTGGTCTCCCAGTTGACCGATTCGATAATTAGCGTAAGTCTGGAATGTTTGAAAGTCCGAGAAATCCGGGTCCAGGATAGTTTGAAAAGTCGTGTCGGTTCGAACTTGATAAGTTTGGTCCCTTCTCCGGTTGATGATTTTGCCACCCAGAGGAGAATCTGCAACCCTTTACTGCAGTCTAGGGGTTGGCTTCCCATGAAGCAAATAATCAATCAATACCCTTTATTAACCTTTAAATCTCTCAATCACCAATCATAATTGCATTGTAAACCAACCGATACTTTGCTAGATAGATGTATGTTAAGTGTTGTAGATGTACCATCCATATTGTTTGACAATATCATCCAATTGTTTGGAGATTAATGACTAATGTCGTCTATTGTGAGGTTACATTACATTTACATTTAATTGGAAGTTCAGTGAAGAACAGGAGGTAGGACGTAGCTAGTTTACCTCCCGTTCTTAATTAAAGCTTAAAAGTAACTAACCCCATAACCAACTGACTTAAAATCAATAACTTCCCATTCATAATTACAATCAATATTACGATCTAGAAGACAAAATAAGACCAGGAAACCTACAATTTTGGGGCCAATTCATGGAAATGTCTCTTTCATGTCGGATTAATCATAACAATAACTGGCACATTCAGAGGATAGTTTGTTGTATAAGTTTTATAGACTGTACCTTGCTACAACTCCACCCCAGAGGCCTTTTGAAAGCTCCTTCCCACTTTCAAATTATTTCAGAACCTTGTTTTACTAGTAGTGTGATCTACAGGGGCCATTGGTTTTATTCTAGTTCGCCACAACCTCTACAAACTGATATCAGGTGGGGCATTATCCTAGTTTTCTGATCTGGCATCTGATTGCTTACACTGAGCGAAATCTATTGGGCATAGGTCCCACCACTGCGTGCGGATTGCGATTTGCGCTCCGTTCACGTTTCCGGTTCGCATTGAGTGCAATGCTACGGGTAATTCCCACTGTGGTTCGCATGCGTGCACAACTTTTTGTGCGGGTCACGTGCATGTCAATAACATGATATCGCCCGGAACGCATCGCACATGGACTAACGCACAGAGCGCATTGCAAATATCCTGCATGCGCCACTGTGCATGATAGTGGGACATAGACCTAATGGTTCATTCAATTGGATTTTCATCCCATTGCCAAATCAGGGTTGAATTTTCTTTTCTGCAGTTGGCCTGATTTACAATAAAACCTCTCTAGTAATTCCCCAGTAGATGGGAGAACCTGTGGCATTCTTTAAGGCATTGCTGTCAACCGTGGCCCGCTTGGAAAAGGCTGTAGCTTTACATCTAGATGGACGTGTGTATTTATCAGCTACTATTCAGCTATGTCATTTACAAGGTGGTGCATATTCATAGTAGCACTGGCAATAAACAATAATATCAATGTAACATCACATATACTCTAATCAGGTGTTTCCCATGGTCTAACCAAATACAGTAATTGCTCCAGTATTGAAACCTTAGCAACACAGTTTGAATACTGATACCTCCCTAGGCCCCACCTGGGTGCTGTTCCGGTTGGTTTGTGTTGGGACCTCTGGCAGATTTAGTTTGATAGTTTACAATGGGTTCGGTTAGTAAATCTCTTTAAGCAGACAGCCCACTGTACATTGGAGATCTCCGCACTGAGTTCCTCTCAAGGGCCAAGAAAAAAAACATTTCATTACCGAACAGATCATTTCCTTATGTACATTGATTGGGACATGCAAAGTCTGTTCCCTGTGCAAGCTGGGCCTGCCTGGAACGCTCCCTGATCTTAGCCCATAAGTTCTGTTAACCCAACCCTGTAATCCATTGTGCACAAATCAACATATTTTAACCCTTTCATACCCTTCCTCAACCCTGTGTTCTAGAGTTGCACAAATCAATGTTTTAACCCTTCCCAACCTGTGTCCTAGAGTTGACAATCAACATTTAACCCTTCCCAACCCTGTGTTCTAGAGTTGCACAAATCAATGTTTTAACCCTTCCCTAACCCTGTGTTCTAGAGTTGCACAAATCAATGTTTTTAACCCTTCCCTAACCCTGTGTTCTAGAGTTGCACAAATCAATGTTTTAACCCTTCCCTAACCCTGTGTTCTAGAGTTGCACAAATCATGTTTTAACCCTTCCCTAACCCTGTGTTCTAGAGTTGCACCAATCAATGTTTTAACCCTCCTCAACCCTGTGTTCTAGAGTTGCACAAATCATGTTTTAACCCTTCCCCAACCCCTGTGTTCTAGAGTTGCACAAATCAATGTTTTAACCCTTCCCTAACCCTGTGTTCTAGAGTTGCACAAATCAATTTTTTAACCCTTCCCAACCCTGTGTTCTAGAGTTGCACAAATCAATGTTTAACCCCCAACCCCTGTGTCCTAGAGTTGCACAAATCAATGTTTTAACCCTTCCCCAACCCTGTCTTCTAGAGTTGCACAAATCAATGTTTTAACCCTTCCCCAACCCTGTATCCTAGAGTTGCACAAATCAACATTTTAACCCTTCCCCAACCCTGTGCCCTAGAGTTGAAATCAATGTTTAACCCCCCTAACCCTGTGTCTAGAGTTGCACAAATCAATGTTTTAACCCTTCCCCAACCTTGTGTTCTAGAGTTGGCACAAATCAATGTTTTAACCCTTCCCCAACCCTGTGTCCTAGGTGGAAATCAATGTTTTAAACCCTTCCCCAACCCTGTGTTCTAGAGTTGCACAAATCAATGTTTTAACCCTTCCCCAACCCTGTGTTCTAGAGTTGAAATCAATGTTTTATCCCTTCCCCAACCTGTGTTCTAGAGTTGCACAAATCAATGTTTAACCCTTCCCCAACCCTGTGTCCTAGAGTTGAAATCAACATTTTAACCCTTCCCAACCCTGTGTTCTAGAGTTGCACAAATCAATGTTTTAACCCTTCCCTAACCCTGTGTTCTAGAGTTGCACAAATCAATGTTTTAACCCTTCCCTAACCCTGTGTTCTAGAGTTGCACAAATCAATGTTTTACCCCTCCCTAACCCTGTGTTCTAGAGTTGCACAAATCAATGTTTTAACCCTTCCCACCCTGTGTTCTAGAGTTGCACAAATCAATGTTTTAACCCTTCCCTAACCCTGTGTTCTAGAGTTGCACAAATCAATGTTTTAACCCTTCCCAACCCTGTGTCCTAGGTTGAAATCAAATTTTAACCCTTCCCCAACCCTGTGTTCTAGAGTTGCACAAATCAATGTTTTAAACCCTTCCCTAACCTGTGTTCTAGAGTTGCACAAATCAGTGTTTTAACCCTTCCCCAACCTGTGTCCTAGAGTTGAAATCAATGTTTTAACCTTCCCAACCCTGTGTTCTAGAGTTGCACAAATCAATGTTTTAAACCCTTCCCAACCTTGTGTTCTAGAGTTGCACAAATCAATGTTTTAACCCTTCCCAACCCTGTGTCCTAGAGTGGAAATCAATGTTTTAACCCTTCCCCAACCCTGTGTTCTAGAGTTGCACAAATCAATGTTTAACCTTCCCCAACCTGTGTTCTAGAGTTGAAATCAATGTTTTATCCCTTCCCCAACCCTGGTTCTAGAGTTGAAATCAATGTTTTAACCTTCCCTAACCCTGTGTTCTAGAGTTGCACAAATCAATGTTTAACCCTTCCCTAACCCTGGGTTCTAGAGTGCACAAATCAACATTTTATCCCTTCCCCAACCCGTGTTCTAGAGTTGCCAAATCAACATTAACCCTTCCCCAACCCTGTGTTCTAGAGTTGCACAAATCACATTTTAACCCTTCCCAACCCTGTGTTCTAGAGTTAAAACAATGTTTTAACCCTTCCCTAACCCTGTGTTCTAGAGTTGCACAAATCAATGTTTTAACCATTCCCCAAACTGTGTTCTAGAGTTGCACAAATCAACATTTTAATCCTTCCCCAACCCTGTGTTCTAGAGTTGCACAAATCAACATTTAACCCTTCCCCAACCCTGTGTTCTAGAGTTGAAATCAATATTTTAACCCTTCCCAACCTGCTGTGTTCTAGAGTTGCACAAATAAATGTTTTAACGCTTCCCTAACCCGTGTTCGAGAGTTCACAAATCAACATTTTAACCCTTCCCTGACCCTGTGTTCTAGAGTTGCACAAATCAACATTTTAACCCTTCCCCAACCCTGTGTTCTAGAGTTGCACAAAATCAACATTTAACCCTTCCCCAGCCCTGTTTCTAGAGTTGAAATCAACATTTTACCCTCCCCAACCCTGTGTTCTAGAGTTACACAAATCAATGTTTTATCCCTTCCCCCAACCCTGTGTTCTAGAGTTGAAATCAACATTTTAACCCTTCCCAACCCTGTGTTCTAGAGTTGCACAAATCAAAATTTAACCCTTCCCCAACCCTTTGTCTAGAGTTGAATCAATGTTTTAACCCTTCCCCAACCTGTGTTCTAGAGTTGAAATCATGTTTTTAACCCTTTCCTAACCCTGTGTTCTAGAGTTGAAATCAGCGTTTTAACCCTTCCCCAACCCTGTGTTCTAGAGTTGAAATCAATGTTTTAACCCTTACCTAACCATGTGTTCTAGAGGTTGAAATCAATGTTTTTAACCTTCCCTAACCTTGTGTTCTGAGTTGAAATCAATGTTTTAACCCTTCCCTAACCCTGTGTTCTAGAGTGAAATCAATGTTTTAACCCTTCCCTAACCCTGTGTTCTAGAGTTGCACAAATCAAAATTTTAACCCTTCCCCAACCTTTGTTCTAGAGTTGCAATCAATGTTTTAACCCTTCCCAACCCTGTGTTCTAGAGTTGAAATCATTGTTTAACCCTTTCCTAACCCTATGTTCTAGAGTTGAAATCAGCGTTTTAACCCTTCCCAACCCTGTGTTCTAGAGTGAATCAATGTTTAACCCTTACCTAACCATGTGTTCTAGAGTTGAAATCAATGTTTTAACCCTCCCTAACCCTGTGTTCTAGAGTTGAAATCAATGTTTTAACCCTTCCCAACTGTGTTCTAGAGTTGAAATCAATGTTTTAACCCTTCCCTAACCCTGTGTTTAGAGGTGCACAAATCAATGTTTTAATCACAATGCATGCTTTTTTTTCATTTATATGGAGAAACACACAAATGCAAACAAACACACACACGAAATCGCATGCGATCCGTGTGGTGTGGGCGCAGTGTGGCTGTGCCCTAACTTCACCTCTTGACTTCAATAAAGTTGTACCCTGGTTGCAGCACATGATATTTAATGCTGAACACTCCTATGAATTGCTAACAGTGATCAGCATGTAACATGTTATTATATTATTTCCACAGCTTACAAAGCTAGTAGTCGTAGTAGTTTCTGCAGTCCCTATATATAACTTTCCTATTGCATTATAATGCATAATCATCCCTCCAACATTACCCTTTTTGGCTGAGGCCACACTGTGCAGGACGTCAAAGCTTGTGAAACACATGCATGCATTGGTGCGTGTTTCATGTTGATACTGTAAGTTGGAGATAGATTTGCTCAATACTCTGAATCAGGGAAAAAATGGTTTTCGCAACAGATCATGGCCACCCACATTGACATGCACTGAACTGCGATTCTACGTGCTAATGATCAAAATGTGATCATTATCGCGTGGCTTAAAAGTTATACTCAAAAACAAACATAGTACAGAGCTGCAAGGGGAGGATAATGAAGTGACCTGACTTAGCACAGCCCTGTGCGATCAGGTTCACTTCATTATCCTCCCCTTGCAGCTCTGTACTATGTTGTTTCTATGAGTATAACTTTTAAAGCCACGCGATAATGATCACATTTGTGATCCATTAGCACGTGAGAATCGCAGTTCAGTGCATGTCAATGTGGGTGGCCATGATCTGTTGCGAAAACCATTTTTTCCCTGATTGCAGAGTATTGAGCAAATCGTATCTCCAACTTACAGTATCAAGCATGAAACACGCACCAATGCATGCATGTGTTTCACAAGCTTTGACGTCCTGCACAGTGTGGCCTCAGCCAAAAAGGGTAATGTTGGAGGGTATGATTGATGCATTAATAAATGCAATAGGAAAGTTATATATAGGGACTGCAGAAACTACTACGACTACTAGCTTTGTAAGCTGTGGAATAATATAATAACATGTTACATGCTGAGTCACTGTTAGCAATTCATAGGGAGTGTTCAGCATTAATAATCATGTGCTGCAACCAGGGTACAACTTTATTGAAGTCAAGAGGTGAAAGTTAGGGCACAGCCACACTGCGCCACAAACGCACACGGAATCGCATGCGATTTCGTGTGTGTGATTTGTTTGCATTTGTGTGTTTCTCCAATATAAATAGAAAAACGCATGCGATTGTGATTAAAAACATTGATTTGTGCAACTCTAGAACACAGGGTTAGGGAAGGGTTAAAACATTGATTTCAACTCTAGAACACAGGGTTAGGGAAGGGTTAAAACATTGATTTCAACTCTAGAACACAGGGTTAGGGAAGGGTTAAAACATTGATTTCAACTCTAGAACACATGGTTAGGTAAGGGTTAAAACATTGATTTCAACTCTAGAACACAGGGTTGGGGAAGGGTTAAAACGCTGATTTCAACTCTAGAACACAGGGTTAGGAAAGGGTTAAACAATGATTTCAACTCTAGAACACAGGGTTGGGGAAGGGTTAAAACATTGATTGCAACTCTAGAACAAAGGGTTGGGGAAGGGTTAAAATTTTGATTTGTGCAACTCTAGAACACAGGGTTAGGGAAGGGTTAAAATGTTGATTTCAACTCTAGAACACAGGGTTGGGGAAGGGATAAAACATTGATTTGTGTAACTCTAGAACACAGGGTTGGGGAAGGGTAAAATGTTGATTTCAACTCTAGAACACAGGGCTGGGGAAGGGTTAAAATGTTGATTTGTGCAACTCTAGAACACAGGGTTGGGGAAGGGTTAAAATGTTGATTTGTGCAACTCTAGAACACAGGGTCAGGGAAGGGTTAAAATGTTGATTTGTGTAACTCTCGAACACAGGGTTAGGGAAGCGTTAAAACATTTATTTGTGCAACTCTAGAACACAGCGTTAGGGAAGGGTTAAAATATTGATTTCAACTCTAGAACACAGGGTTGGGGAAGGGTTAAATGTTGATTTGTGCAACTCTAGAACACAGGGTTGGGGAAGGATTAAAATGTTGATTTGTGCAACTCTAGAACACAGGTTTGGGGAATGGTTAAAACATTGATTTGTGCAACTCTAGAACACAGGGTTAGGGAAGGGTTAAAACATTGATTTTAACTCTAGAACACAGGGTTGGGGAAGGGTTAAAATGTTGATTTGTGCAACTCTAGAACACAGGGTTGGGGAAGGGTTCGCTTAGTCATCCGAATGGCTTTCTAAATTCAGAATGACTTGTACAAGAATCTTGGCAATTATGTACCCTGGAAAATCCCATTAGCATATCACAGCCAGTGTGTGAAGGGTGTGATTAGATAGTGGCTAGAGGTGTTTAGGAACGCCCAGAGTAAGGTGTTAAAACAGCATTGTACATGGCAGACAGTTGGTGTCAAACCCCCCACCTCTATTTAGGCTTGGTTTCTTTATTTTCACATAAAGGCCTCCTTAACACCTCTCTTGACCAGTCACGTTTCGACACCAACTGTCTGCATGTACAATGCTGTTTTAACACCTTACTCTGGGCGTTCCTATAACACCTCTTAGCCACTATCTAATCACACCCTTAACACCTGGCTGTGATCTGCTAATTGGGATTTTCCAGGGTACATAATTGCCACAGATTCTTGTACAATCATTCTGAATTGAGAAAGCCAGTCGGATGACTAGCGAAACGTTCTTCAAGAACTACATTTCAAGTCCAGTTGATCTAATTGAATACATCAGATATACCATGCCTGGATGAATGAGAACCTTCACAAGCATATTTCTGAGCACTATTTCACACCAGGAACAAAAAACAGAAGTGGTTTAACAGCAAATCTGTTCCTTGCTTATGGGTTTTATATATAGATGGTCATTTTGTTTTCAAGTTAAGCTCTAAAGGGTATCTCCATGGAAATAAAATAAATTGCATTTATTTTATTGAAGAATGGGAGATATAAAGGAGCTGTGACTTCCCTTCTTCAATAAAACCACAGGAGCCGGAGAGAGGTAAGGTACTTACCTGATCGCTCACTCCTCCGCCAGACCGACACAAGTCTGGCAGGTCTCAAAGGACTCTGTCTTCTATGCGCATGTGTAGAAGTGTCTTACCCCTCTTTCTTCAAAACACTGCAGGAGCCAGGAGAGAAGGTAATGACTTACCTGATCGCTCACTCCTCCGCATGTAGTCTGGCAGGTCCCAAAGGACTTGTCTTCTATGTGTCATGTGTAGAAGTGTCTTACCCTCATTCTTCAATAAAACCTGCAGGAGCCAGGAGGAGAAGGTAAGGTACTTACCTAATCGCTCACTCCTCCGCACGTAGTCTGGCAGGTCCCAACGGACTCTGTCTTCTATGCGCATGTGTAGAAGTGTCTTACCCTCGTTCTTCAATAAAACCTGCAGGAGCAGGAGAGAAGGTAAGGTACTTACCTGATCGCTCACTCCTCCACATGTAGTCTGGCAGGTCCCAACGGACTCTGTCTTCTATGTGCATGTGTAGAAGTGTCTTACCCCTCGTTCTTCAATAAAACCTGAAGGACCAGGAGAGAAGGTAAGGTACTTACCCAATCAATCGCTCCTCCCCACCTAGTCTGACAGGTCCTGACGACCTGTCTTCTATGCGCAGTGCGATGCACATGCGCATGAAGGCAGAGTCTGTCAGGACCTGCTAGACTACACGCGGAGGAGCGATTGATTGGGTAAGTACCTACCTTCTTCTCCTGCCTCCTGCAGGTTTTATTGAAGAACGAGGGGTAAACTCAGCTTATTACCTCCCATTCTCAATAAAACTAAATGGCAAAAAAAAAAACCCCTTTGCCAATAACCTACAATAACCTATTATCCTATTATTTAGTGATCCTTGTCCAGGAACATGATTTTATGTAATTTTTGTACATAGTAACATAAGTTACACAAAAACATTAATACTAGATGTGTGATACTTTTACAGACATTCCCTGTCTGAAATTTAAAGTATTCACAACATATCAGTCATTGTGGAAAACATGAAATGCTGGTGCAGTTCCTTAAACTCTGACTTTATAAGGGAAAGCAGCTCAGTTTTGAGTGCCGGTCCTGATTCACGTCATTGGTTGCTGTCGAGCAGGATGTCCCTATTGTCTGTGTTGCCTTATTGTGGTTTAGGAATTTCTTTCATAAAGAATGAAGTTTTTAGTTATACGATTTATCACGAGCACCAGGCTACAATTATACAATAAAGGTATTATTAACAAACTTGGATTTTAAAAACAGTTAAAGAAATTATTTGGGTGGATTACGGAAAGGCGCCACGGTATTTTTTTAATGTATGTCAAATTTTATATATAAGTTTCAGACATAGATTTAGAATACATATATTTATTAAATACATTTAATACGGTAAGTGTGGTGTGTCTTAACATTAATAATGAGACCCTGCCCGAAAAGCTAAAGCTGGGTACACACCATACAATAATTCGGCCCGAAAAAACCGTTTCAAGTGTTTCGGTTGGTCGGGCTGATATATTGTATGGCCACTCAGACCAATCGTCGACCATTCCTTAGTCTGAAAACCATTACCAATTGTGTGGTCCTCTATGGACCGCTCGATCGTCGCGGCTAACTGTTGGTGCAGCTAACTGTCCTGGCCAACCAGTTGGAAGCCTTGACAGTCTGCCAGTAGGAAGAATTGTATGGTGTGTACCCAGCTTTACAATGTAAGTGGGTGGGACAACATACTGATAGAGTGGGGGTAGTAAAGATATTGTAGATATTGATCTGTTAGCTTGACTTTAACCCCGCTAAAGACACCCACACAGCCAGCGAACAAATTTAATAACATTCATGAATTTATTGTGCTTTTAACCTATTACATGATGTAGAAAGGGTGGATCTGAACTCATTTAGCAGAGCCACCATGCTGGCCGTGTCTGCTTATGTATTGGGCCACCTAGAAATAAAAGACCCAGGGCCATCCAGAAGAAATTAAAGAGCTCACTCCACATTTCATAATTTTCTTACTCAATGGCTGTCTCACTGCTCCTGATTTTATTTTGTTTCATTAATGCTAACATCCACAAATGCAAACGGACTCTCCAAACGTTTTGTTAACTTGAAAACTTTTATTCACTCCTTCGTGAAAAACCTCTAGGGCAACATTCGGCCTTTTAATAAACTTTATCAAGTGGAATTCCACCCAAACAATTGCCCTAGAGGTTTTTCACGAATGAGTGAATAAAGTTTTTTCAAGTTTACAAAAGTTCAGAGAGTCTGTTGCACTTATTCTGGTATGTTCTATTTTATGGACTGAAAAGCAGTACAGCCCGCCGCAGGACAGTCTTGGAGGAGAGGTGTGCTCAGTGATTGTGAGTTTTGTTTATTAATGTGAACTTACTCCAGCCCTGATGCTGCTACTTGATAAACTCAAACAAGCAGGGGTTTAGTTAAATCTTTGTATCTATGTTTTCATATTATTGTACAACCTTCCAGAGAAAGCAGTATGGCAATACCCACAACTATTAGGTTTTAATACCTTTGAGTTTAAATCCTTGTATAATGTGGACCTGGAGCTAGATTGTTACTATTAACCTCAAACTGTAGCGATTCAGTCAATAACGATAGACAAATTCCATGAAGTAAGGACCCTTAAAGCTACATACACACAACAGATTGAGAATGGATTATGGGTTGATTAAACTGTTATCTAATGACCTGCCATTTAAATATGACATACAGAGAAAGCAATGACAGATCCATGTGGTGTGATAGTATCATTGGTAGCAGAGCCTCTATGGGAAGTTGTTCAATTTCCCATTTAATACGACTCCCCCCCCTGCTCCTTCCTGGGCCTCTCTACTTTAAACAACACACGTGACCCAGTCAGATTTTTATTCTCTCTGGTACCATAACTGGACTGGAATCGTGCAGTGGTCATGTGACTGGTGTTCTGGTTTTTCTGCAAACTACAAAGCGATAATAATGTTATTACATATAGTTCCCTACAAACAATAATCTTACTGTAAATAAAATACCACATAACAACAACACGATTTTGTCATAATTACAGCTGGTTTTAGCTTGTATTATATGGCTTCAGGCACTTTTAAAAAATACTTTCTTAATATTAGTGAGTTAAATGGAACCGCCTTCTTAAGCTTGGTAAACAGTGCCCCTAGTGGTCATAACCACCAAAATCATGACAGGCGGGCAGAGTGGCCAGGATTGTCCCAACTGCAGTCATGGCTGAAATCTCGTCCTACAGAGGAAACGTGTCCGCCCGCCCCACAAACGCCCTGCCAGTCCTACCCTCACCCCCCCCGTTCATTGCCATGCTCCTCCGCTTGGGGCGCAAAAATCTGGCAACCCTGGATGTGGAACACAACAGGGTATCCTACCTGCACAACTACGACTAGTGCAGTTGTGCACACCTTTGCGGTGGTGCTCCCATGTGTATAAACATTCTAAGTACACAACAAATAGAGGACCCTAACGAATATGTATGGGCCCCCCAGAAGTACACTATATGGGCACACGCCCTATTTCACTGCAAAATGGAAAATGTATTATTCCACACCATACAACAATTTACCATATGAATACATATTTACTTCGTAAAATACACACCTAAAAATACAATACATAATATGGGGCGTCCCCCAACCAACAGGTAAAAGATCAATAGTTCTGAATCCCCCTCTCTGCATCTCTCCTCTTCGCAGTATCTAAATGTCCGATTCCTGTAGAACAAAGTGAAAGCTTGCTGGGAATAAATAAATGAAAGTACTCTATACTCACTTCCCCCGGGTTTACGGCCATACTGGTCGGGACTTCCCTTTATGTCAGCGTTCTCAGTCTACCTCCCTGCGTCGGCGTCCTTGTTCACGCCACTCGCTATCTCCCCTCGTAATCTTCACCCGTCCTACGGCCTGTCCCGCGCACAGGGGGTCGGTATGGTATCCTGGCGAGTGTCTGTCCTAATACTGCTTACTGGGTCGATCCTGGGGACGGATTCCCTATTATGTATTTGTATTTTTAGGTGGTATTTTACGAGTAAATTATGTATTGCATATGAATATATTGTGTATGGTGTTGGAATAATACCATTTTTTCAATTTTGCAGTGAAATAGTGCGTGTGCCCCATATAGTGTACTTCTGGGGGGGCCCATACTATTTGTAGGGTCCTCTATATTTGTTGTGAACCCTGGATGTGGAGCATACTCTAGGAATTTAGAATAATTTTAATTTATAAATGCGGCCAATGAATTTAATGAAAAACCATTCTGGGTGGCAGTAGTGTCCAATAAAAACACTTCCTGAGTGCAATAGTGTCCAACAAAACACTTCCTGGGTGCAATAGTGTCCAATAAAAAACCCTTCCTGAGTGCAATAGTTTCCAATAAAAACCCTTCCTGGGTGCATAGTGTCCATAAAAAAAACCCTTCCTGGGTGCATTAGTGTCCAATAAAACACTTCCTGGTGCAATAGTGTCCAATAAAAACACTTCCTGAGTGCAATAGTGTCCATAAAAAATACTTCCTGGGTGCAATAGTATCCAATAAAAACCCTTCCTGGGTGCAATAGTGTCCATAAAACCCCTTCCTGGGTGCAATAGTATCCATTAAAAACACCCTTCCCGGGTGCAATAGTGTCCAATAAAACCCGTTCCTGGGTGCAATAGTGTCCAATAAAAACCCTTCCGGGGTGCAATAGTGTCCAATAAAACCCTTCCTGGTGCAATAGTATCCAATAAAAATCCTTCTTCCTGGGTGCAATAGTGTCCAATAAGAAATACTTATGGGTGCAATAGTGTCCAATAAAACCACTTACTGGGTGCAGTAGTGTCCAATAAAACCCTTCCTGGGTGCAATAGTGTCCAATAAAACCCTTCCTGGGTGCCATAGTGTCCAATAAAAAACACTTCCTGGTGCATTTGTTGTCCAATAAAAAAACCCTTCCTGAGTGCAATAGTGTCCAATAAAAAAACCCTTCCTGGATGCAATAGGTCCAATAAAAAACACTTCCTGGGTGCAATAGTGTCCAATAAAAAACCCTTCCTGGGTTCAATAGTGTCCCAATAAAAAAACACTTTGTGGTGCAATAGTGTCCAATAAAACCCTTCCTGGGTGGCAATATTGTCCAATAAAAAAAACCCTTCTGGGCAATAGTGTCCAATAAAAAAACCCTTCCTGGGTGCAATAGTGTCCATAAAAAACACTTCCGGGTGCAATAGTGTCCAATAAAACACTTGCCGGGTTGCAATAGTGTCCATAAAAACACCACTTCCCGGTACAGTAGTGTCCAATAAAACCCTTCCTGGGTGCAATAGTGTCCAATAAAAACCCTTCCTGGGTGCCATAGTGTCCAATAAAAAACACTTCCTGGTGCATTTGTGTCCATAAAAAACCCTTCCTGAGTGCAAGTGTTCCAATAAAAAAAACCTTCCTGGATGCAAGTGTCAATAAAAAACACTGCCTGGTGCAATATGTCCAATAAAAAACCCTTCCTGGTTCAATATGTCCAATAAAAAACACTTTGTGGGTCAATAGTGTCATAAAACACTTACTGGTGCAATATGTCCAATAAAAACCCTTCCTGGTGACAAAGTGTCCCATAAAAAACACTTCCTGGGTGCAATAGTGTCCAATAAAAAACACTTCCGGGTTGCAATAGTGTCGCAATAAAAAAACCTTCCTGGGTGCAATAGTGTCCAATAAAAAAAAACCCTTCCTGGGTGCAATAGTTGCCAATAAAAAACCCTTCCTGGGTGCAATAGTGTCCAAAAAACACTTCGCGGGTGCAATAGTGTCCAATAAACACTTCCGGGTGCAATAGTGGTCCTATAAAAACACTCCTGGTGCAATAGTGTCCAATAAAACCCATTCCGGGTGCAATTATCCAATAAAAAAACCCTTCCTGGTGCAATATGTCCAATAAAAATACTTCCTGGGCAAGTGTCCGATAAAAACACTTCCTGGGTGCAATAGGTCCAATAGAAAAAAACTTCCTGGGTCATAGTGTCCAATAAAAAAATCTTCCTGGGTGCAATAGTGTCCAATAAAAAACCCTTCCTGGTGCAATATTGTCCAATAAAAAACCCTTCCTGGTGCAATATGTCCCATAAAAAAACTTCCTGGTGTGCAATAGTATCCAATTAAAAACCCTTCCTGGGTGCAATAGTGGTCAATAAAAAACACTTCCTGGGTGCAATAGTATCCAATTAAAAACCCCTTCCTGGGTGCCAATAGTATCCAATTAAAAAACCCTTTCCGGGTGCAATAGTGTCCAATAAAAACCCTTCCTGGGTGCAATAGTGTCTAATAAAAACCTTCCTGGGTGCAATAGTATCCAATAAAATCCTTCCTGGGTGCAATAGTGTCCAATAAAAAATAGTGTCCAATAAAAACCCTTCATGGGTGCAATAGTGTCCAATAAAAACCCTTCCTGGTGCAAGTGTCCAATAAAACCCTTCCTGGTGCAATAGTTCCAATAAAAACACTTCTGGGGCAATAGTGTCCATAAAAACCCTTCCTGGTGTCAATATGTCCATTAAAAACACTTCTTGGGTGCAATGTGTCCCAATAAAACCCTTCCTGGGTGCAATAGTTCCAATAAAAAACACTTCCTGGGTGCAATGTGTCAATGAAAAACCCTTCCTGGGTGGCAATAGTCCAATAAAAAACACTTCCTGGGTGCAATAGTGTCCAATAAAAAACAACTTCCTGGTCAATCGTGTCCATAAAGCCCTTCCGGTGAATAGTGTCCAATGAAAAACCTTTCTGGATGCAATCGTGGTCCAATAAAAACCCCTTCTCTGGGTGCAATAGTGTCCATAAAAACATTCCTGGGTGCAATAGTGTCCAATAAAAACACTTCCCTGGGTGCATATATGTCCAATAAAAAACCCTCCTGGGGCAATAGTGCCTCCAATAAAAAACCCTTCCTGGGGTGCAATAGTTCCAATAAAAAACCCTTCCTGGGTGCAATAGTGTCACATAAAAAACCCTTCCTGGGTGCATATTGTCCCAATAAAAACCCTTCCTGGGTGCAATAGTGTCCAATAAAAACACTTCCCGGGTGCAATAGTGTCCAATAAAAACACTTCCTGTGCAATAGTGTCCAATAAAAAACACTCCTGGTGCAATAGTGTCCATAAAAACCCATTCCTGGTGCAATAGTATCCAATTAAAAAAAACGTTCCTGGTGCAATAGTGTCCAATAAAATACTTCCTGGGTGGCAATAGTGTCCGATAAAAACACTTCCTGGTGCAATAGTGTCCAATGAAAAAAACTTCCTGGGTGCAATAGTGTCCAATAAAAACACTTCTGGGTGCAATAGTGTCCAATACAAACCTTCCTGGGTGCATAGTGTCCAATAAAAAACCCTTCCTGGGTGCAATAGTGTCCAAAAAAACACTTCCTCGGGTGCGATAGTATCCAATTAAACCCTTCCTGGGTGCAATAGTGTCATAAAAACCCCTCCTGGGTGCAATAGATCCAATTAAAAACCCTTCCTGGTGCAATAGAGTCCATAAAACCCTTCCTGTGCAATAGTGGCCAATAAAAACCCTTCCTGGTGGCAATATGTCCAATAAAAACCCTTCCTGGGTGCAATAGTATCCAATAAAATCTACCTTCCTGGTGTCAATAGTGTCCAATAAAAAATAGTGTCCAATAAAACCCTTCATGGGTGCATAGTGTCCATAAAACCCTTCCTGGGTGCAATAGTGTCTAATAAAAACCCTTCCTGGGTGCAATAGTGTCCAATAAAACACACTGTCCTGGGTGCAATAGTGTCCCATAAAAAACCCTTCCTGGGTGCAATAGTGTCCAATAAAAAACCCTTCCTGGGTGCAATAGTGTCCAATAAAAAACACTTCCTGGGTGCAAAGTATCCAATTTAAAAACCCTTCCTGGGTGCAATAGTGTCCAATAAAACCCCCTCCTGGGTGCATAGTATCCAATTAAAAAACCCCCTTCCTGGGTGCAATAGAGTCCTAAAAACCCTCCTGGGTCAAGTGCCAATAAAAACCCTTCCTGGGTGCAATAGTTCCCAATAAAAAACCCTTCTGGGTGCAATAGTATCCAATAAAATCCTTCCTGGGTGCAATAGTGTCCAATCAAAAATAGTGTCAATAAAGCAACCTTCTGGTGCAATAGTGTCCAATAAAAACCCTTCCTGGGTGCAATTGTCTAATAAAACCCTTCCTGGGTGCAATAGTTCCAATAAAAAACACTCTTGGGTGCAATAGGTGTCAATAAAATCCCTTCCGGGGCAATAGTGTCCAATAAAAACCCTTCTTGGGTGCAATAGTGTCCAATAAAAACCCTCCTGGTGGCAATAGTGTCCAATAAAAAACACTTCCTGGGTGCAATAGTGTCCAATAAAAAAACACTTCCTGGGTGCAATGTGTCCAATGAAAACCTTCCTGGTGCATATAGTGTCCAATAAAAAACACTTCCTGGTGCATAGTGTCCAATAAAAAACACTTCCTGGGTGCAATAGTGTCCAATAAAGCCCTTCCCGGGTGCAATAGTGTCCCCAATGAAAAAAACCTTCTGGATGCAATGTGTCCAATAAAAACCCCTTCCTGGGTGCAATGTGTCCATAAAAACCCTTCCTGGGCCAATAGTGTCCGATAAAAAATCCTTCCTGGTTTCAATATTCTTCCGATAAAAAACACTTCCTGGGGTGCAATAGTGTCCAATAAAAACACTTCCTGGGTGCAATAGTGTCCAATAAAAAACACTCCTGGGTGCAATAGTGTCCAATAAAAGCCTTCCCGGGTGTGCAAATAGTGTCCAATGAAAAACCTTTCTGGATGCAATAGTGTCCAATAAAACCCTTCTGGGTGCAATAGTGTCCAATAAAAAACCTCCTGGGTGCAATAGTGTCCGATAAAAATCCTTCCTGGGTTCAATAGTGTCCGATAAAAAACACTTCCTGGGTGCAATAGTGTCCAATAAAATAACCTTCCTGGGTGGAATAGTGTCCAATAAAAACACTTCCTGGGTGCAATAGTGTCCAATAAAAAACTTCTGGGTGCAGTGTCCAATAAAAACCCCTTCCTGGGTGGCATAGTATTACAATTAAAAAACCCTTTCTAGGTGCAATAGTGTCCAATAAAACAAAACCCTTCCTGGGTGCAATAGTGTGCAATAAAAACCTTTCTGGGTTCAATAGTGTCCAATAAAAAACACTTCCTGGGTGCAATGTGTCCAATAAAAAACCCTTCCTGGGTTCAATAGTGTCCAATAAAAACACTTGTGGGTGCAATAGTGTCCAATAAAACACTCCTGGGTGCAATAGTGTCCAATAAAAAACCTTCCTGGGTGCAATAGTGTCCAATAAAAACACTTCTGGTGCAATAGTGCCAATAAAAAACACTTCCTGGGTGCAATAGTGTCATAAAACCCTCCTGGTGCAATAGTATCCAATTAAAAAAAACGTTCCTGGGTGCAATAGTGTCCAATAAAAATACTTCCTGGGTGCAATAGTGTCCGATAAAAAACACTTCCTGGGTGCAATAGTTGCCAATAGAAAAAACTTCCTGGGTGAATAGTGTCCAATAAAAACACTTCCTGGGTGCAATAGTGTCCATAAAAACCCTTCCTGGGTGCAATAGTTCCAATAAAAAACCCTTCCTGGGTGCAATAGTGGTCCAATAAAACCCTTCCTGGGGTGCACATAGTGTCCAATAAAACCCTTCCTGGGTGCATAGTGTCCGATAAAAATCCTTCCTGGGTTCAATAGTGTCCGATAAAAAACTTCCTGGGTGCAATAGTGTCCAATAAAACACAATTCCTGTGGTAATAGTGTCCAATAAAAAACACTTCCTGGGTGCAATAGTGTCCAATAAAAGCCTTCCGGGTGCAATAGTGTCCAATGAAAAAACCTTTCTGGATGCAATAGTGTCCAATAAAAACCCCTTCCTGGTGCAATAGTGTCCAATAAAAACCTTCCTGGGTGCCAATAGTGTCCGATAAAATCCTTCCTGGGTTCAATAGTGTCGATAAAAACCCTTCCTGGTGCCAATAGTGTCCAATACAATAACCTTCCTGGGTGCAATAGTGTCCTCAATAAAAACACTTCCCTGGGTGCAATGTGTCCAATAAAAAACCACTCCTGGGTTGCAAGTGTCAATAAAAACCCAACCTTCCTGGGTGCAATAGTATCCAATTAAAAAACCCTTCTATTGCAATAGTGTCCAATAAAAAAACCCTGTCGGTGCAATAGTGTGCACTAAAAACATTTCTGGTGCAATAGTGTCCAATAAAAAAAACACTTCCTGGGTTGCAATAGTTCCAATAAAAAACCCTTCCTGGTTCAATAGTGTCCATAAAAACACTTAGTGGGTGCAATAGTGTCCATAAAAACATTTCCTCGGGTGCATAGTGTCCCAATAAAACCTCCTGGGTGCAATAGTGTCCAATAAAAACCCTTCCTGGTGCAATAGTGTCCAATAAAAAACACTTCCTGGGTGCAATAGTGTCAATAAAAACCCTTCCTGGGTGCAATAGTATCAATTAAAAAAAACGTTCCTGGGTGCAATAGTGTCCATAAAATACTCCTGGGTGCAATAGTGTCCGATAAAAACACTTCCTGGGTGCAATAGTGTCCAATAGAAAAAACTTCCGTGGGTGCAATAGTGTCCAATAAAAAACACTTTCTGGGTGCAATAGTGTCCAATAAAAACCCTCCTGGTGCAATAGTGTCCAATAAAAAACCCTTCCTGGGTGCAATAGTGTCCAATAACAAACCTTCTGGGTGCAATAGTATCCAATTTAAAAACCCTTCCTGGGTGCAATAGTGTCCAATAAAAACCCTTCCTGGGTGCAATAGTTATCCATTAAAAAACCCTTCCTGGTTGCAATAGTGGTCCAATAAAAACCCTTCCTGGTGCAAACAGTGGCAATAAAACCTTCCTGGGTGCAATATAGTGTCCCAATAAAACCCTTCCTGGGTGCAATAGTATCCAATAAAATCCTTCCTGGGTGCATAGTGTCCAATAAAAAATAGTGGTCCATAAAAAACTTCATGGGTTGCAATAGTGTCCAATAAAAACCCTTCCTGGGTGCAATAGTGTCCTAATAAAACCTCTTCCTGGGTGGCAATAGTGTCCAATAAACACCTTCTTGGGTGCAATAGTGTCCATAAAAAACCCTCCTGGGTGCAATAGTGTCACTATGAAAAACACTTCTTGGTGCAATAGTGTCCAATAAAACCCTTCCGGTGCAATAGTGTCCAATAAAAAACACTTCCTGTGTGCAATAGTTGTCCAATAAAAACACTCCTGGGTGCAATAGTGTCCAATGAAAAACCTTCCTGGGTGCCAATAGTGTCAATAAAAACACTTCCTGGGTGCAACTAGTTCCAATAAAAAACACTTCCTGGGTGTCAATAGTGTCTCAGTCAATCCCTTCCCGGGTGCAATAGTTCCAATGAAAAACCTTTCTGGATGCAATAGTGTCCAATAAAAACCCCTTCCTGGGTGCATAGTGTCCAAATAAAACCCTTCAGGGTGCATATAGTGTCGATAAAAATCCTTCCTGGGTGCAATAGTGTCCGATAAAAAACCTTCTGGGTGGCAATAGTGTCCAATAAAATAACCCTTCCTGGGTGCAATAGTGTCCAATAAAAACACTTCCTGGGTGCAATAGTGTCCAATAAAAACACTTCCTGGGTGCAAGTGTCCATAAAACACCTTCCTGGGTGCAATAGTATCCAATTAAAAAAACCCGTTTAGGTGCAATAGTTCCAATAAAAAAACCCTTCCTGGGTGCAATAGTGTGCAATAAAACCTTTCTGGGTGCAATAGTGTCCAATAAAAACACTACTTCTGGGTGCAATAGTGTCCAATAAAAACCCTTCCTGGGTTCAATAGTGTCCAATAAAAAACACTTATGTCAATAGTTGTCCAATAAAAACACTTCTGGGTGCAATAGATGTCCAATAAAAAAACCTTCCTGGGTGCAATAGTGTCCAATAAAAACCACTTCCTGGGTGCAATAGTGTCCAATAAAACCTTCCTATGCAATAGTGTCCAATAGAAAAACTTCCTGGGTGCATAATGGTCCAATAAAAAACACTTCCTGGGTGCAATAGTGTCCAATAAAAACCCTTCTGGGTGCAATAGGTCCAATAAAAAACCCTTCCTGGGTGCAATAGTGTCCAATAAAAAAACCCTTTTCCTGGATGCAATAGTGTCCAATAAAAACCTTCCCTGTGCAATAGTGTCAATAAAACTCTTCCTGGGTGCAATAGTGTCCAATAAAACACTTCCGGTGCAATTATGCCGAAAAACCCTTCCTGGGTGCAATAGTGTCCATAAAACAAAACACTTCCTGGGTGCAATTGTGTCCAATACAAAACCCTTCCTGGGTGCTATAGTGTCCAATAAAAAACCTTCCTGGGTGCAATAGTGTCCAATAAAAAACCCTCCTGGTGCATAGTACCCAATAGAAAACTGCTTCGTGGGTGCAATAGTTCCCCAATAAAAAACCCTTCCTGGGTGCAATGTGTCCATAAAACTCTTCCTGGTGCAATAGTGCCCAATTAAAAAACACTTCATGGTGCAATAGTGTCAATAAAAAACCCTTCCTGTGTCCAATAGTGTCCAATAAAAACCCTCGGGTTGCAATAGTGTCCAATAAAAAACCTTCCTGGTGCAATAGTGTCCATAAAAACCCTCCTGGGTGCAATAATGTGGTTTTGTTGTTGAGGAATTTGGTGTGATTCATTCTACATGACATTAGATAGAAACATAATAGTGGACACTAAATTTAGATCTTTGTTGAGTCAAAGTCCAATTAGATTTTGCAGTCAGAATTCCAAAGATCTAACTTTAGTGTCACTATGATTGTAAGCTAAATTGTCTGTAGGAATCGGAAAAAAAAAATTCAACCAAATTCCTCAAAACCACCCAGCCCATAAATATTATCTCTTTAAACCAGACCCTCCATTAACACCTTGAGTGAGTGTGTCCTGACCGTTATTCTTAACCATTGGCTATTCTTTATTGCCATACTGATCAGTGAATGTGTTTTACGAAGGCCTTTACCAGCATGGGGCAGTTAAGTCTTTGTTTAGTAATGTATAGACAAGGCAGCTATAATCGCTTAAGGAGAGAGGGCCAAAGTGGGCAAAAGCCCCCACTGCGAGCATAAAAATGGTGCTGGAGCATTTTTATATACAGAAAGTATCTTGCAGTCTTGTGACATATGATAACATTGCCCACCAAAATCTAAGTACAATCGATAGTATTAGAGTAATGTATAAATAGTGGTGTGTCACATATATCAGCATTGAATCCATGTCCTGAGGAAGCCTGTATGTTCAATCAATTTAGTTAGCCAAGAAGAATTAGTTTTATATCCACGATGTCTTCACTTTCAATCCACAACAGGTAGAGTTCTCTACTACTATTATTTACAGTACAGTAGGATGATACATTTTTCTAAATGATAGAATTTAAGGGCTATTAACCGATATAACTTTTGTAGTGAATTAGTTCCCATAGAAAAACCATTAATTCCTTCATACTCCAAAGTAGGGGGGGTCGCTTATTCTTATAAATTCCTTTCTCAACTGTTATCAGGTGACAAACACTGATGAAATTGAAAGAATCACTAACAGTTTCCAATGATACTAATTGCTCTGGTACTACACTCCTATTATTCAAACAACCCACAATATCCTGCTAATTAATATCCTTATAAATGGTGTTTTGTTAGCTAGTGCCATCAGTGATGGAGCTCGTGATTCATAGTATGGATACCAACCGCCAGAACGATGAGACGACATCCAGAAATTTTACATTTCCAGATCAAAACAGTTTAGTTTAAATGTGTAAGCTTGTTTTTCATAATAAATCTAGCACATTAGCGTATCGACCAGACATCAGTAGATAAAAATCACGTTTTGTGTACTATAACGAATGGCCATTTTTAAAGAGGGCAAATGCCCTTTAACAGACAGTCTCTGATTAGATGCCCTGTTGATTATAACTGGTCCCCTGCTGTCTACAGTAAGGATAAGAACACTTGGCAGTTCTCCAATAAATAAATACATGTAACACATGAGATACTATAGAAAATATATAAAAAACAACACTCAGTCATTATCAGTGGATTTTTTTGCCCATGTGAACACAATAAGAGTAAAGTGAGGTGTTCGCCTGCAGTCGTCCTGACACCATCTACGGGTGTGTAATGGTTTATTTTTAGATTTGCTGCAAAATATGGTGACATGGTGCCTGATGGGCCAGACGACTACCTGGTTGAATGTGGTTTGATACATAAGAGTCAGCTCTTGGCCTACTCTGGTTAGTTAGTATACTTGCTGCTTGAGCTTTGAGTGCAGAAGAGCACCCTACTGCCATAGTAATCTAAACTACATGGTCACTGCACCACCAAATTAGCACACCTCACACCCCCTACTAACCATAAATAGACATAAGACTCGTTGTCTTCAACTAATAAATTGAAAAGGTCATAATTCTGCCGCAAAAGTTAAATCCGTCGCAGGGGGCGCTAAGGGTTACAGACTTATGAAAACCTGGAGGGATCAGTTAAACATCACAGAACCCCAAACTCTCTGGTGTTGGCTGGATCTTTTCTCAAACAACTGGCCCAGTGCCTTCTGATATAATTGCATTTCACTTTAAGTTAAATTTGGAATTTATCTCCCATAATATCCAAAAAGAAAACCTATCTGCTATTCAAGACCTGAATGAATGAAATTTCAGATGGTACAAGGATATTACAGTCTTCCATTGTAATAAAGTTAAATGCAGATCCACAGAAAGAAAAGGGGACAAGTGACTGTATCACTCCACATCAACTTCAATCGAAGGAAACAGAGTTCTAATTTGGTAAACATTGCAGCCATTGGCTGGGAGGGTTTCATGGCCTGCAGCGACTCCAATTCGCACACAATGCTCTTTAAAAAGACGTTTGAGAAGTTTTGATTTAAAGGAAGTTTCCTTTACACATCAGGGACACAATAATCTAAATCAAGGTTCATTGTCCTATCCACCATGCAACAAAAAGATAATGGGACAAATTAATGAAATGCGTCAGATTAAAGACAACTCTAGACTCTGAGCATTAGTACCCAGTGGAGTATCTAAACCGCTAGGTCCTTACCCCTGGGTTTGCTGCTTTGGTTCCCTATTTGCCCTTGCAATGTGGCCAATTGGAGACACGATTCTTGCAGAGTGCATCTATCTCTGGCCTCGTAACTGACCACCGTTAGAGATGGAAAGGACCAGAGCAGTGAAGGAAAAGAGGGGTAAGGACTAACAGTTTAGTTCCTCCCCTGGGTAATCTTAAGCTACTTGAGTAGAAGGTTGGAGGGGAGGTAGGAAACTGAGTATGAATTGTCCCTTAACCTACAAACATTTAAATACTGCAGAATACTGGAGGCACACAAATGGAAACATATGGGCTGTACTGAGGGATATGTATTAACTTTTATTGGGGTGACAGCATAAGGTGGTACACGTAGCTGAAGGTGAGATATCAGTGTGAAACAACAAAAGAGCCTTAGTTAGCATGGTCACAACCACGGGGACTGCGTTGTATATATTGAGTACGTATTCCATTGGAAGAATCCCCCCCCCCCCCATCTCACCCTTCATCTTTACAGAAAGGGGCACTTTGTCTGATGGAAACATTAACTGTTTTGGACCAATCCTCCATGTGCAGTGGTTTATTATCAATTGGCAAAGTGGAGATCCTGAACTCGCCCTGAGTCTTCAATATACTTGGTCATTTGTTAATGATGCATTTATCAAACAGTTCACATTTCTGTGGTTTGGGGCATGGATAGAGAGAGCTGGAGATAGTTAGGGCCAGAGCGGGCATGGATTAGAGGTGCAGCAGGGCTATGGATAGACCAAGCAGGAAATAGGCAGAATAGTGAATGATTAGAGGCACAGCGGGGACTGGATAGAGGCAAGCCGGAATAGGCTGGGCAGGGCACAATTAAGGTGAGCAGGGCAACGGATATACTGTGCTGGAATAGGGCAGTCAGGGCATGATAAGAGTGCAACAGGGTCATGGATAGATCCAGGGCATGATTAGAGGTGAATGCAGGTATGGATAGGAACAGAGCTGGGAAAAATGAAAAATAAAAAGATACAGAGAACATAGGAATAGGGAATGATTAGAGGTGCAGTCAGGGTATTGAATAGAGCAGAGTCGGGAATGAGGCTGGGCAGGGCAGTGATTGGGTGCGGCAGGTACAGATAGAGCAGAGCTGGGATAAGGCAGGGCAGGGCAAGGCATGATAAGTGGTGCAGCAGGTTATGGATGATCAGACCCCACACAAGCAAAGCAAAAACATAGAAACTTTCCAGCAATTTAGTGATAACGTGATATTAGGAGGTTAAAACCTAAAGAAACAGGAAAGGGAATTTAACTTTTTCAGAAAAAGAGCCTGTGGGGGGGGGGAAGGACTCCAAAAAGAGATATATAGTAATCAAACAGCAGACAAAGGGGGGAGGTACAGTTAATTCTGAATCTTGTAAGATTACATTCAAGAATCAAACAGACTTTAGGAAGACAAATCAACCTTATCAAAACACTAACAACTGGACCCAACGACATAAATTTAAACAGGAATATAAAGAATAGTTTAAGGAAGGTATACTAAGGGCTATATACCAAAAAGGAGGAACTTTTTCTAAAATGACACACCAACAAAATAGCCACGTTTTATTATTTCCCACAAATACAAATAAAACGAGAGACAAACCCTCCAGGACGACAATTATGGCAGGAATTAATTCTTTGACTATAACCTCTCGCAATATTTGATCACTTCTTAAGCATATGTACTAGAACACTTTGCCTATCACAAGAGGAGTTCACCCATATGCTAACACAACTATTAAAACCATCAATTGGGATACAACATACATTGGTGTACAATGATGTGTGCTCTTTATACACAAACTAAAAGCCAACGGATGGAATATCACGCTGTAAAGATAAGATTTTATCTAGAGATATAGACTCTAATAGGACCCAAAGGGATTGTTTAATAAAGGCATGAAATCCATTTTGAGCCATAATTACTTTTTTTCCAAAAGACAATTTTATTTACAAAACCAAGGAACAGCTATGGGGAAAAATTTGCCCCAAGTTATGCCAATCTATTTTTATCTCTTTGGGAGGAGAAGTGATCTTTAAACAGCAATTTTAAAAGCAAGTTTTATTATCTTATTGCAGAGCTATATATGATGATATTCTATTGATCTGGAAGGACGTCTGACAGAACTAACCTTCAACTATGGATTAATACAAATGATTTAACATGTCTTTACACATACAATCAACACCCAGAATAGTTTATGGATCTCGAAATTATACATTGAAATATGAAATAAGACTAGAATATCATTACAAAGAGGTAGATGCAAATTCATATATCACTTAAAGATAGCTGTCATTAAAAAAGTTGGTTAGACATTATCCCATTCAAATAAATATAAGAGACTGAGAAGAAACTGTAGTGATTAGAGGATATAAAAAACAGCAATCTCTTTAACCAACAAATTTTATAGATTAAGGATATGAAGAGAGATCTAACACAGGATAGGAAAGTAAAAACCCTATCTATAGATGAAACATAAATTGCTCGAAATACAAAATCCAAAATCAGAAGAGAGAAAATGAGGATTCGCATTTAAAACCACTTTTTGACCGGAAATGAACAAAATAAATAAGGAATCATAACAAACTTGGCATATACTACGTGAGATAATATACTATATAATGCATTTCCAGAGAACCTACGTTTTTTCTTAAAAGGAACAAGAAACATAAAAGAAATTGTTGCAACCAAGCCCCTTGACAAGTAGTACTACCAACACTCAAATAAAATTGGCTTACAACATGGATTAAAAGTGTTTATTCTCCGTGGGAAGTGTACAGCAGCACCTAACCATTAAACCTACAAAAATTAAACTTTTTTGGAAGTCCTAAACGAAAAAGGAATATGACATTAAAAACTTCATCACTTGTAACTCAAAAATGCTATATCATGATACAATGTAGTTGCGGTAAAACATATGTTGGAAGAACAGGAAGGCTCTTAAAACACGGGATAAGAGAACATTGAGTGATATTAAGAAGAAAAGAATTTGACTATCCTAGACACTTAATAGAAATGCCAAACATGATACACCTTTAGATAACGGCCAGAATTTTTGGGCTATGCATTTGACTACTCCAGAACGAGCGGGGCAATATCTACAGCAGCCTTTCAAGACGTGAGACAAATGAAATGTATACTAGACTCAACACACCCTTACTCCATTAGGAATAAATAAAGAGATCAGACTTATGGGAGCTTTTATAAATAACTTATTGAAATGTTTCTAAAAATTTTTATTTTCTGGCATACTGGCAATTTTCTTTATGATATATCTCATACATATTCTGTTCTTTTCCTTTTTTCTGATTAATAAGAAAAATTTTTGATAGAAAGCATGTTCTTATAAGACGTCTTATAAGATTTTTATCACTTGCAATTAAGACTACCCACCCTTATGGGGGGTTTTGCAATAATAATAATAATTTTTAATAATCTTTTAATTGTTTCACTGTAACTTACAATCACCCACTATGGGGAGCTTTAAATAAGTTAACCCCTTGTCCACTTGCATTTTCCTACACCTCACCTTAAGAGGGAGCTGCTAAGACTGTTTTATAAGATATATTATATTTTTCAAGATGTATAAGAAGGATTTTTAGGCCTCTTGTCAAAAGAATAGTAAACACTTGGGTTAGTTATTTTAGAGCCTGGGATTGAGAGTGTTTATCTCAAATTAATTGTAGGGAGATGCATCGGTGGGGACCCCGCGCCCATCAGCTGTTGGATCGGGAAGCGGCAGCGTGCGGTGTGCGTCCCAGGGTGGAACGCGGAAGTCATTGTCTGGTACTGGCGGCCGCGAGTGGTGTATGCACATCTAGCGCTGTAAAGGGCGGAGATGCTGGTGGTGTGGGATCCGGCGATCTCTTTCTATTAACGGTGAAGGGAATTTGAAATTTGAGTGGCCTGTAGGAAAATGCCTTTTCTGGTCACACGAAAGTATGGGCAATATTTCCCACAGTGTGGATGTCACTCCGCCTCAATTAGCCGGGAAATATGAATTTAAAAGGGGTTAGTATCGGTAGAGCTTATCCTATATTTTCTTGTGAGTCCTGAAGGAAGCCGTATAGGCCGAAAACGCGTTGATCTATTTTAATACTATGATAACAATATTTATACCTACTCGCTTTTAGAGTGAGATCACCTTGCTAGAATTGCATTTATTTCTATAGGTTACCGCTTTTAGAGTGAGTATTTACTGCATCTTAAGTGGTACATGAGCTTTTAGATGCTAAATAAAACCTATTTTGAAAAAGATCAAGTGTGAACCAGCCTATATTATTATTATATATATGGGAATAATAGCGAACACACGGAGGATGTACTACACGAGACCGCTCACCAAGAGAGTAAGTGGTGTTTTTAAACTTAATTCAGATATTATATGATTTTAATTGTTTTTATAAACTTGAGTTGATCGAGGCTTTTATATACTTTTTCTCCCCCCCCCCTCTTTTCTACTCATATTTTATTGCTTGAGTCATTGCGTCAACCTATATTAGAAACACAGACTTTTAAATACAAGAGTTGGATCCTTCGTTTGCTGCGACCTGAGCCATTAAACTTTACACCCAGTTAGATCGCTAGAAAGCTCCTAAAATATGGATAGATCAGGCATGATTAGAGGTGTAGTAGGGTATGGTAGAACAGTCTGGAATAGGAAAGGAATAGGCATGATTAGAGGTGAAGCAGTGTATGGATCAGAGCAGAGCTGGGATAGGGCAGATTAGGGATGGATTAACAGTGCTAGCAGGGTATGGATATATCAAGAATGATTAGTATGTAGTAGGGTTGGATAGAGCAGAGCCTGGGATAGGGCACTTAAGGGCATGATTAGAAGAGTTGCAGCAGGCCAAACCGGGATAGGAAGGGGCAGAGCTGGGAAGGGCAGGGTCAGGCAAGGCATGATAAGTGGTGCACAGGGTAATGGATAGATCAAGGCATGATTAGAGGTTGTAGTAGGTTAGGGGTAGAAAACAGAGCTGTGAATAGGGAAGAATGGGCATGATTAGAGTGTTAAGCAGTTGCATGTGATAAGCAGAGCTGGGAATAGGGCAGATTAGGGCAATGATTTAAAGGTGCAGCAGGGTATAGATATATCAGGGCTATTAGAGGTGTAGTAGGGTATGGGTATTCAAGGACATGATTAGAGGGTGCAGCGGTTGGATATATAGGGCATGATTATAGAGGTGTGTAGGGTATGGGTAGACAGCGGCTGGAATAGGGCATATTGGGCAATGATAGAGGTTGCAGAGACGGTTGAGCACGGAAGAGAGACGAGGGCAGGGCATGAATTAGAGGTGCAGCAGGGCAAGATCAGAGCAGAGCGTGCATGGTTAGGGCAAAGCAGGGCTAATAAGAGATGAGCATGCGCACATGATTTTTAGAACCTACTGCGAACTTTTTCAATAACCTTTGTAAATCTATTGTCATATTTCTAACTGAAAAAGATTAAATATTAAAGTTGCTAACAATATAAACTATGATAAATTATATCATAAATATTAAGGTTGGTTATATCTCTGTGTTAAGTTCACATTGCTGTGACAAGAGCTATGCTGTAGTTGTAGTCTCTAGAAAACAAGGATAAGATTGACACCAAAAGATAAAAAGAACCATTATCCATATTAACATAAAAGGCCAATAAGTAATTTTACAAGCAGGGCCCATGTAATAGGTTCAGAGCCACTCAGAAATAAAGGGACAACACAGCATAGGCCCTATTGGAGCTCCACATCTGAGCAACTAGTCAATCAAGCATGGGGCATCCTTCTGAAACATCCAGCATCACAATATGGTTTGGTGGCATTGGAAACATTAGCTACCTTCATGAATAGTTGGTCAAAGTGAAAAATTTGCGGTGTTAAAATAAAGATTTAGGGATTTTTCAGATTCCATTTTATTGATGGACATGCCGCCATGGTACACATAGCCACAAATTAATGACATAGGAGAATTGTGACTCTTACAATTGTGTCCTTTTAGGTCGGGAGGGTGTTTTTTCGTTGACATTGCTCCTGAGAAGATAAGAGAGTTTTCCTACAGAAATGGTATAATGAGTCTGGTGTGGAAAAATATAATGTCCAACAGACACGGCATGGTCGAACCCATCTCAGACACAGAGCCGACTGCTGCACCCACCATAGTACAGAGCGTTGGTGGTGAACCTGATCTAGCACAGGCTTGTGCACTGGATTTCCCGATAGTGTACCTACAGATCTTGCGTCGAATGGTGACGATTTGCATTTTACTTGCAAATTGATTTTTAATCTCAGGACACAAATTCCCATATCTTCAGTTGAGTTTTTTGTTGTCCCCCTGATGGATAACGAATCCTACAACAGGAGTGTCCAAACTAAAAAGACTACGGGCCACGGCCACACTGGGGTTTTTTTGAGTCTGTCTGAGCTTGCGTTTTTTTAGTATCATTTGAACACGTAGTGTCAAAGCACTGAAAACGCGCATTTTTTGGGTGCGTTGCGCTTTGCGTTCCATTTTTAAATCGCAATCGCATCGATTTTCAATACTCCGTTTGCTTTGCAGGTGTGGCCGTTGCCCTATCGGCGATTTTACCCAGCGGCGCTCTGGGGTATTTGGAGTTATAGTCACACTAAGCAGTTCGCTATGTGTCGGATGTGTGGGGGGTTACGTAAAAAGACACACTGCACATCTGGCACTAGCAATTGTTAATTCGCATTTGCGCCGGTTTATAGAGCATGATTTTAAAGCATGCTGTGGTAAATCCCAACTGTGGGAAATCCCAAAAGATTTCCCACTGTGCAAAGGCGATATTGAATCTGGGTAAATCTCGGTCTGGGTAAAATTGCCCTGTAAATTGAGGTCACTTAAACATATGTTTAACCAAACAATGTAATGTTATTTTAGGGCAAAATCTCCAGTTTAGCCAATTAAACTATTCAGTTGAATTGATTACCACAATAAAAGTCATCTAGATCAGGGCTCTCTACTGATTTATGATCCATAATGCGTGGAATGAATCATGCATTGTGCAGTGCTGGAATTGGCAAGGAATCTCTGAGACACCAGAGGTAATCCCTGAGCTATTCCATTTTTGGCAGAGAAGGAATTTTATAAAGGAAAGATTTGACTGGAAAAAACTATTGCTACTCACTCAAAAAAAAACTTATTATTGTAATATACAGCAAAATTAATATGCAGCTTCTGGCCATTTTTATTTTATTAGTTAAATTTTTACAAGTCTTCATATATGTAACGTAAGGCCCTCTTAAAAGATCACAGCATTGGTGTTGCTGCCTTAACGGGTATGTCACTGAAAAACATACTATAATCCCTCATTTTCCTCTAACTATCACTTTACAAAGACTTTTTTGTGTATCTGCCCTTTTTCATTAGATAATCCAATCTGGAAATCTTACGTTTTAGAATTTCTGTTAAGCAGTTTTGCTGATAGGTGAATGTTGACAGTTCGTACGTGGGAATAGTCAGGCCAGTCGTGTGTCAGAGCCTAAGCAAACAAGTATTGTATTGGAAGGCATGCAGAACACACACACTACAGAGTAAGTGCTAACTTACTGTATTTATATATTGGCTTGAGGACCCCAATTACATTCTTTCTATTTCTTCCATTTTATTGCTTCTCCGCTTTTTTTGGACTGTTTCTCCTCCCACCGTTTTTTGAGCTAGAGGACATGAAATGTCACAGACGTGCGGGGCATTAGGGTGAAGTGGTGCTATTACCCAGCTAGAATCCGCAGAAACGTTACGGCGTTATCAACAAATTTTGGGACATTTTTCCCAAAGACTGTAATGGTAACAATCTCAAACGTGGATTGATTATTCGAGGTTTAAGGGCTCATGAGATCACAAAGGTTGTTTCTGAGGTGGTCAATAAACACAAAGGCGATAACACTAACCCCCCACACAGCATAGTCCACCAACACTAACTGACCTTCCTTTCCATTCCCATGGAAGCCATACTTAAGGGTAACCTATAGTCAAAAAACAATTTTGATCAATCATCACTAAAAAGTTAGTTATATATCACATACAAACACACATACCCTCACCTCACATGGGTACCCACCTACTGACCTAAACCCTTGCCCCATTACCTGTGGCATTTAATTCAAAGGGTAAATTAAAGTACAAAAAAGCTCAATTTTTGAATATATCCTCAAAGTTAGTTTTATGTGTTGTTAACAAAACCAGGACCCAGGTACACAAACTTCCTGACCTACCCCTCCATTTTTCCATGGCAGCCTACTGCCAGCATAATATAATTTTGCTATTGCTATTACTATGATTATTTGACTAATCATTAAAAATATTTGTTTTTTAACCCAACCTGACATCACCAGATCCAACAATGCGCAATTTAATGTGCAATTGTCAGCGCGTGAGATATTGGATGTTGGGGCCTAGCCCCAAAGTTCAGGTTTCTGCAATACCAATATATCACCTTTCATTTTAAGCTATTGTTCTAGTTCAGTTTTTCAAACCAGAACTTGTGTTTGTAAACTATACTTTCAGATTCACGAACTCCCACCTGCCATTTGAGGCTTCCGAGCAGGGTGGGGAGGGGGTTGTGATGAACGGGACATGACTAGGTGATGTCACCTAGGGGTGGACGAGGGCAGGACTTAGCAGTTCTAGGCGTGAAGGGGACGACCAACCAATAATGTGTATCAGTTGGGTTGGCCGGAAGTATCGCATGGTGTGGGTAGGGGCCGTCCTTGACAGGACTTCCACTGTAGCCATAGTCATTACTGAACATGCTGACTTCCTCAGAAAGTCATATCAGATGACAGGAGTATGTGAGAGTGAGGGGGAATTACTGTTGGGCAATGTAGTACTAAAAACTATTCTATCTTACCTGCGATGCTTTAAACTCCCTTTGTTGAGACTTTCTGCATCACAGATCACAGTTAGGTTAATACAGAACTTTATTGATTACTTTGGGGTCCAGTACGCCACAGTAGCAAGGCACAGGTTTGCGCTAATCTTACTAAACCATCTCTACATTGGCTAAGCTGCGCTATTTCCAATAAATTTTAGGAGAAAGGTGCGGGCATGCGATATTAGTATTACATCGGGTAAGTGGGTTTAGACTGACGCAAAACAAGTACTGGTAATGAGGCAGCCAGCAACCACACACACACACACTTTATATTAAGGTCCCCAGATGAAGATGAGGAAAGTATTTTTACCATCTTAGTGGCCCTTAATCATAGAATGTGAACATTTGCCCGTTTGTGCTGAAACTGGCTACGTTGCAGAACCAATCAGAGGATCCTTTTTTTACTGGTCTACCCAGTAAGAAAAACATTTGATGTACATCTGATTGTTATGCACACTTTTGCACCTCTTATTAAGTAAAGATCCCCGATAAAACGTACCACCCAATAGCAATACTAGCATACGGTGAGAAGAGATATTCATGTGGCCATCTAGTAATGCAGATATTGTTTTCACACCGACTAATGGCTCATGGGATTTGTAGTATCTTGAGAAATAACTGGGCTTAGAATACACGAATCGGCATATTTACCTTTCATGGAAATTCCACATGTTTGTATATATTTTTGTTGTTGTAGGTGAATCCCCAGCTGATACCTTGATTCGCTTTAAAAGTTTTAATGGAAATTTGCTGAAGATTCCAGAAACTGATTTAAACACTCCTTGAAAGGCGTGGCTTGGCTTGGAGGCGTGGTCCCTCGTGTCCGTGCTTTCTTTTCCTTTTCATATTGCAACTTGCCTGACATGTAAACATGCGGACATGTATCTCCCGGCCTGTCCCGTAATGCTGCCGCCCCCCCAAATGGTTCGGTCCTTTGTGGTGCTGTACCCTGGCTAAGATTTTCCATTACATTTCTTTGTTGTTATTTTAAGCAGCATCAACGTGTACGTTAGCTGATTAACCCTTTCCCTAACTGGAGTCCACCATGTTCCTTTTATATTTTGTGTTTGGTTGTAGATATCAGCAGGAATATCAGCCAATGTCCCCGTAGCCAACTTGTACACTTAAACCTGATGTATTGAATTGACTGATCCTTCTACTAGAAACACGTTAACAAAACATTCGCGGCAGGAAGTAGAGTCCTGCATCAGGTTGGGTACCTGTGGGTTACCCCTGGATGACTAGCGAAACGTCTTCAAGAACTACATTTCAAGTCCAGTTGATCTAATTGAATACATCAGATATACCATGACCTGGATGAATGAGAACCTTCACAAGCATATTTCTAATCATTTTAGGTGTAAAGTTTAAAACATTTTTTAACAAACAGCATCATCATGCCTTACCATACTACACAAACTACTACGTTTTGAACTGTATAATAAAACCATATAATAAAAAAAAATCTATGGAAATTCAATACCATAGGCCAGCAGTAACCATAAGCATATCCATGGTATCCTGTTCTTAACGTACATTGTTTCAGTCCTTTTTCTTGACAGGTTATGTTTCTCTTTTAATTCACTTATATATTGCTCATACTTTAACATATTATAGACTTGCTTAGTGAGACATTATTTGCCAGCCATGAGTAGAATATTTGATCTTGTACCCTTTCTACTGCCATTGTGCTTCAGTACCTACAGTAGTTTGCAAAATGGCCTTATGTTATATTATGGCAAAATCTGTCCTAGTCCAGCAACTTTTTAAATACTTAGTTTTTGTAAACAGTAATAATCAATGGGGGGAAACCCCACTGAACTCCAACTAGCACTCTTACACTTGTGGCCATAATAAACAATGTTGTTTATTATTACATATGTAGAACCCCACCAAGGGATCTAACATGCATAGTGATGTATGAAATATGATATGGCAGCTGGATGTAAGAATGCTTCATTGCCAGGTAGGTTAGATGGGTCTAGTTACTGCTCCATTCCCAGAAGTTTTAATCATAAAGAATAGAAAAAGGAAGGGGACACCACACAGGTAACTGCATCCAAAAGTGCTTTATTTTTCTCCAACATGTTTCGATCCCCAAACGAATCTCTGTGGAAGTGATCACTTGACAAGATCAGTTTTGGGGATCGAAACATGTTGGAAAAATAAACGCCTTTTGTGAATGCAGTATACATGTGTGGTGTCCCCTTCCTTTTTCTATTCTTAATGACAGCTGGGTGTCCCTTGTACCAAACCCAAAAAGCCCTGTTAAGGTGCTAGAGTCTGGAAACCACCTATAATGGGTCCAAATGCTGTGTATCAAATATGAAAAACATCAAACTCCAGGATCAACCTGTCACATATATAGAGAGCCAATGGCTGATCCAGAGACTTAAAGGTAGTAGCACACTGATTCCATCAGGTAACGTGATTGGTCTTATTGGGACATAGATACCTAATAAAATAGAACCGGGTCCATTGGGGCCACTCGTGTTTCCGGCGTCTCTAGCTGTCAGAGGTAATGTCTGCGGCTTTTCTTTACCCAGACCCTGTCTAGGTTACAAATCTAGAAACACATCCAAACCTCTGCTTTGTTTTGGGATCAGACTCTCACTGCCTCAAGTGCCAAACTTTGTCTTGGTGGCAAATGGACCCGGTGTTCTATTAATTAGGCTATATAAATCCCGATGTAGACTGAAGTCCTGTGCCTGATGGATGGAATCAGTGCGTTCTTAGTCTTTCTGGATCAGTCCATTGGCTCTCTATGTTGCGGGTTGCTTCTGAAGTTCTGATGTTCATTATATTTTTAATATACAGGATAATGGCCCCTTTATGCTCCCTGAACGGAATTGGACACTTAAAGGGGCAACATAGTGAAAAAAAAACTTTGTCTGTATACAATGTATAGATCACTTAGTATACCTGCCTTACTTTATGTTGCTGGGTGGCTTCGTTTCTTCTTCACACTAGCAGTAAGTTTGTACCAAGCTGTGTATCCCCCTCCCCTCTCTGTCTAACTCCCCCTCAAGCATTGAAGTTCTGTTATACAGAGTCCCGGAATGGTCAGTTAAAGGACTTTAAATGAAAGTGCTGACATCCTGTTGACCCCCCTTCCGAGCTAGACTGCAAGCAATCAAAGTTGGTAAGGTCGGCAATATGCTGAAGGAGGGGCAGAGGGTATGGGAGGACAATGGTGCTGAAATTTTTACAAGTAGTTACTGAACTCTGCCTCTGCCTGTCTCTAACTTTGCTAATTGTTATTTATTTTTACTTAAGTTTCATATGCCTTCCCTGCTTAGCTGAGATCATAATCACTGAAGAGTCAGTGTAACAGCAGCTAAGAGTGAGATCTTTTAAAACAGCAGTACACTGCTTGTTATCCTGATACATTTCATTTGCTTTAGCTATGTATTTCATAGATTGCACTGTAGGTCTTGTTTGGTATATAGTCTGTATAACTTTATTATATATACTGTATTGGTGTTCCATTTGAGTCCTAGTTTTTGTATGTATACAAGATTTTTTTTTTTTGGGGGGGGGGGGGGCTGTTTTATAGTGTGTTATGCTCATATTGCCGGGTTGATGGTTTATTGATTGTGTGTATCACTACAGCATTTGACTGTGTTCACATGGTACTTACAGTGTGGGTGAAGGAGTGTGTACAGAACTGCATGGGAGCTTTGGATTGGTGTGGGTGGTGAGTGACATGAGGTGTAAGCAGCTCCTACAAACACAGCATATTCAAAGGCTTATATCTCGGGGACTATGAGAATTTAAAGAAACTAAATGGGACCCTGGTGGTTGGATGATTTATGGATACATAGAAGGAATTAAAACAAAAAACAACTTTTCTCTCACCTATAATGCCATTTAAGCTCACCAGGAAGGCAGCCTTACCCACATTTTTCCTGTTGACATTTTTTACTGCCAGCACCATCCAAAGTGAATAACAGGCCTGTGGTCAACCTGTCATTCTATAGGCTATTACAGTTTATTTTGTTGTGACGGATTGTACAAGAGTTTTAAATAGATAGTTACTATACGTTGAAATGCATTATATTTTTCTGAGGGACAGTTTCAGCAAAATACATATGCTTGTTTTTTTTTTCCCATTTACTGAATCCCTTTTGCAGACCCTTATTATTCCTATTGGTCTCGGTCCCTGTGTTTTGATTTGCTGCTGGAAGAAAGACTGTTTCAGGACCTAAGGAGGGCTCTCACTATTGGACCGCAGACAAACATGGCAATGGGTGTGAAATAAATTGATTTTTCAAAAAAATGTAAAATACCTAGGTATGTTGTAATATATAATATTGATAATTGCAAGTATAGTGATTTTTCCACTGAACTCCCGTTAAAGCCAAAATGAAAAGCCTTTAGAGAAAATTGTTTGCAGGGTTAATGTTGATATCACTCTTTATGATTTATTCAGCACTGTATTTTTGTTATTCCTGTGTGAACTTCCACCTTAATTTTCAGTAAGAGAATTCTAATATCTTCTTTTTTTCTTATTCTACATGCCAGACGTTTTAGATCAGTTCTGTTTCCATGGGAACTCCGGTTTCATTCACTTTTTAAAAAGTCTTTTTGCAAGTTTAATTGGCACTTTCTGTACCGTGTTTCATTGAGTTATTCCTAGAGAATATATATTCAGAGTAGGGAAACCACTAGTTCTGTCTACAGATCTCATTATGTGCACCAAAAAGTTCATTACATAAATGTAATTATTCCAAATTACCTGTTGTAGCAAAAAAAGACAACACTAAGAAGACGACATTAGAAAATATGACCCATTGGAATCTTGTGTGGTTAGCCCTGTTTCTATAACCGTATCAGCATCCACTCTTCAATCATAGTTTCTCATCACAATAAAATTCAGGATGTTGTTTTGTTTGACATATTGGTAAAGCAATTAATTTTTTTTCTTTTAATTAAGTTAATAATTTTCTGTAGACTGTTTACCTTGGCTCTTGCAGCTAAACGCCGTTTAATCAGTTTTGGTGAGAAGAGCTCAGTCTATAAAAAATATACAACAAACTATCCCTCTGAATGTGCCAGTTATTGTTATGATTAATCCGACATGAAAGAGACATTTCATGAATTGGCCCCAAAATTGTAGGTATTCTGGTCTTATTTTGTCTTCATTAGATCGTAATATTGATTGTAATTATGAAGGGAAAGTTATTGATTTTAAGTCAGTTGGTTATGGGGTTAGTTGACTTTTAAGCTTAATGAAGAACGGGAGGTAAACTAGCTACGTCCTACCTCCTGTTCTTCCTGAACTTCCAATTAAATGTAAATGTAATGTAACCTCACAATAGACGACATTAGTCATAATCTCAAACAATATGGATGGATATTGTCAAAAATATGGATGGTACATCTACATACACTTAACAACATCTATCTAGCAAAGTATGGTTGGTTTACAATTGCAATTATGATTGGTGATTGAAGAGATTTAAGGTTAATAAAGGGTATTGAATGTGATTATTTGCTTCATGGGAAGCCAACCCCAAGACTGCAGTATAAGGGTTGCAGATTCTCCTCTGGTGGCAAAATCATCAACCGGAGAAGGGACCCAACTTATCAAGTTCGAACCGACACGGACTTTTAAACTATCCTGGACCCGGATTTCTCGGACTTTCAACATTCAGACTTACGCTAATTATCGAATCGGTCAACTGGGAGACCAACAGCCTTGTGTTCAACACCATAGTCCTCATAAAACACATGATTCCCATCCCTAGCTCTCAGCTGCTGATGCAATCAGAGATGCTAAACGTTTGCCATGCGTTTAATTTGCAGCCAATAATTAGATGAGCTTTCACTTGGTTACTGCAGTTATATAACATCTGATTTGTTCCTGAAGATTTGCATCAGCCTTGTCTGTGCACAATGTCACATCCTGTTTGGTTTCAGTTTAGTGTAAGCATAAGAATCAAACAGAAGTTGAACCCATAATTAACTGCCAAATACCTCACATGAGCACTGGAATTTCACATTAGTTACAGAAAGAAATCCCAGATATCATTATTACTAAGTTATAACATCATACCACTTTCCCCCCCCTTTGTACAACAGTGTTGATCATTACAGAAACAGATTATTCATCTCTGTAAATGTGCTAATGTGTTTTCTTCATTGCTTTTCCTACTGTATCTGCACTGTTAAATGTATTCTTTGCCTTTTCTGGGTATCGACCAGGGTATTATCAACCCAATGGGTCTATGGGACAGACCTGATATGTCCAGGTGTTCTGGACCCAGGGGCATACCTCCCATGAAGCAAACTGAAAAGTTTGCTTGCGTGGTGTGCCCCTATGAAATACTAAAAAGGCAGCATTAATTTCTGCTGTAAAAATAAAAAATTAGACTATGCACTCAACTTGTCCACCGCTGAGAAGGTTATTAGAAGTTTCTCCTACTCTCACTTGCAGAACATACAGCTGACACGTTGGCCCAGCTTATCCTGGTTTTCAGTGACTCAGTAATAAAGTGGACTCTATTAAATGTTGTGTGGGAATATTAATTACAGGTATGTAGGGTTGAGTATGGGGGCATTTTATTTTACAAGTCTGTATGGGCCATCTTATATTTACAAGTCTGTGAGGGTCACCTTATATTACAAGTCTGTTTGGGCTGAACATCTAATATTTACAAGTCTGTTGTTGGCTGGGCATCTTATTTACAGTCTGGGTGAGCATCTTATATTACAAGTCTGTGTGGGTTGGGCACCCTTCCGTTTCTATGACACCATACCTAAATCATTATAAAAGTAAATGTTATGGGCACTAATGCAAAAACATACCACCCCCCACACAAACACAGGTACTTGTATACCTAACCTTGTACTACCCTTGGATTTCAGTAGTAGAGCCTATAGAAGAAAAATTATAGGGTATGCAAGTGTGATATCATCAGTTTCCTACGATAGGGCCTGAGATCACGAAAAATCATGCAAACTAGCCTATAGATTTGGTAGGGTAAATACACCCCTACACCCACTCTACCCCTAGATTTATATGGCAACCATACCTAAGTCATCAAAATTCCAGTTGAATGAAAAAACACAGGCCCAACCCCACACAAAAGTACTACACACACCCAATGATGCACTCCTACTCCCACTTCTAATTGCATGGCAACTATTTCTAATTATCAAAAAGATAAGTTTGATGGTCGTTCATGAAAAAAAACACCCCTGGACCCCACACAGACCCATATTGAACCCCACAGCTACTATATTCTCCTTCTTCCATGGCAACCAACCACAATTCTAAAAATACATGTATTCTAAATAAGTTAGGAAAAATGTAAATGCCATTGTAATAGTATTGAGTTTTAAACTTTCCGCACGCACACCCATCCCTTACAATATGTGTCCTTTTAAGCCAAATTTATATACAAGTATGTACGTTAACTTTGTCTTTCTAGTTTTCTGTCTGTGAGGTGTAGACAAATGTTAGAGCTCTGTGGTAACTCATCAGGGAGGACTGGCCCAGTGGGCTGAGGGGCAAATGCTCCCAAAGTTGGTCCCCAATGAAAAATTTGGGCTGCCAAAGAAGCTAATAATAAGTTACATACTTAAACGGCAAGCGCGGATCTCTAGCTCTAACATCGGCAAGGAACAGAAGACTCCTCCTCTGCTGCTGAACTTCTTTCCTTACTGACACTGGAGCTGACATGCACTACAGCTTAAATTAAAATGATTTTTGAGAATTGGGGAGTCAGTAATGAGGTTTGGGACACTACCTCAGTTTAAAGCTTAACTATGTGCTGCCTGCCTTGGCTGACATGTAAAAGATGATTGGAGCATGTGCTTATCTTAGACAGTGGGCAGCACATTATAATCACATTTATTAGTAGCCATCCAGTGTCCATTATCCAGTGTTAGTCAGCCCTCCATTTTATTATCCAGTGTGTCAGACCTCTTGAGCATTACCCAGTGTTGTAAGTCCTCCAGATCGTTAGCCAGTGTTGTCAGCCCTCCAGATCATTAGCCAGTGTTATCAGCCCTCCAGACATAGCCAGTGTAAGTCTGCCCTTCAGTTTATTAGTCGGTGTGTTATTTTAACATCATCATACATGTATGTATGCTGCAGGAATCATGTAAAATGAGAATAATAGTCTAAAAATGGCCATAACTTAAAGTGGTGTGGCCTTAGCAAAGTGGGCGGGGTAAAAATGTTTGCGATCTACAGGAAAAGGCCACTTGGTTGTATGTGCCCCCCAGGCCAAAAGGTCCCGGTCCTCCCTTGTAACTCATAAAGGAGATGAAGATGTAACAGGGTAATTAGGTCTTTATTTATGGTTACTCTGATAGGGATGTTTCTGTTTTTAATACTACTGACTATATACTAATCTGATTTTTAAAAAAATAACAAAAAAAACATGTCACTGTGCTTCTGTTCATTTCTGTTTGTGCTGAATGTGTAATTATCCTTCTCTACTGATAGATGAACATAGATGTGACCACAGTGAACTATACAATAATGATATCAAATATCAGATGGGCTTTAACCCACTAACACCTTATACCTCTGACCTCTATCACCTTATCTAGTCAACTTGCTCCTTATATCTGTGAGGTGCACGAAATTCCTTTCAGCTGCTTCAAGATTTTTCACATTTCCAAAGCCTCATCTCTGGGGAGACCATATAAAGGTGCATGTTCGATTCCCTGCATTGCCTTTTGTCTGTATAATGTTTACACCAATCCACAGTCAATGGGTTACATCAGACTTTTCAGAATGGGAAAGCTACCGTACTAACCATACAGTTATGGGTGATAAATACTTCAAAGGGGAAGTTATCATTTAAAAACAATTTGTTTTTTATATTACACATACCTCAGGATTCTAAATATTCTCACATTTTGAAGAATCAAGGATTTCATCCTTTTGCTATGTAGGCTGTAGAGAGCGGCCATTTTAGGTCCTTCTTCATCCCCAGAATGTTCCTAACAGTCATTTCTACTGATTCGCTGTTTGATCTTACTGAGCAACTGAACACCCAGTGGGTAGTACAGTAACTCCGCTATTAGCGGTTATTATACAAGTCAGTACAAAAGCATTTATTTAGGCACAAATTGGTTAATGGAATGAAAAAATACTATTTGTATACACTATAGAACATCCAAGCAACTGAGGATATGGTTTGGAAAACAACTAAATAGGGTTAAAGGGCAACTATACTCACCTTATCCGCTGTCACTGATGGTTAGTACACAGGGTGAAGACATAAACCGCCAGGTCCTCACAGCTGGGTTTGCTTTCAACTTCTATAATACATACTTAAACTTTCCCTATGTGGCTTCGTCCTTCATTCCGGAATGGGTGTGCGTGCTGGCGACTCGGCCAATGGGAAGATACACTTTCTAGAAGCGTGTATTCTCATTGGCTGGGATTGTGAAGGTGAAAGTGGACTCATGAAGGAAGTTTAGTAACTATTGCAGAAGATAGAAGGCAAACCCAGCTGGTGAGGACCTGACGGTTTACATTCTCCTCTGGGTACTATGACTGCGAGTCCGGTGGAAGGGGTGGAGGCAAGATAGTTGAAATCCCACTAAGCAGCCCAACATAAGTGACCACTCAAACAATGCCTGGCAAACACAAAAATAAGTGTCAAGAGGGGGAGAAAAAAGTAAAAAAAGAGCCTTGCCCAATACTATAGTTTACTTACTTTTGTACTTTAAGGCATATTTACTGAACTTCCCCTTAAGGTTTTTTACATGGATTGTATTTTCATTGGTTTGGGTTAAAAATGGATCAATTACTTGGATTTAGGATATAGCACCTTTCTTCTTGTAAACATATAATTATTTCTAGCACTATATCTGATGTATTCAATTAGATCAAACTGGACTTGAAATGTAGTTCTGAAGACGTTTCGCTAGTCATCCGACTGGCTTCTCAATTCAGAATGACTTGTACAAGAATCTGTGGCAATTATGTACCCTGGAAAATCCCAATTAGCATATCACAGCCAGGTGTAAGGGTGTGATTAGATGTGGGCTAAGAGGTGTTATAGGAACGCCCAGAGTAAGGTGTTAAAACAGCATTGTACATGGCAGACAGTTGGTGTCACAACCCCCCACCTCTATTTAGGCTTGGTTTCTTTATTTTCACATAAATGGCCTCCAACACCTCTTCTTGAACCAGTCACGTTCGACACCAACTGTCTGCCATGTACAATGCTGTTTTAACACCTACTCGGGCGTTCCTATAACACCTCTTAGCCACTATCTAATACACCCTTAACACCTGGCTGTATATGCTAATTGGGTTTTCCAGGGTACATAATTGCCACAGATTCTTGTACAAGTCATTCTGAATTGAGAAAGCCAGTCGGAGACTAGCGAAACGTCTTCAAGAACTAGAACTACATTTCAAGTCCAGTTGATCTAATTGAATACATCAGATATACCATGACCTGGATGAATGAGAACCTTCACAAGCATATTTCTAGCACTATTTCACCAGGAACAAAAAACAGAAGTGGTTTAACATGCAAATCTGTTTCCTTGGCTTATGGGTTTTATATATAGATGTGGTCAATTTGTTTTCAAGTTAAGCTCTTAAAGGGTATCTCCACTGGAAATAAAATAAATTGACATTTAGTTTTATTGAAGAATGGGAGATAAAGGAGCTGTGACTTCCCATTCTTCAATAAAACCCACAGGAGCCAGGAGAGAAGGTAAGGTACTTACCTGATCGCTCACTCCTCCGCCAGACCGACACATAGTCTGGCAGGTCTCAAAGGACTCTGTCTTCTATGCGCATGTGTAGAAGTGTCTTACCCCTCGTTACACTTACTGGTGCAATAGTGCAATAGAAAAACCCTTCCTGGGTGCAAAAGTGTCCAATCAAAAACACTTCCGGGTTGCAATGTGTCAATAAACAAAACTTCCTGGGTGCAATAGTGTCCAATAAAAAACCCTTCCTGGGTGCATAGGTCATCAAAAAAAACCTCCTGGGTGCAATAGTGTCCAATAAAAAAACCCTTCCTGGGTGCATGTGTCCAATAAAAAAACTTCGCGGTGCAATAGTGTCCATAAAAACACTTCCGGGGCAATGTCGTCCATAAAAAACACTTCCTGGGTGCAATCTGTCCAATAAAAACCCTTCCTGGGTGCAATAGTATCCAATTAAAAAAACCCTTCTGGGTGCAATAGTGTCCAATAAAAATACCTTCCTGGGTGCAATAGTGTCCGATAAAAAACTTCCTGGGTGCAATAGTGTCCATAATACAAACAAAAACTCTCCTGGGTGCAATAGTGTCCAATAAAAAACCTTCCTGGGTGCAATAGTGTCCAATAAAAACCTTCCTGGGTGCAATAGTGTCCAATAAAAACCATCGTTCCTGGGTGCAATAGTATCCAATTAAAAACCCTTCCTGGGTTGCAATAGTAGTGTCCAATAAAAAACACTTCCTGGGTGCATAGTATACCAATTAAAAACCCCTTCTGGGTGCAGTGCAATGTATCCAATTAAAAAACTCCTTCTGGGTGCAATAGTGTCCAATAAAAACCCTTCCTGGGGTGCAATAGTGTCTAATAAAAACCCTTACCTGGGTGAATAGTATCCAATAAAATCCTTCCTGGGTGCAATAGTGTCCAATAAAAAATAGTGTCCAAAAAACCCTTCATGGGTGCAATAGTGTCCAATAAAAAACCCTTCCTGGGTGCAATAGTGTCCACTAAAAACACCTTCCTGGGTGCAATAGGTCCAAAAAAACACTTCTTGGTGCAAGTAGTGTCCAATTAAAAACCCTTCCTGGGTGCAATAGTGTCCATAAACACTCTGGTGCAATAAAAAAAACCCTTCCTGGGTGCATGGTCCAAATAAAAAACACTTCCTGGGTGCAATAGTGTCCAATGAAAAACCCTTCCTGGGTGCAATAGTGTCCAATAAAAAACACTTCCTGGGTGCAATAGTGTCCAATAAAAAACACTTCCTGGGTGCAATAGTGTCCAATAAAAGCCCTTCCCGGGTGCAATAGTGTCCAATGAAAAAAACCTTCTGGATGCAATAGTGTCCAATAAAAACCCCTTCCTGGGTGCAAAGTGTGCAATAAAAAAACCTCCTGGGTGCAATAGTGTCCAATAAAAAACACTTCCTGGGTGCAATAGTGTCCAATAAAAAACCCTTCCTGGGTGCAATAGGTCCAGTAAAAAACGCTTCCGGGCAATAGTGTCCAATAAAAAAACCCTTCCTGGGTGCAAATAGTGTCATAAAAAACCCTTCCTGGGTGAATAGTGTCCAATAAAAAACCTTCTGGGTGCAATAGTGTCCAATAAAAAAACACTTCCCGGGTGCAATAGTGTCCAATAAAAACACTTCCTGGCAATAGTGTCATAAAAAACACTTCCTGGTGCAATAGTGTCCAATAAAAACCCATTCCTGGTTCAATAGTATCCAATTAAAAAAAACGTTCCTGGTGCTGCAATAGTGGTCCAATAAAACATACTTCCTGGGTGCAATGTGTCCGAATAAAAGATAGTCCAATAGAAAAAAACTTCCTGGGTGCAATAGTGTCCAATAAAAACAACTTCCTGGGTCAATAGTGTCCATAAAAAACCCTTCCTGGTGCAATATTGTCCAATAAAAAAACCCTTCCTGGGGTTGCAATAGTGGTCCAATAAAAAAAACTTCCTGGGTTGCAATAGTATCCAATTAAACCCTCCTGGGTGCAATGTGTCACTAAAAACCTTCCTGGTGCAATAGTATCAATTAAAAAACCCTTCCTGGGTGCAATAGAGTCCAATAAAAACCCTTCTGGGTGCAATATGGCCAATAAAAACCCTCTGGGTCTGCATAGTGTCCAATAAAAACCCTTCCGGGTGCAATAGTATCCAATAAAATCCTTCCTGGGTGCAATAGTGTCCAATAAAAAATAGTGTCCAATAAAACCCTTCATGGTGCAATAGTGTCCAATAAAAACCCTTCCTGGGTGCAATAGTGTCTAATAAAAAACCCTCCTGGTGCCAATAGTGTCCAATAAAAAAAAACTTCCTGGTGGTCAATAGTGTCCATAAAAAACACTTCTGGGTGCAATAGTGTCCAATAAAAAACCCTTCCTGGGTGCAATAGTTCAATAAAAACACTTCCTGGGTGCAAAATAGTATCCAATTTAAAAACCCTTCCTGGGTTGCAATATGTCCAAAAAAACCACTTCCTGGTGCAATAGTATCCAATTAAAAAACCCTCCTGGGTGCAATCGAGTCCAATAAAAAACCCTCCTGGGTGGCAATAGTGGCCAATAAAAACCCTTCCTGGGTGCAATAGTGTCCAATAAAAAACCCTTCCTGGGGTGCAATAGTATCCAATAAAAATCACTTCCTGGGTGCATAGTGTCCATAAAAAATAGTGTCCAATAAAAAACCCTTCATGGGTGCAATAGTGTCCAATAAAAACCCTTCCTGGGTGCATAGTGTTCTAATAAAAACCCTTCCTGGGTGCAATAGTGTCCAATAAAAACCTTCTGGGTGCAATAGTGTCCAATAAAAACCCTTCTGGTGCAATAGTGTCAATGAAAAACACTTCTGGGGCAATAGTGTCCAATAAAAACCCTTACCTGGGTGCAATAGTGTCCAATAAAAACCCTTCCTGGGTGCATAGGTCAATAAAAAACACTTCCTGGGTGCAATAGGTCAATGAAAACCCTTCCTGGGTGCAATAGTGTCCAATAAAAACACTTCCTGGGTGCAATAGTGTCCAATAAAAACACCTCCTGGGTGCATAGTGTCCAATAAAGCCCTTCCGGGTGCTGCAATAGTGTCCCAATGAAAAAAACCTTTCTGGATGCAATAGTGTCCAATAAAAACCCCTTTGGGTGCAATTGTCCAATAAAACCCTTCCTGGGTGCAATAGTGTCGATAAAATCCTTCCTGGTTCAATAGTGTCGATAAAAAACACTTCCTGGGTGCAATAGGTCCAATAAAAACAATTACTGGGTGCAATAGTGTCAAAAAAAAACTCCTGGGTGCAATAGTGTCCAATAAAAGCTTCCCGGGGTGCAATAGTGTCCAATGAAAAAAACCTTTCTGGATGCAATAGTGTCCAATAAAAACCCCTTCCTGGGTGCAATAGTGTCCAATAAAAAACCTTCCTGGGTGCAATAGTGTCCGAATAAAACTCCTTCCTGGGTTCAATAGTGTCCGTAAAAAACACCTTCCTGGGTGCAATAGGTCCAATAAAATAACCCTTCCGGGTGCAATAGTGTCCAATAAAAACACTTCCTGGTGCAATAGGTCCAATAAAAAAACTTTCTGGGTGCAAGTGTCCAATAAAAACCCCTTCCTGGGTGCAATAGTCCAATTAAAAAAACCCTTTCTAGGTGCAATTAGTGTTCCATAAAAACAACCCTTCCTGGTGCAATAGTGTGCAATAAAAACCTCTTCGGGTTGCAATAGTGTCCAATAAAAAACACTCCTGGGTGGAATAGGTCCAATAAAAAACCCTTCCTGGGTTCAATAGTGTCCAATAAAAAAACTGGGTGCAATAGTGTCCAATAAAAACACTCCTGGGTTGCAATAGTGTCCAATAAAAAAACCTTCCGGGTGCAATAGTGTCCAATAAAAAACACTCCTGGGTTGCAATAGTGTCCAATAAAAAACACTTCCTGGGTGTTTGCACTAGTGTCCAATAAAACCCTCCTGGGTGCAATAGTATCCAATTAATAAAAAACGTTCCGGGTGCAATAGTGTCCATAAAAATACTTCCTGGGTGCAATCGTCCGATAAAAAACACTTTCCTGGGTGCTAGTGTCCAATAGAAAAAACTTCCTGGTGCAATAGTGTCCATAAAAACACTTCCTGGTGCATAGTGCCAAAAAAACCCTCCTGGGTGCAATAGGTCCATAAAAAACCCTTCTGGTGCAATAGTGTCCATAAAAACCTTCCGGGGTGCAATAGTGTCCAAAAAACCCTTCTGGGTGCATAGTGTCGAAAAAATCCTCCTGGGTCAATAGTGTCCGTAAAAAACACTTCCTGGGGCAATAGTGTCCAATAAAAACATTCCTGGGTGCAATATGTCCAATAAAAAACACTTCCTGGGTGCAATAGTGTCCAATAAAAGCCCTTCGGGTGCAATAGTGTCCAATGAAAAAACCTTTCTGGATGCAAAGTGTCCAATAAAACCCCTTCTGGGTGCAATAGTGTCCAATAAAACCTTCCTGGGTGCAATAGTGTCCGATAAAATCCTCCTGGTCTGAATTCAATAGTGTCCGATAAAAAACACTTCCTGGTGCAATAGTGTCCAATAAAATAACCCTTCCTGGGTGCAATAGTGTCCAATAAAAACACTTCCTGGGTGCAATAGTGTCCAATAAAAAACACTTCCTGGGTGCAAGTGTCCAATAAAAACCCCTCCTGGGTGCAATAGTATCCAATTAAAAAAACCCTTCTAGGTGCAATAGTGTCCAATAAAAAAAAACCCTCGGGTGCAATAGTGTGCAATAAAAACACTTTCTGGGTGCAATAGTGTCCAATAAAAAACACTTCCTGGGTTGCAATGTGTCCAATAAAAACCCTTCCTGGGTTCAATAGTGTCCAATAAAAAACACTTAGTGGTGCAATAGTGTCAATAAAAACATTCCTGGGTGCAATGTGTCCATAAAAAACCTCCTGGGTGCAATAGTGTCCAATAAAAACACTTCCTGGTGCAATAGTGTCCAATAAAACACTTCCTGGGTGCAATAGTGTCCAATAAAACCCATTCCTGGGTGCAATAGTATCCAATTAAAAAAACGTTCCTGGGTGCAATAGTGTCCAATAAAAATACTTCCTGGGTGCAAAGTGTCGATAAAAACACTTCCTGGGTGCAATAGTGTCCAATAGAAAAAAACTTCCTGGGTGCAATAGTGTCCAATAAAAAACACTTCCTGGGTGCAAAGTGTCCAATAAAACACCCTTCCTTGGTGCAATAGTCCAATAAAAAACCCTTCCTGGTGCAATAGTGTCCAATAAAAAACACTTCCTGGGTGCAATAGTATCCAATAAAAACCCTTCCTGGGTGCAATGGTCCAATAAAAACCTTCCTGGGTGCAATAGTTCCAATAAAAAACCCTTCCTGGTGCAAAGTGTCCAATAAAAACCCTTCCTGGTGCAACGTGGAAACTTCTGTCAAGTGTCCATAAAAACCCTTCCTGGGTGCAATAGTATCCAATAAAATCCTTCTGGGTGCAATAGTGTCCAATAAAAATAGTGTCCAATAAAAACCTTCATGGGTGCAATAGTGTCCAATAAAAACCCTTCCGGGTGCAAAGTGTCTATAAAAACCCTCCTGGGGGCAATAGTGTCCAAAAAAACACTCTTGGTGCAATAGTGTCCATAAAAAACCCTCCTGGTGCAATAGTGTCCAATGAAAAACACTCTTGGTGCAATAGTGTCCAATAAAAAACCTTCCGGGTGCATAGTGTCCAATAAAAACAACTTCCTGGGTTGCAATAGTGTCCAATAAAAAACACTCCTGGGTGCAATAGTGTCCAATGAAAAACCCTTCCTGGGTGCAATAGTGTCCAATTAAAAAACACTTCCTGGGTGCAATAGTGTCCAATAAAAAACACTTCCGGGTGCAATAGTGTCCATAAAAAGCCCTTCCCGGGTGCAATAGTGTCCAATGAAAAAAAACTTTCTGGATGCAATAGTGTCCAATAAAAACCCCTTCCTGGGTGCAATAGTGTCAATAAAAACCCTTCGGTGCAAGTGTCGATAAAAATCCTTCCTGGGGTGCAATAGTGTCCGAAAAAACACTTCCTGGGGCAATAGTCCAATAAAATAAACCTTCCTGGGTGCAATAGTGTCAATAAAAACCTTCCTGGGTGCAATAGTGTCCAATAAAAAACACTTCCTGGGTTGCAAGTGTCCAATAAAAACCTCCTGGGTGCCAATAGTATCCAATTAAAAAAACCCTTCTAGGTGAATAGTGGCCAATAAAAAACCCTTCCTGGGTGCAATAGTGTGCAATAAAAACACTTTCTGGGTGCAATAGTGTCCAATAAAAAAAACACTTCCTGGGTGCATAGTGTCCAATAAAAAACCCTTCCTGGGTTCAATAGTGTCCAATAAAAAACACTTAGTGGGTGCAATAGTGTCCAATAAAAACACTTCCTGGGTGCAATAGTGTCCAATAAAAAAACCTTCCTGGGTGCAATAGTGTCCAATTAAAAACACTTCCTGGGTGCAATAGTGTCCAAAAAAACACTTCCTATGGTGCAATAGGTCCAATAGAAAAAAACTTCTGGGTGCAAAGGTCCATAAAAACACTTCCTGGGTGCAATAGTGTCCAATAAAAACCCTTCGGGTGCAATAGGTCCAATAAAAAACCCTTCCTGGGTGCAATAGTGTCCAATAAAAAAAACCCTTTTGGATGCAATAGTGTCCAATAAAAACCTTCCCGGGTGCAATAGTGTCCAATAAAAACCTTCCTGGGTGATAGTGTCCAATAAAACACTTCCTGGTGCAATTATGTCCGAAAAAACCCTTCCTGGGTGCAATAGTGTTCAATAAAAAAACACTTCCTGGGTGCAATTGTGTCCAATAAAAACCCTTCCTGGGTGCTATAGGTGTCCAATAAAAAACACTTCCTGGTGCAATAGTGTCAATAAAAAACCCTCCTGGTGCATAGTACCAATAGAAAACTCTGGGTGCAATAGTGTCCAATAAAAAACCCTTCCTGGGTGCAATAGTGTCCAATAAAAACTCTTCCTGGGTGCAATAGTGCCCAATAAAAAACACTTCATGGGTGCAATAGTGTCAATAAAAACCCTTCCTGGGTTCCAATAGTGTCCAATAAAAACCTCCCGGGTGCAATAGTGTCCAATAAAAAAACCTTCTGGGTGCAATAGTGTCCAATAAAAACCCTTCCTGGGTGCAATAATGTGTTTTGTTGTTGAGGAATTTGGTGTGATTCATTCACATGACATTTAGATTAGAAAACATATAGTGACACTAAAGTTTAGATCTTGTTGAGTCCAAAGTTCCAATTAGATTTTGCAGTCAGAATTCCAAGATCTAACTTTAGTGTCACTATGATTGTAATCTAAATTGTCATGTAGGAATCGGAAAAATAATCAGACCCAATTCCTCAAAACCACCCAAGCCCATAAATATATCCTTTATACCAGACCCTCCATTAACACCTTAGGTGAGTGTGTCTGACCGTTTATTATTACATTGCTAATTCTTTATTGCATACTGGGATCAGTGAATGTGTATTTACGAAGGCCTTTACCAGGCATGGGGGCAGTAAGTCTTTGTTTAGTATGTATAGACAAGGCAGCTATATAGCTTAAGGAGAGGAGGGCCAAAGTGGCAAAAAGCATCCACTGAGCATAAAAATGGTGCTGAGCATTTTTATAACAGAAAGTATCTGCAGTCTTGTGCTATATGAATAAACATTGCCCACAAATCTAAGAAATACGAAGTATGTAGAGTATGTATAAATAGTGGTGTGTACATGATTCAGCATTGACATGTCTGAGGAAGCCTGTATTTTCAATCAATTTAGTTAGCCAATAAAGGAATATTTTATATCCACGATGTCTTCACTTTCATCACAACACGGTAGAGTTCTCTACTACTATTATTTACAGTACAGTAGATGATACATTTTTCTAAATGATAATTTAAAGGGCTTATAACAGATTATAACTTTTTGTAGTGAATTAGTTCCCATGAGAAAAACCATATAATATCCTTTTCCAAAGTAGGGGTCGCTTATTTCTATAAATTTCCTTTCTCACTGTTAGGTGACAAACACTGATGATAATGAAAGATCACTAACAGTTTCCCTAAGATACAATTGCTCTGGTATTACACTCCTATTATTCACAAAACTCCACAAATATCCTGTAAATTATATCCTTATAAATGGTGGTTTTAGCTATGCCATCAGTTATGGAGCTCGGTATTCATAGTAATGGATCACCAAACCCGAACGATGAGACGAAATCCAGAAATTTTACATTTCCAGATCAAACAGTTAGTTAAATGATGTAGGCCTTGTTTTCATATAAATTCTAGCACATAGCGTATCGACCAGACATCAGTAGATAAAAATCACGTGTTTGTGTTACTATAACAGAATGGCCATTTTTAAAGAGGGCAAATGCCCTTTACAGACAGTCTCTGATTTAATGCCTGTTGATTTATAACTGTCTGCTGTCTACAGTGGATAAGGAACTTGGCAGTTTCTTCCAATAAATAAATACATGTAAACATGAGATACTATAGAAATATATAAAAACAAACATTCTCAGGTCATTCAGTGATTTTGCCCATGTGAACACAATAGGAGTAAAGAGGTGTTCGCCTGGCAGTCTCCCTGACACCATTCTACGGGTGTGTATGTTATTTTTAGATTTGCTGCAAAATATGGGACATGGGTGTCCTGATGGCCAGGCGACCTGGTTGAATGGTGATAATTAGAGTTCCAGCTCTTGTGCCTACTCCTGGTTGTTAGTATTAGCTTGCTGCTCTGAGGCTGCAGAAGAGCACCCCCTACTGCATAGTATCTAAACTACATAGGTCACTGCACCACCAAATTATGCACCGCACACCCCCTACTAACCATGAAATAGACATAAGACTCTTGTCTTCAACTAATAAATTGAAATGTACATAATTCTGCCAAAAGTTAAATCCTGCAGGGGCGCTAAGGGGTTACAGATTATGAAACAGCTGGAGGGATCCAGGTTTAAACATCACAGAACCCAAACCTCTCTGGTGTTGGCTGGATCTTTTCTCAAACACTGCCAGTGCCTCTGATATAATTTGCATTTCAATTTAGTTTAAATTTGGAATTTATCTCCCATATTCCAAAAAGAAACCTATCTGCCTATTAAGACCTGAATGAATGAATTTCAGCATGGTACAAGGATATTACAGTCTTTCCATTGTAATAAAGTAAATGCAGATCCACAGAAAAGAAAGACAAGTGAACTGTCTCACTAACACCCTCACTTCATGAAGGAACAGAGTTCTACATTTATGGTAACATTGCAGCCATTGGCTGGGAGGGTTTCTGGCCTGCAGCAGACTCCAATTCGCACAAATGCTCTTTAAAAAGACGTTGAGAAGTTTTGATTTAAAGAATCCTTACCACATCAGGGACACATAATCTAAATCAAGGTTCATTTGTCCTATCCACATGCAACAAAAGATAATGGGACAAATTAATGAAATGCGTCAGATAAAAGACACTCTACTGACTGAGCATTTAGTACCCAGTGTGAGGATCTAAACCGCTAGGTCCTTACCCCTGGGTTTGCTGCTTTGGTCCCTATTCTGCCTTGCAATGTGGCCAATTGGAGACACGATTCTTGCAGAGTGCATCTCTCATTGGCCTCGTAACTGACCAACCGTTAGAGATGGAAAGGACCAGAGCAGTGAAGGAAAAGAGGGGTAAGGACCTAACAGTTTAGTTCCTCACCCTGGGTAATCTTCAGCTTGGAGTAGGAAGTTGGAGGGGGTAGGAAACTGAGTATAATTGTCCTTACATACAAACATTTAAATACTGCAGAATACTGGAGGACACAAATGGAACATATGGGCTGTACTGAGGATGTATTAACTTTTATTGGGGTGACAGCATAAGGTGGTACAGTAGCTGGAAGGTAGATGATATCAGTGTGAAACAACAAAAGAGCCTTTAGTTAAGTGGTCACAACACGGGGACTGCTGTTGTATATTTGAGTACTTATTCCATTGGAAGGAATCCCCCCCCCCCATCTCACCTCCTCATCTTTACAGAAAGGGGCACTTTTGTCTGATGGAACATTACTGTTTGGACCAATCCTCCATGATGCGATGGTGGTATTTCATTGGCAAAGTGGAGATCCTGAACTCCCTGAGTCTTCAATATACTTGCATTTGTAATGATGCAATTTATCAAACATGTTCACATTTCTGTGGTTTGTGGCATGGATAGAGCAGAGCTGGCATAGTTAGGGCAGAGCGGGCAGATTAGAGGTGCAGCAGGGTATGGATAGACAGAGCGGAAATAGGCAGAATAGTGAATGATTAGAGGCACAGCGGGGAATGGATAGAGCAGAGCTCGGAATAGGGCTGGGCAGGGCACAATTAGAGGTGCAGCAGGGCACGGATATAGCTGTGCTTGGAATAGGGCGGTCAGGGCATGATAAGAGGTGCAACAGGGTATGGATAGATCAGGCATGATTAGAGGTGAAGCAGGGTATGGATAGAACAGAGCTGGTGGAATAGGGCAGACATGAATAGGGATGATTAGAGGTGCAGCAGGGTATGGATAGAGCAGAGCTGGGAATGAGGCTGGGCAGGGCAGTGAGGGTGCGGCAGGTACAGATAGAGCAGAGCTGGGATAGGCAGGGCAGGGCAAGGCATGATAAGTGGTGCAGCAGGGTATGGATAGATCAGACCCCACACAAGCAAAAGGCAAAAACATAGAAACTTTCCAGCAATTAGTGATAGTGATATTAGGAGGTTAAAACTAAAGAAACAGAAGGGAATTTAACTTTTTCAGAAAAAGAGCATTGAAGGAACTCCAAAAAGATGATATATAGTAATCAACAGCAGACAAAGGGGGAGGTACAGTAATTCTGAATCGTAAGATTACATTAAAAGATCAAACAGACTTTAGGAGACAATACAACTTATCAAAAACTAACAATGGACCCAACGAATAAATTTAAACAGGAATATAAAGAATAGTTAAGGAAGGATAACAAGGAGATAACCAAAAAGGAGGAACTTTTTCTAAAAATGACACACCAACAATAGCCACGTTTTATTATTTACCCAAAATACATAAAAATAGAGGACAACCCTCCAGGAAGACCAATTATTGCAGGAATTAATTCTTTGACTAGTAACCTCTCGCAATATATTGATCACTTCTTACAGCCATATTAACTAGATAACAATTCCTAACAAGAGACCACCCATATCTAAACAAACTAAAACCATCAATGGGATACAACATACATTTGGTGTACAATTGATGTGTGCTCTTTATACACAAAAAAGCACAACGATGGAATATCAGCTGTAAAAAGATTTTATCTAGAGATATACTCTAATAGAGACCCAAAGGGATTTTAATAAAGGCATGAAATTCATTTTGGCCATAATTACTTATTTTTCAAAAGAATTTTATTTACAAAACCAAGGAACAGACTATGGGCAAAAATTTGCCCCAAGTTATGCCAATCTATTTTTATCTCTTTGGGAGGAGGAAGTGATCTTTAAAAGCAATTTTAAAGACAATTTATCTTATGGCAGAGTATATAGATGATATTCTATTGATCTGGAGAAAGGAAGTTGACAGAACTAATTAACCTTCACTACTTGGATTAATACAAATGATTTTAACATGCTTTTACCAATACAATCAACACTACAGAAATAGTTTACTTGGATCGAAATTATACATTGAGAAATAATGAAATAAAGACTAGATAATCATTACAAGAGGTAGATGCAAATTCATATATCTTAAAGATAGCTGTCATAAAAAAGTTGGTTAGACATATCCCATCAAATCAATATAAGAGACTGAGAAGAAACTGTAGTGATTAGAGGTATAAAAACAAGCAATCTCTTTAACCAACAAATTTATAGATAAAGGATATGAAAGAGAGATCTAGAACAATGGAAGGAAAAAAACCCTATCTATAGATAGAAAATAAATTGCTCGAACAAAATCCAAAATCAGAAGAGAGAAAATTGAGATTTCGCATTTAAAACCACTTTTGACGGAAATGACAAAATAATAAAGGGAATAATAACAACATTGGCATATACTACGTGATGATAATATACTATATATGCATTTCCAGAGAACCTACTTTTTATTTAAAAGGAACAAGAACATAAAAGAATTGTTGCACCAAGCCACTTGACAAGTAGTACTACCAACACTCAAAGTAAAAATTGGCTTAAAAATGGATTAAAAGGTTTTTCCCGTGGAAATTGTACAGCATGCACTACCATTAAACCTACAAAAATTAAAACTTTTTGGAAGTACCTAACGAAAAAGGAATATGACATTAAAAACTTCATCACTTGTAACTCAAAAAATGCTATATATGATACAATGTAGTTGCGGTAAACATATGTTGGAAGAAACGGAAGAGCTCTTAAAACACGGATAAGAGAACATTTGAGTGATATTAAGAAGAAAAGAATTTGACTATCCCTAGACACTTTAATGAATGCCAAAATGATACACCTTTAGATAAGGCATTGACTTTTTGGGCTATTGACATTTGAATACTCCAGAACGAGGGGGCAATATACAAGCAGCCTTTCAAGACGTGAGACAAAAAATGGATATATAACTCAAACACCCTTACTCCATTAGGAATAAATAAAGAGATAGACTTATGGAGCTTCTTATAACATAACTTATTGAAACTGTTTCTAAAAAGTTTTTATTTTCTGGCATACTGCATTTTCTTTATGATATATCTCAATACATATTCTGTCTTTTCCTTTTTTCTGATTAATAAGAAAATTTCTTGATAGAAAGCATGTTCTGTATAAGACCGCTCTTATAAGATTTTTATCACTTGCAATTAAGACTACCCACCTTATGGGGGAGTTTTGCAATAATAATAATAATTTTTTAATAATCTTTTAATTGTTTCACTTGTAATTACAATCACCCACTTATGGGGAGTTTAAATAAGTTCCAACCCCTGTCACTTGCAATTTCTAACCCTCACCTTAAGAGGGAGCTGCTAAAGACCTGTTTTAAGATATATGTATATTTTTCAAGATGTATAGAATTTTTAGGGCCTCTTTGTCAAAAGAATAGTAACACTTGGGAGTTTTTAGAGACTGTGATTGAGAGGTTTATCTCTAACTTAATATGTAGGGAGATGCATCGGTGGGGACCCCGCCCATCCAGCTGTTGGATCGGGGGAAGCTGGCAGCGTGCGTGTGCGTCCCATGGGTGGAAACGCGGAAGTCATTGTCATGGGATATGGCGGCCGCGATGTGGTGTATGCACATCTAGCTGCGAAAGGGCGGAGATGCTGGATGGTGTGGGATCCGGCGATCTCTTTCTAACGGTGAGAGGGAATTGAAATTTGAGTGGCCTGTAGGAAAAGTGCCTTTTCTGGTCACACGAAGTATGGGCAATATTTCCCACAGTGTGACACTTCCGGCCTCATAGCCCGGGAAATTATGAATTTAAAAAGGGGTTAGTATCGGTAGAGCTTATCCTATATTTCTTGTGGACCTGAGGAAGCCGTAGGCGAAACGCGTTGATCTTATTTTAATACTAATGATAACATATATGATACCTACTGCCTTTTAGAGTGAGATCACCTTGCTTTAGATTTGCATTTTATTCTATATGTTACCTTTTAGAGTGAATTTACTGCATCTTAAGTGGTATCATGGAGCTTTTAATGCTTAAATAAACATATTTTGAAAAGATCAAGTGTGAACCAGCCATATTATTATTTATATATGGGAATAATAGGAACACACGGAGGAATGTACTACACGAGACTCGCTCACCAAGAAGAGTAAGTGTGTTTTTAATTAATTGATATTTATACTGATTTAATGGTTTTTAAAACTTGAGTCTGATCGAAGTTTTATACTTTTTTCTCCCCCCCCCCCCTCTTTCTACCATATTTTATTGGCTTGAGTCAATTGCGCAACCTATATTAGAAACACAGACTTTTAAATACAAAGTGGATCCTTCTGGTTTGCTGCGAACCTGAGCCATTAGAACTTACATCCCATTGAGACGCTGAGAAAGCTCCTAAACATATGATAGATCAGGGCATGATTAGAGGTGTAGTAGGGTATGGGTAGAACAGATGGGAATAGGGAAGAATAGGGCATGATTAGAGGTGAAGCAGTGTATGGATGAGCAGAGCTGGGATAGGGCAGATTAGGGCATGATTAAAGGTGCAGCAGGGTATGGATATATCAAGCATGATTAGGGTGTAGTAGGGTATGGATAGAGCAGAGCTGGGAATAGGGCATTAGGGCATGATTAGAGAGTTGCAGCAGGCACGGATAGAGCAGAGCTGGGGATAAGGGCAGGGCAGGGCAAGGCATGATAAGTGGTGCAGCAGGGTATGGATAGATCAGGGCATGATTAGAGGTGTAGTAGGGTAGGGTAGAACAGAGCTGGATAGGGAAGAATAGGGCATGATTAGAGGTGAAGCAGTGCATGGATAGAGCAGAGCTGGGAATAGGGCAGATTAGGGCATGATTAAAGGTGCAGCAGGGTATGGATATATCAGGGCATGATTAGAGGTGTAGTAGGGTATGGGTATATCAAGGATGATTAGAGGTGCAGCAGGGTATGGATATATCAGGGCATGATTAGAGGTGTAGTAGGTATGGGTAGAACAGCGCTGGAATAGGGCATATTAGGGCATGATTAGAGAGTTGCAGCAGGGACACGGATAGAGCAAGCGGGAACAGGGCAGGGCATGATTAGAGGTGCAGCAGGCAGATGAGCAGAGCTGTGCATGGTTAGGGCAAAGCAGGGCATAATAGAGATGAGCATGGCACATGATTTTAGAACCTATGCAGAACGTTTTTCAATAACCTTTGTAAAACTCTATTGTCATATTCTAACTGAAATAAGATTAAATATTAAAGTGCAACAATTAAACTATGATAAATTATATCATAAATATTCAGGTTGGTTATTCTCTGTGTAAGTCACAATTGCTGTGACAATGAGCTATGCTGTAGTTGTAGGTCTTCTAGAAAACAAGGATAATGATACACACAAAAGATAAAGATACATTATCATTTCACAAAAAGGCCAATAAGTAATTTTACAGCAGGGCCCATTAATAAGGTTCAGGCCACTCATAAATAAAGGGCAACACAGCATAGCCCTATTGGAGCTTCCACATCTGAGCAACTAGGCAATCAAGCATGGGGCATCCTTCTGAAACATCCAGCATACAAATATGGGTTTGGTGGCATCTGGAGAACATTAGCTACCTTCATGAATAGTGTCAAATGAAAAATTTGCGGGTTAAAAATAAAGTTTAGGGATTTTTTCATGATTCCATTTTATTGAAGGAAGCCGCCATGGTACACATAGCCACAAATTAATGACATAATGGAGAATTGTGAGCTTACAATTGTGCCTTTTAGGTCGGGAGGGTGTTTTTTCGTGTGACATGCTCCTGAGGATAAGAGAGTTTCCTACAGAAATGGTATAATGAGTCTGGTGTGGAAAAAGACTATAATGTCAAACCAGAACCGATGGTAACCCATCTCAGACACAGAGCCGACTGTCTGCACCCACATAGTACAGAGCTGTTGGTGGTGAACCTGATCTTAGCACAGCTGTGCAATGTATTTCTCGATAGTGTACCTACAGTATCTGGCGGGAATGTTGGACGATTTGCATTTACTTGCAAATTGATTTAATCAGACACAAATTCCCATATCTTCAGTTGAGTTTTTTGGTCCCCCTAGTGGATAAACGAATCCATACAACAGGAGTGTCAAACTAAAAAAGACTAAGGGCCAGGCCACACTGCTGCGTTTTTTTGACGTCTGCGCTTGCGTTTTTTTTGTATCATTTGAAAACGTGTCAAAGCACTGAAAACGCGCTTTTTGGGTGCGTTGCGATTTGCGTTCACTTTTTAAATCGCAATCGCATGCGTTTCAATACTCCGTTTGCTTTGCAGGGTGGGCCGTGCCCTAGTGGGCGATTTACCCAGCGGCGCTCTGCCGGGTATTTGGAGTTATAGTCACACTAAGCAGTTCGCTATGTGTCGGATGTGTGGGGTTACGTAAAAGACAACCTGCCACATTCGGCACTAGCAATTTAATATCGCATTTGCGCCGGTATAGAGCATGATTTTTAAACATGCTGTGGTAAATCCCAACTGTGGGTAAATCCCAAAAGGATTTACCCACATGTGCAAAGGCGATATTGATATGGGTAAATCTCGGGCTCTGGGTAATTGCCCTGTAAATGAGGTCACTTAAACATATGTTTAACCAAACAAATGTAATGTTATTTGAGGGCAAAATCTCCAGTTTAGCCAATTAAACTATTCAGTTGAATTGATTACCACAATAAAAAACATCTAGATCAGGCTTACTGAGTTTATGACAATAATGTGGAATGAATCTGCATTGTGCAGTGCTGGAATTGGCAGGAATCTCTGAGACACCTAGAGGTAATCCTGAGCTATTCCATTTTTGGCAGAGAAGGAATTTTATAAAGGAAAGATTTGACTGGAAAAAACTATTGCTACCACTCAAAAAAAAAAAGTTATATATTGTAAATACAGCAGAATATAGCAGCTTTGCCATTTTTATTTTATTAGTTAAATTTTACAAGTCTTCATATATGTAACTGTAAGGCCCTCTTAACAAGATCACAGCATTGTGTTGCTGCTTAACGGGTATGTCACCTGAAAAACAACATATAATACTCACCCTAACTATCACTTTACCTTTTTTGTGATCTGCCCCTATTTCATTAGATATCCAATTGGAAATCTTACGTTTTAGATTTCTGTAAGCAGTTTTGCTATAGGGAATGGCTTGGACAGTTCGTACGTGGGAAATAGTCAGGTCCAGTGTCAGAGCCTAAGCAAACAAGTATTGTATTGAAGGCATGCAGCAACAACACACATCAGAGTAGTGCTACTTACATGTATTTATATATTTGGCTTGAGGAGCCAAATTACATTCTTTCTATTTCTTCCATTTTATTCTTCCGTTTTTTTGGACTGTTTCTCCTCCCACCAGTTTTTGAGCTAGAGAATGAAATCGTACAGACGTGCGGGGCATATAGGGGAAGTGTGCTATACCCAGCTAGGAATCCGCAGAAACGTTACGGCTTATCAACAAATTTTGGGACATTTTTCCCAAGACTGTAATGGTAACAATCCTCAAACGTGGATATTTCGAGGTTTAAGGCTCATGAGATCAAAAAGGTTGTTTCATGGTCATAAACACAAAGGCTGATACACACTAACCCCCCACACAGACATAACGTACACCACCTATGACCTTCCTTTCCATTCCCATGGAAGCCATACTTAAAGGGTACACTATAGTCAAAAAACATTTTGATCAATCATCACTAAAAAGTTAGGTATATAGTATACATACAAAAACAACATACCCCAACCTCACATGGTACCACACCTACTGACCTACCCTTCCATACCTGTGGCATTATATACTTAAAGGGTAAATTAAAGTCAAAAAAGCTAATTTTGATATATCCTCAAAGTTAGTTTTATGGTGTTAACAAAACCAGACCCAGGTACACAACACTTCCTGACCTACCCCTCCATTTTCCATGGCAGCCTACGCCAAGCTATAATATAATTTGCTATTGCTATATATATTAATTTGACTAATCATTAAAAATATTTGTTTTTTTAACCCCAACCTGACATCACCAGATCCAACATGCGCAATTTAATGTGCAATTGTCAGCGCGTGAGATATTGGTGTTGGGGCCTAGCCAAAGTCATGTTTCTGCAATACCAATATATCACATATTTCTTTTAAAGCTATTGTTCTAGTTCCAGTTTTTTCCACCAACTTTGTGTTGTAAACATACATTTAGATTCACGACATCCCACCTGCCATTTGAGGCTTCCGAGCAGGGTGGGGAAGGGGGTGTGGTGAACGGGACATGACGTAGTGATGTCACCTAGGGGTGGACGAGGCAGAACTTAGCAGTCTATGGGTGAAGGGGGACGACCAACCAATAATTGTGTATCAGTTTGGTTGGCCGGAAGTATCGCATGTGGGGTAGGGGCGTCCTGACAGACTTCCAATGTAGCCATAGTCATTACTGAACATGCTTGACTTCTCAGAAAAGTCATATCAGATGAAAGCAGGAGTACTGTTGAGAGTGAGGGGGAATACTTTGGGCCAATGTAGTACAAAAAATATTCTATCTTACCTGCGATGCTTTAAACTCCCTGTGTGAGACTTTCTGCATCACAGGATCACAGTTAGGTATACAGAACTTTATTGGTTACTCTTGGGTCCAGTAGCCACAGTAGCAATGGCACACGTTGCGCTAATCTTAACTAAACCATTCTACATTGGCTAAGCTGCGCTATTTCCAATAAATTTTAGGAAAAGGTGCGGGCAGTGCGTATTAGTATTACATCGGGTTAGAGTGGGTTTAGATGAGCAAAACAAGTACTGGAATGATGGCATGGCAGCAACACACACACACACACTTTATATAAGGTCCAGATGAAGATGAGGGAAAGTAATTTTTACATCTTAGTTGCCCTTAATAAGAAGTGTGAACATTTGCCAGTTTTGCTGAGATGCTACTTGCAGCAACCAATCAGAGGATCCTTTTTTACTGGTCTACCCAGTTAGAAAAACATTTGATGACATCTGATTGTTATGCCACTTTTGCACCTCTTATTAAGTAAAGCCCATATAACGTACCACCCAATAGCAATACTAGCAATACGGTTGAGAAGAGATATTCATGTGGCCACTCTAGTAATGCAGATATTTTTTCACACCGGACTAATTGGCTCATGGGATCTTGTGTGATCTTGAGAAATAACCTGGGCTAGAATACACGAATCGGCATGATTTACCTTTCATGGAAATTCCAATGTTTTGTATATATTTTTGTTGTTGCTAGGTGATCCCCAGCTGATACTTGATTCGCTTTAAAAGTTTAAACTGGAATTTGCTGAAGATTCCAGAAACTATTTAAACACTTCCTTGAAAGGCGTGGCTTGGCTTGGAGGCGTGTCCTCGTGTCAGTGCTTTCTTTTCCTTTCATATGCAACTTGCCTGACATGTAAACATGCCAGAGACATGTATCTCCCGGCCTGTCCGAATGCTGCCCCCCAATGGTTTCGGGTCCTTTGTGGTGCTGTAACCCTGGTAAGATTTCCATTCATTTCTTTGTTGTTTATTTTAAGCCAGCAGTCAACGTGTACGTTTACTGATTACCCTTTCCTACTGGATCACCAGTGTCCTTTATATTTTTGTGTATTGGTTGTAGATATCAGCAGAATATCAGCCAATGTCCCGTAGCCCTTGTACACTAAACCTGATGTATTGAATTGACCGATCCTTCTACTAGAACACGTTAAACAAACACATTCCGCGCAGGAAGTAGAGTCCTGCAATCAGGTTGGGTACCTGTGGGTTACCATACCTCGCCAACCCAAAGGGGACAGTAAAAGGCGAGCGAGTTTGCGGTCCATCTTTATAGGTGCGGGCTCCCTCTTTATAGGTTTAAGCCCCCAATTTTAAAGATAAGCTCCCATGAAAAGAAGAACTATATGCATACCCTACCCAGTATCTAATATCATGTTTTTTGTTTGTCTGTATACTGTGTTTTAGTATGGTAGTATATCTATCTTTTTCTGTCGTCTACCTATCTATCTATTTGTCTATCTATCTTTCTGTTCATCTTCTTTTATATCTCTTTCTGTCCTTCTACCTACCTGCCCCCCCCCTATCTTAATGTATTTTCTCTTTTCTGTCTGTCTTCTCCTGTCTATCTATTTGTCACTCTGTATCCTTATATCTATTACGTTGATTATCTGTCGTATTGTGTCCCAACCTATATCTCATCTTTTGCCACATACAATACGCTTATACCACACTATAACAACAACATGCAACTGACTACAGCACACACAAACTGGACAACATACACTGATTGACATACTTGAGACACCACACCAGCATACACTGACAGCCGACACATCACCCTGCAGTTCATATACACTGACACCACACAAGACTCACACAGCACTGATATACTTAGACACACCACCAGATATGACACACACACACTACATACATGGACACAACACATCACTGATATACGGACACATAACCACACAACACATGGAGATATTGCTGAACCCACTTACAAAACATGACACAGGTACACTATTATTTGGACACACCACTACACACTCATGGCAAGTATTCACCGACACAACACTAACATGCCACATGAATAATGACACACTACACACACACTCATGCAATGATACACACCTAACACCACATACAGATTAACTGAAACACCAAGTCTTGTCCCCCCAGGGCACACTAACGACTAGATATGGGGATAATAAGATCTGGTGGACCTGCTTTTGCAGGCAATGCACCCCCTAACTGCCCCTTACTAGAAGTCTAACTGGGCACCTGTAAGGGAAGAAATAATCAGGGAATCAAAAAAAGTCTTATGTATAAAATGGTGCTAATTTGAACCAACCAACAGACTTATTACAGTTTGAAAGGTAACATCCTGATTGGTTGAGCCCAAAATTGCGCACCATTTTACACGATAAGAACTTTTATTGAAATAACCCTAATGTTTGGTGCCCTGTATTTACTGTGTGTGCTGGACTAGTTCTAACCTGGCACACCACTGCAAGTTTCATCTGGAGCGTTTAGTCAAAGTGACTGCACGAGATTCTCACAGACCTTCAGCGTTTTCTCTTTCCCTCTCACAAGCTCAAATCCCCAGCACGCTCCGTTAATGGTCAAAGCACCCGCCCCCAGCAGGCAGGACTGAAGTCTCACTGCGTGTCCTAACGCCTGCTAGTGCACTTCCGGTTTAACGTTTTTTACCTTGAAAACATGGACCAGCTACAGCCGGAAAAAGACGGGGCATGCGGGGAACAAGAGAGGGTTCGCGGGACAGCGGGAAAGGAACTCCCAAAAACGTGACAGTCCCGACTAAAACGGTGACTGTTGGGAGCTATGCCGGCGGTTCCCGATTTGGCAGATCGGGTTCTGGTAAACTCTGCATTGGTTTGAATTGGTTGCTGGTTCGGGTTGTATAGAGAAACCGCATGTCGGTAGAAAATTCCAGTAACAATTTGCTGCGATTGCATGCGTATCCTCCTACTTGTGGTGCACCAGGGTGGGCTTCACTTGGGTAAATCGTTTTGGCAGTGCCGTCAGCCATGTGAACTTAGACGTTCCGCCAGTAACGGCCGCCGTTCTGCTGCCCTGCATGTGAGAAAGACAGGAACGCAGCAGAAGTCAGCAGAGGATGGTCAAGAATGACGTTAACAAAGCCGCTCACAGAACCTTTAAACCTGCCAAGTGAGGGCGGGGGGGATAAGTCCCTATTTAGGGAATTTTAGTTTTAGGTGGGTGGACAGTCCCAGTGGATACAACAAAAAAGTAATGGTTAAATTTGAGACAAACGTACTGGTGTCATTGGACCACACGTGTAGACTAACGCCAAAAACGTTTGGGGTACTCCAAGTGTTGTGAGAAACTCTTACAACTTCACGTATACCTAGAGCAGTAATAGGGAATTTGTAGTTTTAAATATATGTGGGACTAAAGGGTTGAACATCCCCACCTTCACCCGGGTTAGAGTATATACTTTTCAGGAGGGGCCATACTGTAGATGTTACTTTTATCCACCAAGGACAATTAATGGGGGAGCCCTCTCTAATGTCAGGGAAACTGTCAATACTGTATAAGCGGGGGGGAGGAATCTTTTTTCCAAAGGATCCTGAGGCCAAGATGAATGCCGTAACCTGATTTTATAAACCTAAAGGGTATCGAATTTTCAAAAATACTGATAAGCAAGATCCACTTACTCACTCAAAGTCTGTTCGTATTTTAATATGAGAGTAGATTCTGAGAACAGCATTGAAATCACAGCATTTACAGGGAAAGACACTGGTCACTCAGAAGCAGAAATATATACTACTGTGACCCATCCCTGACCACTTGCCTGCCTGCCTGCCAGCACAACTTTCCTGACAACATTTAGAAATCAGCAGAGAAAAGAAAGAAGGGGGAGGGAAGGGAGATTGTAAGCAGAGTAGTGTCCATGGTGAGGCGTGCAGAACTTATAAGTGTCGCAGCACACTACAAGGAGGCAGTTGAGTATGGGAGGGTTGGGGGCAATTAGGACCACTCACTGACATTAATAATTTAATGACAAAGAAGTACAAAATAGGTGAGGTACCACTCTCAAAATTTGTACCACGCTCAATTGTGTTCAGAAATAAGTTCGTTGTTATTATTTTTTTTGGTTTTTTGGTGGGTGGGGGGGTGTATTTGGGGGTTTGTGTTGGGTTTTTTTTTTTTTTTGTGTGGACCCTTGAAGCAAAGTGCATTTAAAATCGTTTCAACATAGAAATCCCTGAGTTAACAGCGGCCAGCTCATCCATGCCTCATTTAGTCACCCCAGGAAGAATGTTCAAATCAGATACCTTTTGTATCTGACTAGGTCTAGATTTTAAAGGTGAGTAAAACGTGCATGTACAGTCATAAAATAAAAATTTTACCTATAGGTGCAAGCACCCCGCCAAACAGGGGTTAACTGCAGGGCCTAGCCCCCTGCGAGATTGGAGGCCTGGCCCTACCAACCCCCTTCCCCTTCACATTCATCTGATCGCGCGTATGATGGACCAAACATGCTATTGATGGTTATTTTCCGGAAGGTTCCGGGTCCGATCTCTAACAGGGCATGATCGCCATATGTTTATCATTCACTACGAGAACGAAGCTTTGGTTATTTAGCATGTGACAGGGGCTTTTTACTTAACCTTCCCCCCTAAGGTTACTTACGTACCAGACCCAAATCCACCACCGATTGGGTGCTTCTCTGGTGCTGTTTTAAGCAAGCACAACAGCAGTGAGTACTTCTGGTCGGGGCTGCAGCATTGTTTTTGACATCAAAGGCGTTGCCTTTGTACTGCCACGACCAGGAAGTGGAGCGGCAAGGGACCGGGCTCTTGTAATAGTATCTTTGAGGGGCACTTTGGGGAAATTTAAGGAACAATGGGGTGTTGGAGGCTGCTACCTGTGAGATACAATGTTTATTTCATTGCACTTTTATTGTTAATCTAATATGCAATAAAGTTAAACAATATGACATACACTTACACGGGGGATTCAAATAAAAGTTTATCTTTAAAATGGTGCTAATTTGCCCCAACCAATCAGATCTCATCTAAATAAAAGCAAGTCTGACTTGGTGGGGCAAAAGTAGCACCATTTTAAACGTAGTAAGAACTTTTATTGACATAACCCTGCATAATATATAGTAATATTTAATATTCTTAAACTTAAATATTAATATATATTACATTATATATTAATATATCTACTAAACTAGTTACTATTTATTTGTATACATCTATTTCTATATATGGTTTGCCCATCAGAAGTAAAAAGTAATTGTGGGCATCAAAGATAAACAATTAAACTGTTTTGGAAGAGAACTTTGAATGTGATTTATGGTGAAACTTACAGTTATTTAAAACACATTACAGGTATAAATAGTGTATAAATACAAATGGTAATATTAAGGCCTGTGGTGGGGTTTTCAAATTTGTGGTGGGGAGCACGGAAAAGAAACTCAAACCAGTCCATAAGACTGACAGACCATACTGTGTATGGAGTGATATATGTCTGGGGTATTTTTGCAGAGTGTAGTATTGTTCTATGCTCCATACTTTTTGTTTTATACTATAAAGGCTCCTGGATAAGGTAAGCCCACATTAAGGGATGCCACATTTTCTAGTAATCTCTCTGATACACTCTCTCAAACACTCTCTCTACTACACTCGTCACTACACTCTCTATACTCTTATCTGTACTGGTTAACATCTCTAATACACTATACTACTCCTCTAGTACTCTCTTGGAGTACACCTTAAATAGTCTCTAGTACAATCTTAGTACACTCGTAGAATCTCCTCATCATGTGTCTAGAACCTCCAGACGGGTGACAGACTCACAAACCATACATTACTTCATCCAAAAAGACTGTTTATGTTGCGCCATCACAGACCTGCATTAGATCCTAGAAGATTGGGATGTCAAGTCCTTGTTTCACTTCTTAGGATAGTCTATTGGGTATAAGCCATTACTGGTTGTAACCATGTCCGAAAAGATTATTGTCACTGATAAAAATGGGTGTGTTGGACCCCATCTGACTGACCTCTACAACATCTAGAGGTCATCATCCCCGATGTTATATTGTGATAGTATTGCGTTTTGAAAATTTGGTTTAGGAGCCTACAGGTGAGAGATATCTGAGTTATCTAAAAAAATGTCTGTTGTTTAAATGGTAACTGTGGGTCTCATCAGAGTCCAAACTAATCTTTCACACAAGCCGTTTTACGGTAGCCTGATGTGAGCTGTCTTGATATGCTTATGGTAACTGCTCTGCTAGTGGCAGGACATTTGCCATCCTCTAGTGCGAACTTTCTGCACTGCCACAAATGCAGCAGTAACCCAGGAGGTGTTTTGTTCTATTATGTGACTTTCAATAAGAAGTCATTGTTGCACACGCTGCTCAACTGCCATGTCTGCCTACATCGTTTGCAAAAGTTTTCTGGCTATGGCCCCGACATACATCCCTTACCTGCTCAGCGCATGCCTGATATGAGATTCGCTGTCCTGAACACGATTGTGTTCATTGCGCATATGAAGTTAAAGGTGCACGTGTTTAAAAACAGCTGTTAGGCAGTATTGACGACAGGCCTCCTCTTAGTCCCCATACCCCCCTCCATGCTGCAGGGGTGCAGTATGTTACTGATTGCCACTTTATAGCAGTTACTGTGTGTACCAAGCTAAATTGAGAGAATAGTTTGCTGGTTTTTAGGGAGGTGATAGACATATACTGGATATTAAAATGTTCAAATCCGTTTACAAACAGAAAAAAACCCCCACTTTCATTCATAGAGTAAAATGAAAACGGATTCTATATATAGATTGTGGCAATCCCCTTCTTAGCTTAGGTAATATGATCAAAATGAATGTTAAGAACATGTGTAGATAGGACTTACAGGGTCTGCATTGATGTGTGGAGATAACCTGGTGTCAGCGAGGGTAGGCTTGCACAGTGGAGTCCTTAGACCTGGGTCAAAATAGAAATATAAGTATTGTCAATCAGTGTGTAACAGATGGTGGGTTCCTTGTGGACTGTGGTACAGCAAGGCTTAAAGTCACCAATGTTAGGGGTATTATATTGTAGAAACTATATAGACCCACTGGGTAGGTTTTGAGTCTATGTACCTGCTTCAAAACCACACATTACGCGCTGTATTTTTTTTGACTCGGCAGACACAAGCAGCAAGTTCGTATGTGAATGAAGTGTCCAATAAAAAACACTTCCTGGGTGCAATAGTGTCCAATAAAAGCCCTTCCCGGGTGCAATAGTGTCCAATGAAAAAAACCTTTCTGGATGCAATAGTGTCCAATAAAAACCCCTTCCTGGGTGCAATAGTGTCCAATAAAAACCCTTCCTGGGTGCAATAGTGTCCGATAAAAATCCTTCCTGGGTTCAATAGTGTCCGATAAAAAACACTTCCTGGGTGCAATAGTGTCCAATAAAATAACCCTTCCTGGGTGCAATAGTGTCCAATAAAAACACTTCCTGGGTGCAATAGTGTCCAATAAAAAACACTTCCTGGGTGCAATAGTGTCCAATAAAAACCCTTCCTGGGTGCAATAGTGTCCAATAAAAAAACCCTTCCTGGGTGCAATAGTGTCCAATAAAAAACCCTTCCTGGGTGCAATAGTGTCCAATAAAAAACACTTCCCGGGTGCAATAGTGTCCAATAAAAACACTTGCCGGGTGCAATAGTGTCCAATAAAAACACTTCCCGGGTACAGTAGTGTCCAATAAAAACCCTTCCTGGGTGCAATAGTGTCCAATAATCACTTCCGGGTTGCCAATAGTGTCCAATAAAAAACACTGCCGGGTGCAATGTGTCCAATAAAAACACTCATCCCGTGTACAGTAGTGTCCAATAAAACCCTTCCTGGGTGCAATATTGTCCAATAAAAACCCTTCCTGGGTGCCATAGTGTCCAATAAAAAACACTTCCTGGTGCATTTGTGTCCATAAAAAACCCTTCCTGAGTGCAAGTGTCCAATAAAAAAAAACCTTCCTGGATGCATAGTGTCCAATAAAAAAACACTCCTGGGTGCAATATGTCCAATAAAAAACCCTTCCTGGTCAATATGTCCAATAAAAAACACTTTGTGGGTGCAATAGTGTCCATAAAACACTTACTTGGGTGCAATAGTGTCCAATAAAAACCCTTCCTGGTGAAAAGTGTCCATAAAAAACACTTCCTGGGTGCAATAGTGTCCAATAAAAAACACTTCCTGGGTGCAATAGTGTCCAATAAAAAACCCTTCCTGGGTGCAATAGTGTCCAATAAAAAAACCCTTCCTGGGTGCAATAGTTCCAATAAAAAACCCTTCCTGGGTGCAATAGTGTCCAATAAAACACTTCGCGGGTGCAATAGTGTCCAATAAACACTTCCCGGGTGCAATAGTGTCCTGATAAAAACACTCCTGGTGCAATAGTGTCCAATAAAACCCATTCCGGGTGCAATTATCCAATAAAAAAACCCTTCCTGGTGCAATAGTGTCCAATAAAATACTTCCTGGGCAATGTCCGATAAAAACACTTCCTGGGTGCAATAGTGTCCAATAGAAAAAAACTTCCTGGGTGCAATAGTGTCCAATAAAAAAATCTTCCTGGGTGCAATAGTGTCCAATAAAAAACCCTTCCTGGTGCAATATTCCAATAAAAACCCTTCCTGGTGCAATATGGTCCATAAAAAAACACTTCCTGGGTGCAATAGTATCCAATTAAAAACCCTTCCTGGGTGCAATAGTGTCCAATAAAAAACACTTCCTGGGTGCAATAGTATCCAATTAAAAACCCCTTCCTGGGTGCAATAGTATCCAATTAAAAAACCCTTCCTGGGTGCAATAGTGTCCAATAAAAACCCTTCCTGGGTGCAATAGTGTCTAATAAAAAACCCTTCCTGGGTGCAATAGTATCCAATAAAATCCTTCCTGGGTGCAATAGTGTCCAATAAAAAATAGTGTCCAATAAAAACCCTTCATGGGTGCAATAGTGTCCAATAAAAACCCTTCCTGGTGCATAGTGTCCATAAAACCCTTCCTGGTGCAATAGTTCCAATAAAAACACTTCTTGGGTGCAATAGTGTCCAATAAAAACCCTTCCTGGTGCAATATGTCCATTAAAAACACTTCTTGGGTGCAATAGTGTCCCAATAAAACCCTTCCTGGGTGCAATAGTGTCCAATAAAAACACTTCCTGGGTGCATGTGTCAATGAAAAACCCTTCCTGGGTGGCAATAGGTCCATAAAAAACACTTCCTGGGTGCAATAGTGTCCAATAAAAAACACTTCCTGGTGCAATGTGTCCATAAAGCCCTTCCGGTGCAATAGTGTCCAATGAAAAAACCTTTCTGGATGCAATAGTGTCCAATAAAACCCCTTCCTGGGTGCAATAGTGTCCATAAAAACACTTCCTGGGTGCAATAGTGTCCAATAAAAACACTTCCTGGGTGCAATGTGTCCAATAAAAAACCCTCCTGGGTGCAATAGTGCCCAATAAAAAACCCTTCCTGGGTGCAATAGTGTCCAATAAAAAACCCTTCCTGGGTGCAATAGTGTCCATAAAAAACCCTTCCTGGGTGCATATTGTCCAACTAAAAACCCTTCCTGGGTGCAATAGTGTCCAATAAAAACACTTCCCGGGTGCAATAGTGTCCAATAAAAACACTTCCGTGTGCAATAGTGTCCAAAAAAAACACTTCCTGGTGCAATAGTGTCCATAAAAACCCATTCCTGGTGCAATAGTATCCAATTAAAAAAAACGTTCCTGGGTGCAAATAGTGTCCAATAAAAATACTTCCTGGGTGCAATAGTGTCCGATAAAAACACTTCCTGGGTGCAATAGTGTCCAATAGAAAAAAACTTCCTGGGTGCAATAGTGTCCAATAAAAAACACTTCCTGGGTGCAATAGTGTCCAATAAAAACCTTCCTGGGTGCATAGTGTCCAATAAAAAACCCTTCCTGGGTGCAATAGTGTCCAAAAAAACACTTCCTGGGTGCAATAGTATCCAATTAAAAACCCTTCCTGGGTGCAATAGTGTCCATAAAAACCCCTCCTGGGTGCAATAGTCCAATTAAAACCCTTCCTGGGTGCAATAGAGTCCAATAAAACCCTTCCTGTTGCAATAGTGGCCAATAAAAACCCTTCCTGGGTGCAATAGTGTCCAATAAAAACCCTTCCTGGGTGCAATAGTATCCAATAAAATCCTTCCTGGGTGCAATAGTGTCCAATAAAAAATAGTGTCCAATAAAACCCTTCATGGGTGCAATAGTGTCCAATAAAAACCCTTCCTGGGTGCAATAGTGTCTAATAAAAACCCTTCCTGGGTGCAATAGTGTCCAATAAAAAACACTTCCTGGGTGCAATAGTGTCCAATAAAAACCCTTCCTGGGTGCAATAGTGTCCAATAAAAAACCCTTCCTGGGTGCAATAGTGTCCAATAAAAAACACTTCCTGGGTGCAAAGTATCCAATTTAAAAACCCTTCCTGGGTGCAATAGTGTCCAATAAAACCCCTCCTGGGTGCAATAGTATCCAATTAAAAAACCCCCTTCCTGGGTGCAATAGAGTCCTAAAAACCCTCCTGGGTGCAAGTGCCAATAAAAACCCTTCCTGGGTGCAATAGTTCCAATAAAAACCCTTCCTGGGTGCAATAGTATCCAATAAAATCCTTCCTGGGTGCAATAGTGTCCAATAAAAATAGTGTCCAATAAAAACCCTTCTGGTGCAATAGTGTCCAATAAAAACCCTTCCTGGGTGCAATTGTCTAATAAAACCCTTCCTGGGTGCAATAGTGTCCAATAAAAAACACTTCTTGGGTGCAATAGTGTCCAATAAAAACCCTTCCTGGGTGCAATAGTGTCCAATGAAAAACACTTCTTGGGTGCAATAGTGTCCAATAAAAACCCTTCCGGGTGCAATAGTGTCCAATAAAAAACACTTCCTGGGTGCAATAGTGTCCAATAAAAAACACTTCCTGGTGCAATAGTGTCCAATGAAAAACCCTTCCTGGTGCAATAGTGTCCAATAAAAAACACTTCCTGGTGCATAGTGTCCAATAAAAAACACTTCCTGGGTGCAATAGTGTCCAATAAAGCCCTTCCCGGGTGCAATAGTGTCCCCAATGAAAAAAACCTTCTGGATGCAATGTGTCCAATAAAAACCCCTTCCTGGGTGCAATGTGTCCAAAAAACCCTTCCTGGGGCAATAGTGTCCGATAAAAATCCTTCCTGGTTTCAATATTGTTCCGATAAAAAACACTTCCTGGGGTGCAATAGTGTCCAATAAAAACACTTCCTGGGTGCAATAGTGTCCAAAAAAAACACTCCTGGGTGTCAATAGTGTCCAATAAAAGCCTTCCCGGGGTGCAATAGTGTCCAATGAAAAACCTTTCTGGATGCAATAGTGTCCAATAAAAACCCCTTCCTGGGTGCAATAGTGTCCAATAAAAAACCTCCTGGGTGCAATAGTGTCCGATAAAAATCCTTCCTGGGTTCAATAGTGTCCGATAAAAAACACTTCCTGGGTGCAATAGTGTCCAATAAAATAACCCTTCCTGGGTGCAATAGTGTCCAATAAAAACACTTCCTGGGTGCAATAGTGTCCAATAAAAAACTTCCTGGGTGCAAGTGTCCAATAAAAACCCCTTCCTGGGTGCATAGTATACAATTAAAAAACCCTTTCTAGGTGCAATAGTGTCCAATAAAAAAAACCCTTCCTGGGTGCAATAGTGTGCAATAAAAACACTTTCTGGGTTGCAATAGTGTCCAATAAAAAACACTTCCTGGGTGCAATGTGTCCAATAAAAAACCCTTCCTGGGTTCAATAGTGTCCAATAAAAACACTTGTGGGTGCAATAGTGTCCAATAAAACACTCCTGGGTGCAATAGTGTCCAATAAAAACCTTCCTGGGTGCAATAGTGTCAATAAAAACACTTCCTGGTGCAATAGTGTCCAATAAAAAACACTTCCTGGGTGCAATAGTGTCCATAAAACCCATCCTGGTGCAATAGTATCCAATTAAAAAAACGTTCCTGGGTGCATAGTGTCCAATAAAAATACTTCCTGGGTGCAATAGTGTCCGATAAAAAACACTTCCTGGGTGCAATAGTTGCCAATAGAAAAAACTTTCCTGGGTGAATAGTGTCCAATAAAAACACTTCCTGGGTGCAATAGTGTCCATAAAAACCCTTCCTGGGTGCAATAGTGTCCAATAAAAAAAACCCTTCCTGGGTGCAATAGTGTCCAATAAAACCCTTCCTGGGGTGCAATAGTGTCCAATAAAACCCTTCCTGGGTGCATAGTGTCCGATAAAAATCCTTCCTGGGTTCAATAGTGTCCGATAAAAAACACTTCCTGGGTGCAATAGTGTCCAATAAAAACATTCCTGTGGAATAGTGTCCAATAAAAAACCTTCCTGGGTGCAATAGTGTCCAATAAAAGCCTTCCCGGGTGCAATAGTGTCCAATGAAAAAACCTTTCTGGATGCAATAGTGTCCAATAAAAACCCCTTCCTGGGTGGCAATAGTGTCCAATAAAAACCCTTCCTGGGTGCAATAGTGTCCGATAAAAATCCTTCCTGGGTTCAATAGTGTCCGATAAAAACCTTCCTGGTGCAATAGTGTCCAATAAATAACCCTTCCTGGGTGCAATAGTGTCCAATAAAAACACTTCCTGTGCAATGTGTCCAATAAAAAACCTTCCTGGTTGCAAGTGTCCAATAAAAACCCCTTCCTGGGTGCAATAGTATCCAATTAAAAAAACCCTTCTATGTGCAATAGTGTCCAATAAAAAAACCCTTCCTGGTGCAATAGTGTGCATAAAAACACTTTCTGGTGCAATAGTGTCCATAAAAAAAACACTTCCTGGGTGCAATAGTGTCCAATAAAAAACCCTTCCTGGGTTCAATATTGTCCATAAAAACACTTAGTGGGTGCAATAGTGTCCATAAAAACACTTCCTGGGTGCATAGTGTCCAATAAAAAACACTTCCCGGGTGCAATAGTGTCCAATAAAAACACTTCCCGTGTGCAATAGTGTCCAATAAAAAACACTTCCTGGGTGCAATAGTGTCCAATAAAAACCCATTCCTGGGTGCAATAGTATCACATTAAAAAAAACGTTCCTGGGTGCAATAGTGTCCAATAAAAATACTTCCTGGGTGCAATAGTGTCCGATAAAAACACTTCCTGGGTGCAATAGTGTCCAATAGAAAAAAACTTCCTGGGTGCAATAGTGTCCAATAAAAAACACTTCCTGGGTGCAATAGTGTCCAATAAAAAACCCTTCCTGGGTGCAATAGTGTCCAATAAAAAACCCTTCCTGGGTGCAATAGTGTCCAATAAAAAACACTTCCTGGGTGCAATAGTATCCAATTTAAAAACCCTTCCTGGGTGCAATAGTGTCCAATAAAAACCCCTTCCTGGGTGCAATAGTATCCATTAAAAAACCCTTCCTGGTGCAATAGTGTCCAATAAAAACCCTTCCTGGTGCAACAGTGGCCAATAAAACCCTTCCTGGGTGCAATAGTGTCCAATAAAACCCTTCCTGGGTGCAATAGTTCCAATAAAACCTTCCTGGGTGCATAGTGTCCAATAAAAAATAGTGTCCATAAAAAACCTTCATGGGTGCAATAGTGTCCAATAAAAACCCTTCCTGGGTGCAATAGTGTCTAATAAAACCCTTCCTGGGTGGCAATAGTGTCCAATAAACACTTCTTGGGTGCAATAGTGTCCATAAAACCCTCCTGGGTGCAATAGTGTCCACATGAAAAACACTTCTTGGGTGCAATAGTGTCCAAAAAACCCTTCCGGTGCAATAGTGTCCAATAAAAAACACTTCCTGTGTGCAATAGTGTCCAATAAAAACACTTCCTGGGTGCAATAGTGTCCAATAAAAAACCCTTCCTGGGTGCAATAGTGTCAATAAAAACACTTCCTGGGTGCAATAGTGTCCAATAAAAAACACTTCCTGGGTGCAATAGTGTCCAATAACCCTTCCCGGGTGCAATAGTTCCAATGAAAAACCTTTCTGGATGCAATAGTGGTCCAATAAAAACCCCTTCCTGGGTGCAATAGTGTCCAATAAAACCCTTCGGGGTGCAATAGTGTCGATAAAAATCCTTCCTGGGTGCAATAGTGTCCGATAAAAAACTTCCTGGGTGCAATAGTGTCCAATAAAATAACCCTTCCTGGGTGCAATAGTGTCCAATAAAAACACTTCCTGGGTGCAATAGTGTCCAATAAAAACACTTCCTGGGTGCAAGTGTCCATAAAAACCCCTTCCTGGGTGCAATAGTATCCAATTAAAAAAACCCTTTCTAGGTGCAATAGTGTCCAATAAAAAAACCCTTCCTGGGTGCAATAGTGTGCAATAAAAACACTTTCTGGGTGCAATAGTGTCCAATAAAAAACACTCCTGGGTGCAATAGTGTCCAATAAAAACCCTTCCTGGGTTCAATAGTGTCCAATAAAAAACACTTATGTCAATAGTTGTCCAATAAAACACTTCTGGGTGCAAATATTTCCAATAAAAAACCTTCCTGGGTGCAATAGTGTCCAATAAAAACACTTCCTGGGTGCAATAGTGTCCAATAAAAACACTTCCTATTGCAATAGTGTCCAATAGAAAAAAACTTCCTGGGTGCATATGGTCCAATAAAAAACACTTCCTGGGTGCAATAGTGTCCAATAAAAACCCTTCCTGGGTGCAATAGTGTCCAATAAAAAACCCTTCCTGGGTGCAATAGTGTCCAATAAAAAAACCCTTTCTGGATGCAATAGTGTCCAATAAAAACCTTCCCGTGCAATAGTGTCCAATAAAACCCTTCCTGGGTGCAATAGTGTCCAATAAATACACTTCCGGTGCAATTATGTCCGATAAAACCCTTCCTGGGTGCAATAGTGTCCATAAAAAACACTTCCTGGGTGCAATTGTGTCCAATAAAAACCCTTCCTGGGTGCTATAGTGTCCAATAAAAAACCTTCCTGGGTGCAATAGTGTCCAATAAAAAACCCTCCTGGTGCAATAGTACCAATAGAAAACTCTTCTGGGTGCAATAGTGTCCAATAAAAAACCCTTCCTGGGTGCAATAGTGTCCAATAAAAACTCTTCCTGGTGCAATAGTGCCCAAAAAAAACACTTCATGGGTGCAATAGTGTCCAATAAAAACCCTTCCTGTCCAATAGTGTCCAATAAAAACCCTCCTGGGTGCAATAGTGTCCAATAAAAAACCCTTCCTGGGTGCAATAGTGTCCATAAAAACCCTTCCTGGGTGCAATAATGTGTTTTGTTGTTGAGGAATTTGGTGTGATTCATTCACATGACATTTAGATTAGAAACAAATAGTGACACATAAATTTTAGATCTTTGTTGAGTCCAAAGTTCCAATTAGATCTTTGCAGTCAGAATTCAAAGATCATAACTTTATGTGTCACTATGATTGTAACTAAATTTCATGTAGAATCGGAAATTCAGACCAAATTCCTCAAAACCACCCAGCCCATAAAATATCTCCTTTAAACCAGACCCTCCATTAACACTTTAGGTGAAGTGTGTCTGACCGTTATTTAACCATTGCTAATTCTTTTATTGCATACGATCAGTGAATGTGTATTTACGAAGGCCTTTACCAGGCATGGGGGCAGTAAGTCTTTGTTCTAGTATGTATAGACAAGGCGCTATATGCTTAAGGAGAGAGGGCCAAAGTGGCAAAAGCCCTCCACGAGCATAAAAATGGTCGGAGCATTTTTAATACAGAAAGTATCTTGCAGTCTTGTCTATGATAACATTGCCCACAAAATCTAAAACGAAGTATGTAAAGTATGTATAAAATAGTGTGTGTCACATGTATCAGCATTGAATCATGTCTGAGGAAGCCTGTATTTCAATCAATTTAGTTAGCCAAAAAGGAATTATTTTATATCCACATTGTCTTCACTTTCATCCAACACGGTAGAGTTCTCTACTACTATTATTTACAGTACAGTAGATGATACATTTTTCTAAATGATAATTTAAAGGGCTATAACGATATAACTTTTGTAGTGAATTAGTTCCACATAGAAAACCATTATATATCCTTATATTCCAAAGTAGGGGGGGTCGCTTATTCTTATAAATTTCCTTTCTCACTGTTATGGTGACAACACTGATGAAATTGAAAGAATCACTAATCAGTTCCTAAGATACTAATTGCTCTGTGTATTACACTCCTATTATTCAAAACTCCACAAATATCCGTAAATTAATATCCTATAAATGGTGTTTAGCTATGCCATCAGATGGAGCTCTGTATTCATAGTAATAGGATCACCAAACCCAGAACGATGAGACGAAATCCAGAAATTTACATTCCAGATCAAAACAGTTAGTTAAATAGTGTAGGCCTTGTTTTCATATAAATATAGCACATAGCGTATCGACCAGACATCAGTAGATAAAAATCACGTGTTTTGTGTACTATAACAGAATGGCCATTTTTAAAGAGGGCAAATGCCCTTTACAGACAGTCTCTGATTTAGTGCCTGTTGATTGATAACTGTCTGCTGTCTACAGTCTGGATAAGGAACCTTGTGCAGTTCTTCCAATAAATAAATACATGTAACAAGAGATACTTATAGAAATATATAAAAAACATTCCTCAGTCATTTCAGTGATTTTGCCCATGTGAAACACAATAGGAGTAAATGAGGTGTTCAGCCTGGCAGCGCTCCCTGACACCATTCTACGGGTGTGTATGTTATTTTTAGATTTGCTGCAAAATAATGTGACATGGTGTCCTGATGGGCCGTCCACCCTGGTTGAATGTGGTTTGATCATAGAGTTCCAGCTCTTGTGCCTACTCCTGGTAGTTAGTATACTTGCTGCTCTGAGGCTGCAGAAGAGCACCCCCTACTGCCATAGTATCTAAACTCATAGGTCACTGCACCACCAAATTATGCACCCCACACCCCTACTAACCATGAAATAGACATAAGACTCTTGTCTTCAACTAATAAATTGAAAGGTACATAATTCTGCCAAAAGTTAAATCCTGCAGGGGGCGCTAAGGGGTTACAGATTATGAAACACCTGAGGGATCCAGGTTTAAACATCACAGAACCCAAACTCTCTGTGTTGGCTGGATCTTTTCTCAAACACTGCCCAGTGCCTCTGATATAATTTGCATTTCACTTTAACGTTTAAATTTGGAATTTATCTCCCATAATTCCAAAAAGAAACCTATCTGCCTATTAAGACCTGAATGAATGAATTTCAGCATGGTACAAGGATATTACAGTCTTTCCATTGTAATAAAGTAAATGCAGATCCACAGAAAGAAAGACAAGTGAACTGTTCACTCCACATCTAACTTCACGAAGGAAACAGAGTTCTACATTTTGGTAACATTGCAGCCATTGGCTGGGAGGGTTTCATGGCCTGCAGCAGACTCCAATTCGCACAAATGCTCTTTAAAAAGACGTTGAGAAGTTTTGATTTAAAGAATTTCCTTACCACATCAGGGACACATAATCTAAATCAAGGTTCATTTGTCCTATCCACCATGCAACAAAAAGATAATGTGGACAAATTAATGAAATGCGTCAGATTAAAGACACTCTACTGACTGACATTTAGTACCCAGTGTGAGGATCTAAAACCGCTAGGTCCTTATCCCCTGGGTTTGCTGCTTTGGTCCCTATTCTGCCTTGCAATGTGGCCAATTGGAGACACGATTCTTGCAGAGTGCATCTTCTCATTGGCCTCGTAACTGACCAACCGTTAGAGATGGAAAGGACCAGAGCAGTGAAGGAAAAGAGGGGTAAGGACCTAACAGTTTAGTTCCTCCCCCTGGGTAATCTTCAGCTCTGAGTAGGAAGGTTGGAGGTGGGGTAGGAAACTGAGTAAAATTGTCCTTTACACTACAAACATTTAAATACTGCAGAATACTGGAGGACACAAATGGAAACATATGGGCTGTACTGAGGATATTGTATTAACTTTTATTGGGGTGACAGCATAAGGTGGTACAGTAGCTGGAAGGTAGATGATATCAGTGTGAAACAACAAAAGAGCCTTTAGTTAAGATGGTCACACCCACGGGGACTGCTGTTGTATATTTGAGTACTATTCCATTGGAAGGAATCCCCCCCCCCCCATCTCACCTCTTCATTCTTTACAGGAAAGGAGGCACTTTTGTCTGATGGAACATTACTGTTTGGACCAATCCTCCATGATGCAGATGGTTTATTTCATTGGCAAAGTGGAGATCCTGAACTCCCCTGAGTCTTCAATATACTTGCATTTGTAATGATGCAATTTATCAAACATGTTCACATTTCTGTGGTTTGTGGCATGGATAGAGCAGAGCTGGGCATAGTTAGGGCAGAGCAGGGCATGATTAGAGGTGCAGCAGGGTATGGATAGACAGAGCTGGAAATAGGCAGAATAGTGAATGATTAGAGGCACAGCGGGGATGGATAGAGCAGAGCTCGGAATAGGGCTGGGCAGGGCACAATTAAGGTGCAGCAGGGCACGGATATAGCTGTGCTTGGAATAGGGCAGTCAGGGCATGATAAGAGGTGCAACAGGGTATGGATAGATCAGGGCATGATTAGAGGTGAAGCAGGGTATGGATAGAACAGAGCTGGGAATGGCAGAATAGGGCATGATTAGAGGTGCAGCAGGGTATGATAGAGCAGACTGGGAATGAGGCTGGGCAGGGCATGATTGAGGTGCGGCAGGTACAGATAGAGCAGAGCTGGGATAAGGGCAGGGCAGGGCAAGGCATGATAAGTGGTGCAGCAGGGTATGGATAGATCAGACCCCCACACAAGCAAAAGGCAAAAACATAGAAACTTTCCAGCAATTAGTGATACGTGATATTAGGAGGTTAAACCTAAAGAAACAGAAGGGAATTTAACTTTTTCAGAAAAAAGAGCTGTAAGGAACTCCAAAAGAGATATATAGTAATCAAACAGCAGACAAAGGGGGAGGTACAGTAATTCTGAATCGTGAAGATTACATTAAGAATCAAACAGACTTTTAGGAGACAATACAACTTATCAAAAACTAACATGGACCCAACGAATAAATTTAAACAGGAATATAAAGAATTAGTTAAGGAAGATAACTAAGGAGATATTACCAAAAGGAGGAACTTTTTCTTAAAATGACACACCAACAACAATAGCCACGTTTTATTATTTCCCAAAATACAAAAAAAAGAGACAACCCTCCAGGAAGACCAATTATTGCAGGAATTAATTCTTTGACTAGTAACCTCTCGCAATATTTGATCACTTCTTACAGCCTATTAACTAGAACATTTCCTATACAAGAGATTCACCCATATCTTACACAACTTAAAACCATCATATGGGATACAACATACATTTGGTGTACAATTGATGTGTGCTCTTTATACACAAACATAAAGCCCGATGGAATATCGCTGTAAATAAGATTTTATCTAGAGATAAACTCTAATAGAGACCCAAAGGGATTTTTAATAAAGGCATGAAATTCATTTTGAGCCATAATTACTTTATTTTTCAAAAGAATTTTATTTACAACAACCAAGGAACAGCTTGGGGACAAAATTTGCCCCAAGTTATGCCAATCTATTTTTATCTCTTTGGGAGGAGGAAGTGATCTTTAAAAGCAATTTAAAGCAATTTTATTATCTTGCAGAGATATATGATGATATTCTATTGATCTGGAAAGGAGTTGACAGAACTAATCACTTCACTACTTGGATTAATACAAATGATTTTAACATGTCTTTAACATACAATCAACCCCAGAAATAGTTTACTTGGATCTAAATTATACATTGAAAATAATGAAATAAAGACTAGTATCATTACAAGAGGTAGATGCAAATTCATATATCCTTAAAGATAGCTGTCATAAAAAAGTTGGTTAGACATATCCCATCAAATCAATATAAGAGACTGAGAAGAAACTGTAGTGATTAGAGGTCTATAAAAAACAGCAATCTCTTTAACCAACAAATTTATAGATAAAGGATATGAAAGAGAGATCTAGAACAATGGAAGAAAAACCCTATCTATAGATAGAAATAAATTGCTCGAACAAAATCCAAAATCAGAAGAGAGAAAATTAGAGATTTCGCATTTAAAACCACTTTTGACGGAAATGAACAAAATAAATAAGGGAATATAACAAACTTGGCATATACTACTGATGATATATCTATATAATGCATATTCCAGAGAAACCTATTTTTATTTAAAAGGAACAAGAACATAAAAGAATTGTTGCACCAAGCCCTTGACAAGTAGTACTACCAACACTCAAAGTAAAAATTGGCTTAAATGGATTAAAAGTTTTTCTTCCCCTGGGAAATTGTACAGCAGCACTACCATTAAACCTACAAAAATTAAACTTTTTGGAAGTACCATAAACGAAAAAGGAATATGACATTAAAAACTTCATCACTTGTAACTCAAAAACTGCTATATTATGATACAATGTAGTTGCGGTAAACATATGTTGGAAAACAGGAAGCTCTTAAAACACGGATAAGAGAACATTTGAGTGATATTAAGAAGAAAAAGAATTTGACTATCCCTAGACACTTAATATGAATGCCAAAATGATACACCTTTAGATAGGCATTGATTTTTGGGCTATTGACATTATGATACTCCAGAACGAGGGGGCAATTACACGCAGCCTTTCAAGACGTGAGACACAAGAATAATATGACCTCAACACACCCTTACTCCATTAGGAATAAATAAAGAGATAGACTTATGGAGCTTTTATAAACTAACTTATTGAAACTGTTTCTAAAAAGTTTTTATTTTCTGGCATACGGCATTTTCTTTATGATATATCTCAATACATATTCTGTTCTTTTCCTTTTTTCTGATTAATAAGAAAATTTCTTGATAGAAGCATGTTCTGTATAAGACGCTCTTATAAGATTTTTATCACTTGTCAATTAAGACTACCCACCTTATGGGGGAGTTTTGCAATAATAATAATAATTTTTTAATAATCTTTTAATTTTTCACTTGTATTACAATCACCCACCTATGGGGGAGTTTAAATAAGTTCCAACCCCTGTCACTTGCATTTTCTAACCTCACCTTAAGAGGGAGCTGCTAAGACCTGTTTTTAAGATATATGTATATTTTTCAAGATGTATAGAATTTTTAGGGCCTCTTTGTCAAAAGAATAGTAACACTTGGGAGTTTTTAGAGACTGTGATTGAGGATGTTTATCTCTAACTTAATTGTAGGGAGATGCATCGGTGGGGACCCCGCCCATCCAGCTGTTGGATCGGGATAGCGGCAGCGTGCGTGTGCGTCCCATGGGTGGAAACGCGGAAGTCATTGTCATGGTATGGCGGCCGCGAGTGTGGTGTATGCACATCTGCTGCAAAGGGCGGAGATGCTGGATGGTGTGGGATCCGGCGATCTCTTTCTAACGGTGAAGGGAATTGAAATTTGAGTGGCCTGTAGGAAAAGTGCCTTTTCTGGTCACACGAAGTATGGGCAATATTTCCCACAGTGTGATGTCACTTCCGCCTCATAGCCGGGAAATTATGAATTTAAAAAGGGGTTAGTATCGGTAGAGCTTATCCTATATTTCTTGTGATCCTGAGGAAGCCGTATAGGCGAAACGCGTTGACTATTTTAATACTAATGATAACATATGTATACCTACTCGCTTTTAGAGTGATATCACCTTGCTAAGATTTGCATTTTTTCTATATGTTACCTTTTAGAGTGATATTTACTGCATCTTAAGTGGTATCATTGGCTTTTATGCTTAAATAAAACTATTTTGAAAAGATCAAGTGTGAACCAGCCCATATTAGTATTATATATATGGGAATAATAGGAACACACGGAGGAATGTACTACACGAGACTCGCTCACACAAGAAGAGTAAGTGTGTTTTTTAATATTAATTAGATATTTATACTGATTTTAATGTTTTTTTTAAACTTGAGTCTGATCGAAGCTTTTATACTTTTTTTCTCCCCCCCCCCCCTCTTTCTATACCATATTTTATTGGCTTGAGTCAATTGCGCAACCTATATTAGAAACACAGACTTTTAAATACAAAGTGGATCCTTCTGGTTTGCTGCGAACCTGAGCCATTAAGCTATACACCCATTAGAACGCTGAGAAAGCTCCTAAACATATGGATAGATCAGGGCATGATTAAGGTGTAGTAGGGTAATGGTTAGAACAGACTGGAATAGGGAAGAATAGGGCATGATTAGAGGTGAAGCAGTGTATGGATAGAGCAGAGCTGGGAATAGGGCAGATTAGGGCATGATTAAGGTGCAGCAGGGTATGGATATATCAAGGCATGATTAGATGGTAGTAGGGTATGGATAGAGCAGAGCTGGGAATAGGGCATATTAGGGCATGATTAGAGAGTTGCAGCAGGCACGGAAGAGCAGAGCTGGGATAAGGGCAGGCAGGGCAAGGCATGATAATGGTGCAGCAGGGTATGGATAGATCAGGGCAGTGATTAGAGGTGTAGTAGGTTATGGGTAGAACAGAGCTGGATAGGGAAGAATAGGGCATGATTAGAGGTAAGCAGTGCATGATAAAGCAGAGCTGGGAATAGGGCAGATTAGGCATGATTAAAGGTGCAGCAGGGTAGTATATATCAGGGCATGATTAGAGGTGTAGTAGGGTATGGGTATTCAAGGCATGATTAGAGGGTGCAGCAGGGTATGGATATATCAGGGCATGATTAGAGGTGTAGTAGGTATGGGTAGAACGAGCTGGAATAGGGCATATTAGGGCAATGATTAGAGGTTGCGAAGGGGCACGGTAAGAGCAGAGCTGGGACAGGGCAGGGCATGATTAAGGTGCAGCAGGGCAAGATAGAGCAGAGCTGTGCATGGTTAGGGCAAAGCAGGGCATAATAAGAGATGAGCATGGCACATGATTTTAGAACCTATGCGAACGTTTTTCAATAACCTTTGTAAAACTCTATTGTCATATTCTAACTGAAAAAGATTAAATATTAAAGTGCTAACATTATAACTATGATAAATTATATCATAAATATCAGTGTTGGTTATATCTCTGTGTAATCACAATTGCTGTGACAATGAGCTATGCTGCTAGTTGTGGTCTTCTAGAAAACAAGGATAAATGAACACCAAAAGATAAAGATCACATTATCATTTCACAAAAAGGCCAATAAGTATTTTACAGCAGGGCCCATTAATAGGTTCAGGCCACTCAAAATAAAGGGCAACACAGCATTAGCCCTATTGGAGCTCCACATCTGAGCAACTACAATCAAGCATGGGGCATCCTTCTGAAACATCCAGCATCACAATATGGTTTTGGTGGCATCTGGAGAACATTAGCTACCTTCATGAATAGTGTCAACTGAAAATTTGCGGTTAAAAATAAAGCTTTAGGGATTTTTTCATGATTCCATTTTATTGAATGGACAGCCGCCATGGTACACATAGCCACAAATTAATGACATAATGGAGAATTGTGACTTACAATTGTCCTTTTAGGTCGGGAGGGTGTTTTTTCGTTGACTTGCTCCTGAGAAAAAGAGAGTTTCCTACAGAAATGGTATAATGAGTCTGGTGTGGAACAAGACTATAATGTCAACCAGACCGATGGTCGAACCATCTCAACACAGAGCCGATCTGCAACCACCATAGTCAGAGCTGTTGGTGGTGAACCTGATCTTAGCACAGCTCTGTGCATGTATTTCTCCGATAGTGTACCTACAGTATCATGGCGGTGAATGTGTGACGATTTGCATTTACTTGCAAATTGATTTTAATAGACACAAATTCCCATATCTTCAGTTGAGTTTTTTCTGGTCCCCCTAGTGGATAAACGAATCCATACAACAGGAGTGTCAAACTAAAAGACTAAGGGCCGGCCCACTGCGCGTTTTTTTGAGTCTGCTGGCGTTGCTTTTTTTTGTATCATTTGAAACGGGTGTCAAAGCACTGAAAACGCGCATTTTTGGGTGCGTTGCGATTTGCGTTCCACTTTTTAAATCGCAATCGCATGCGTTTTTCAATACTCCGTTTGCTTTGCAGTGTGGCCGTGCCCTAGTGGCGATTTACCCAGCGGCGCTCTGGCGGTATTTGGAGTTATAGTCACCTAAGCAGTTCGCTATGTGTCGGATTGTGTGGGTTACGTAAAAGACAAACCCTGCCACATCTGGCACTAGCAATTTAATTCGCATTTGCGCCGGTTTATAGAGCATGATTTTAAAATCATGCTGTGGTAAATCCCAACTGTGGGTAATCCCAAAAGGATTTACCCACTGTGCAAAGGCGATATTGAATCTGGGTAAATCTCGGGCTCTGGGTAATTGCCCTGTAAAGTGAGGTCACTTAACCATATGTTTAACCAAACAAATGTAATGTTATTTAGAGGGCAAAATCTCCAGTTTAGCCAATTAAACTATTCAGTTAATTGATTACCACAATAAAAAATCATCTAGATCAGGCTTACTGATTTTATGATCATAATTGGAATGAATCATGCATTGTGCAGTGCTGGAATTGGCAGGAATCTCTAGTGACACCTAGAGGTAATCCTGAGCTATTCCATTTTTGGCAGAGAAGGAATTTTATAAAGGAAGATTTGACTGGAAAAAATATTGCTACCACTCAAAAAAAAAATTATTATTTGTAATATACAGCACTAATAGCAGCTTTGCCATTTTTTTTTATTAGTTAAATTTTACAAGTCTTCATATATGTAACTGTAAGGCCCTCTTAACAAGATCACAGCATTGGTGTTGGCTGCCTTAACGGGTATGTACACTGAAAAACAACTTATAATTCACCCTAACTATCACTTTACACTTTTTGTGATCTGCCCCTATATTTCATTAGATATCCAATCTGGAACATCTTACGTTTAGCATTTCTGTAAGCAGTTTTGCTATAGCGAATGGTTGACAGTTCGTACGTGGGGAAATAGTCAGGTCCAGTAGTCAGAGCTAAGCAAACAAGTATTGTATTGAAGGCATGCAGCAACAACACACACAGAGTAGTGCTACTTACTGTATTTATATATTTGGCTTGAGGGCCCAATTACTATTCTTTCTATTCTTCCATTTTATTCTTCCGCTTTTTTGGACTGTTTCTCCTCCCACAGTTTTTGAGCTAGAGACATGAAATGTCGTACAGACGTGCGGGGCATATAGGTGAAGTGTGCTATTACCCCAGCTAAGAAATCCGCAGAAACGTTACGGCGTTATCAACAAATTTTGGGACATTTTTCCCAAGACTGTAATGGTACAATCCTCAAACGTGGATATTTCGAGGTTTAAGGCTCATGAGATCAAAAAGGTTGTTTCATGGTCATAAACACAAAGGCTGATACCACTAACCCCCCACACAGACATACGTACACCCACCTACTGACCTTCCTTTCCATTCCCATGGAAGCCATACTTAAGGGTAACTATATCAAAAAACTAATTTTGATCAATCATCACTAAAAGTTAGTTATATATACATACAACACACATACCCCACCTCACATGGGTACACACACCCTACTGACCTACCCTTCCCATACCTGTGGCATTTATACTTAAAGGGTAAATAAAGTCAAAAAAGCTAATTTTGAATATACCTCAAAGTTAGTTTTATGGTTGTTAACAAAACCAGACCCAGGTACACACACCTTCTGACCTACCCCTCCATTTTCCATGGCAGCCATACTGCCAGCATAATATAATTTGCTATGCTATAAATATATTTTGACTAATCATTAAAAATATTTGTTTTTTTAACCCCCAACCTGACATCACCAGATCCAACATGCGCAATTTAATGTGCAATTGTCAGCCGCGTGAGATATTGTGCTGTTGTGGCCTAGCCCAAAGTCATGTTTCTGCAATACCAATTATATCACTTTTCTTTTAAAGCTATTGTTTCTAGTTCAGTTTTTTCACAGCCAACTTGTGTTGTAACTATACTTTTAGATTCACGACATCCCACCCTGCCATTTGAGGCTTCCGAGCAGGGTGGGGAAGGGGGTTGTGTGAAGGGAACATGACGTTATGTGATGTCACCTAGGGGTGGACGAGGGCAGACTTAGCAGTTCTAGTGTGGTGAAGGGGGACGACCAACCAATAATTGTGTATCAGTTTGGTTGGCCGGAAGTATCGCATGTGGGGTAGGGGCATCCTGACAGACTTCCAACTGCTAGCCCATAGTCATTACTGAACATGCTTGACTTCTCAGAAAGTCATATCAGATGAAAGCAGGAGTCTGTTGAGAGTGAGAGGGGAATACTTTGGGCCAATGTAGTACTAAAAATATTCTATCTTACCTGCGATGCTTTAAACTCCCTTGTGAGACTTTCTGCATCACAGGATCACAGTTAGGTAATACAGAACTTTATTGGTATTACTTTGGGTCCAGTACGCCACAGTAGCATGGCACAAGGTTTGCGCTAATCTTACTAAACCACTCTACATTGGCTAAGCTGCGCTATTTCCAATAAATTTTAGGAAAAGGTGCGGGCAGTGCGATATTAGTATTACATCGGGTTAGGCGTGGGTTTAGACTGGCAAAACAAGTACTGGAATGATGGCATGGCAGCAACACACACACACACACTTTATATTAAGGTCCAGATGAAGATGAGGGAAAGTAATTTTTACATCTTAGTTGCCCTTATATAGAAGTGTGAACATTGCCAGTTTTGCCTGACTGCTACTTGCAGCAACCAATCAGAGGATCCTTTTTTACTGGTCTACTCAGTTAGAAAACATTTGATGACATCTGATTGGTTATGCCACTTTTGCACCTCTTATTAAGTAAGCCCCATAATAACGTACCACCCAATAGCAATCACTAGCAATACGGTGAAAGAGATATTCATGTGGCCACCTCTAGTAATGCAGATATTTTTTCACACCGGACTAATTGGCTCATGGGATCTGTAGTGATCTTGAGAAATAACTGGGCTAGAATACACGAATCGGCATGATTTACCTTTCATGGAAATTCCATGTTTTGTATAATATTTTGTTGTTGCCTAGGTGATCCCCAGCTGATACTTGATTCGCTTTAAAAGTTTAATGGAATTTGCTGAAGATTCCAGAACTATTTAAACACTTCCTTGAAAGGCGTGGCTTGGCTTGGAGGCGTGTCCTCGTGTCAGTGCTTTCTTTTCCTTTTCATATTGCAACTTGCCTGACATGTAAACATGCAGAGACATGTATCTCCCGGCCTGTCCGAATGCTGCCCCCCCAAATGGTTCTGGTCCTTTGTGGTGCTGGTAACCCTGTAAGATTTTCCATTATTTCTTTGTTGTTTATTTTAAGCCAGCAGTCAACGTGTACGTTACTGATTACCCCTTTCTACTGGATCCACCATGTCCTTTTATATTATGTGTATTGGTTGTAGATATCAGCAGGAATATCAGCCAATGTCCCCGTAGCCCTTGTACACTAAACCTGATGTATTGAATTGCCGATCCTTCTACTAGAACACGTTAAAAACACATTCCGCGGCAGGAAGTAGAGTCCTGCAATCAGGTTGGGTACCTGTGGGTTACCCCTTTTTTATTGGACACTATTGCACCCAGGAAGGGTTTTTATTGGACACTATTGCACCCACAAAGTGTTTTTTATTGGACATCATTCACATACGAACTTGCTGCTTGTGTCTGCCGAGTCAAAAAAAATACAGCGCGTAATGTGTGGTTTTGAAGCAGGTACATAGACTCAAAACCTACCCAGTGGGTCTATATAGTTTCTACAATATAATACCCCTAACATTGGTGACTTTAAGCCTTGCTGTACCACAGTCCACAAGGAACCCACCATCTGTTACACACTGATTGACAATACTTATATTTCTATTTTGACCCAGGTCTAAGGACTCCACTGTGCAAGCCTACCCTCGCTGACACCAGGTTATCTCCACACATCAATGCAGACCCTGTAAGTCCTATCTACACATGTTCTTAACATTCATTTTGATCATATTACCTAAGCTAAGAAGGGGATTGCCACAATCTATATATAGAATCCGTTTTCATTTTACTCTATGAATGAAAGTGGGGGTTTTTTTCTGTTTGTAAACGGATTTGAACATTTTAATATCCAGTATATGTCTATCACCTCCCTAAAAACCAGCAAACTATTCTCTCAATTTAGCTTGGTACACACAGTAACTGCTATAAAGTGGCAATCAGTAACATACTGCACCCCTGCAGCATGGAGGGGGGTATGGGGACTAAGAGGAGGCCTGTCGTCAATACTGCCTAACAGCTGTTTTTAAACACGTGCACCTTTAACTTCATATGCGCAATGAACACAATCGTGTTCAGGACAGCGAATCTCATATCAGGCATGCGCTGAGCAGGTAACGGGATGTATGGCGGGGCCATAGCCAGAAAACTTTTGCAAACGATGTAGGCAGACATGGCAGTTAGCAGCGTGTGCAACAATGACTTCTTATTGAAAGTCATTGAATAGAACAAACAACCCTCCTGGGTTACTGCTTGCATTTTGCAGTTCAAACGTTCGACTACGAAGGAGTGAATGTCGCTCCGCACAGCAGAGCAGTATCCATACAGCTATCAAGACCCACTAACACATCAGGCCCGTAACGGCTTGTGTGAAAGATTATGATTGGCACTGAATGAGACACAGTTACCATTTAAACAAAGACATTGTTTTTTAGATACTCCAATATCTCTCAACCTGTAGGCTCCTCCAAATTTTCAAAACTAGCAACTATCACAATAAACAGTCGGAGGATGGATGGACCCTCTAGATGTTGTAGAGGCAGTCAGAGGCAGGTCCAACACAACCCATTTTTTCAGTGACAATAATCTTTCTGACATGGGTTACAGACCAGTAGTGGCTTATACCCAACTAGACTATCAGAAGTTGAAACAAGACTTGACATCCCAAATCTTCTAGGATCATTAATAGCAGGTCTGTGATGAGCCGCAACAAAACAGTCTTTTTGGATGAGTAATGTATGGTTATGTGAGTCTGTCACCCGTCTGGAGGTCTAGACACTATGTGACAGTTACGAGTGTACTAAGATTGTACTGAGAACTATTGTAAGGTGTCTCAAGAGGAGTACTAGCAAGGCAGTATAGTAGTGTATTAGAGAGTTAACCAGTACAGATAAGAGTATAGAGAGTGTATTGAAGAGTGTAGTAGAGAGAGTGTTTTTTAGAGAGTGTATCAGAGAGATTACTAGAAAATGTGGCATCCCTTAATGTGGGCTACCTTATCCAGGAGACCTTTATATTAAGCTAACAAAAACGTATGGAGCATAGAACAATATCTACAACTCTGCAAAATACCAGACATATATCACCCATGTACACAGGTATGTCTGTCAGTCTTAATTGGACGGTTTGAGTTTCTTTTCCGTGCTCCACCCACCACAAATTTGAAAACCCCCACCACATGCTTAATATTACCATTTTATTTTACATATTTAGATACCGTATTGGGTTTTAAATAACTGTAGTTTACACCATAAATCACATTCAAGTTCTCTTCCCAAAACATTAATTGTTTACTTTGATGCCCAAATTCAACTTTTTACTTCGATGGGCACAACAATATCTAGAAATAATGTATACAAATAAATAGTCACTATTTTATGTAGATATATTAATATATTAATGTAATATATATTTAATATTTAATTAAGATATATTAAATATTACTATTATATCTATGCAGGTTTATTCAATAAAAGTTCTTACTTCGTTTAAATGGTGCTACATTTTTGCCCCACCAATCAGACTTGCTTTTATTTAGTATGAGATCTGATTGGTTGGGGCAAAATTAGCACCATTTATTAAACGATAAAACTTTTATTTGATCCCCCGTGTAAGTATGTATTGTTATTTGTTTAACTTTATTGCATATTAGTAACAATAAAAGTGCAATGAAATAACATTGTATCTCTACCAGGTAGCAGCCTCCAACACCCCATTTTCTTTAAACTTTCCCCAAAGTGCCCCTCAAAAGAGTACTATTACAAGGAGCCCGGTCCCTTGCCGCTCCACTATCCTGGGTCGTCAGTCAAAAGGCACGCCCTTTGATGTCCAAAACAATGCTGACAGCCCCCGACAGAGTACCTCACTGCTGTTGTGCTTGCTTGAAAACCAGCACCATGAGGAGCACCCAATCGGTGATGGATTGGTCTGGTACGTAATGTACCTTAGGGGGGAAGGTTAAGTAAAAAGCCCCTGTCACATGCTAACAACACTTCGTTTCGTAGTGAATGATAAACATATGGCGATCAGTGCTGTTAGTAGATCGGACCCGAACTTCCCGGAAATAACCATCTAATAGCATGTTTGGTCTCATACGCGCGATCAGTGACTGGTGAAGGGGAAGGGGGTTGGTAGGGCCAGGGCCCTCCAATCTCGCAGGGGGGCTAGGCCCCTTGCAGTTACACCCCTTTTGGGGGGGTGCTGCTGCACCTATAGTAAAATTTTTATTTATGGATGTACATGCAGTTTTACCTCCTTTTAAATTAGACTAGTCAGATACAAAAGGTATCTGATTTGACACATTCTTCCTGGGTGACTCAAATGAGCATGGATGAGCTTGCCGTGTTAACTGCAGGGATTTCTATGTGAAACGATTTTAAATGCACTTTGCTTAGGGCCTACACAAAAAAAAAACCAACAAAAAACCCCAAATACCCACCCCCCCACCACAAAAAAAAACCAAAAAAAACTATACTAACAAAACTATATTTTTCTGAACACAATTGAGAGTGGTACAAATTTGAGGAGTGGTACCTCAACACTATTTATTACTTCTTTGTCATTAAAATTATTAATGTCAGTGAGTGGTCCTAATGCCCCCAACCTCCATACTCAACTGCCTCCTTGTAGTGTCTGCGACACTTATAAGTTCTGCCAGCCTCACCATGGACCTGCTCTGCTTACACAATGCTCCCTTCCCTCCCCCTTCTTCTTTTCTCGCTGATTCATCTAAATGTTGCAGAAAGTGTGCTGGCAGGCAGGCGGCAGTGGTCAGGTGGATGGGTCACATATGTATATCATTTCTGCTCTGAGTGACATGTCTTCCCTGTAAATGACTGTGATTTCAATGATAGTTCTCAGGAATCTACTTCTCAGATGTAAAATACGAACAACTTTGAGTAGTAAGTGGATCTTGCTGTGATCGTAGGTATTTTTTGAAAATTCGATACCCCTTTACGGATTTAAAAATCAGGTTACGCATTTCTGGCCTCAGGATCCTTTGGAAAATAGGATTCCTCCCCCCCCGCTTATCATATTGACAGTTTCCTGGACATTAGAGAGGGCTCCCCCAATTAATGTCCTTGGTGGATAAAAGTAACATCTACCAGTCTGGCCCCTCCTGAAAGTATATACTCTAACCCCTGTGTAAGGTGTGGGGATGTCACCCTGTAGTCCCACATAATTTTAAAACTACAATTCACGCTATTCCTGCATCTAGGTCATACGTGAGAGTTGTAAGAGGTTTCTACCACTGGAGTACCCCAAACGTTTTTGCGTGTTCTAACGTGTGGTCCAATGACCCAGTACGTGTCTCAAATTTCAACTACTTTTTTGTTGTATCCACTGGGACTGTCCCCCACCCCTAAAACTAAAATTCCTAAATAGGTTATCCCCCCCAGACCCTCACTTGGCAAGGTTAAAGGTTCTGTGAGGCCTTGTAACGTCATTTCTTGACCATCCCTGCTGACTTCTGCTCGTTCACATGTCTTCTCCATGCAGGGCAGCAAAGGCGGCCGTACTGGCGGAACGTCTAACGTCAATGCTGGACGCACTGCCAAAACGATTTACCCAAGTGAAACCCACCCTGGTGCACCACAAGTGGAGGATACGTCATGCTAATCTGCACAATATTGTTTACTGGAATTTTCTACCGACATGCGGTTTCTCTTAGACCCGAACCATCAACCAATTCAAACCAGGCAGTTATCCAAGAACCGATCTGCAAATCGGGGAACCAGGGCATAGCTCCCACACAGTCCCGTTTTACGTCGGACTGTCCCGTTTTTGGGAGGTTCTTTCCCGGTCCCCACCCCCTCTCTGGTTCCCGCATTGCCCCGTCTTTTTTCCGGCTGTGCTGGTCCATGTTTTCAAGGTAAAAAACTAACACCGGAAGTGCACTAGCAGGCGTTAGGACTGCAGTGAGACTTCGTCCTGCCTGCTGGGGGGGGTGCTTTGCCATTAACGGAGCTGCTGGGGATTGAGCTTTGGAGAGGGAAAGAGAAAACGCTGAAGGTCTGTGGAGACTCGTGCAGTCACTTACTAAACGCTCCAGATGAACTTGCAGTGGTGTGCAGGTTAGAACTGTCCAGCACACACATAAATACAGGACACCAAACATTCAGGGTTATTTCATAAAAGTTCTTATAGTGTTAAAATGTGGCAATTTGGCTCCAACCAATCAGATGTTACTTTCAATGTTAATAAGCTCTGATTGGTTGGGTCAAAATTAGCACCATTTTATACTATAAGACTTTTTGATATCCCTGATTATTTCTTCCCTTACAGGGCCCAGGTTGGATTCTAGTAAGGGGCAGTAGGGGGCATGTGCCTGCAAAGCTAGGTCCAACCAGATGCTATTATCCCCATATCTAGTCAGGTAGTGTGCCCTGGGGGGACAGAGACTTGTGTGTTTCAGTTAAATCTGTATGTGGTGGTAGGTGTATCAGGGCATGAGTGTTCGTGTGTAGTGTGTCATATATTCATGTGGCAATGTTAGTGTGGTGTCGAGTAGATACTTGCATGAGTGGTGTAGTGTGTGTCCAAATAAATAGTGTACCTGTGTAATGTTTGTAAGTGTGTGTCAGCAATACTCCATGTGTGTGTGTGGTCTATGTGTCCGTAATCAGTGTATGGTTGTGTCCATGTATGTAGTGGTGTGTGTCAGTATCTGGTGGTGTGTATCCAGTATATCAGTGTGTGTGAGTCTGTGTGTGTCAGTGTATAGAACTGCAGGTGATGTGTCGTCAGTGTATGCTGGTGTGTTCTCAGTATGTCAATCAGTGTATGTGTGCCAGTTTGTGGCTGTGCTGTATGTCAGTTGCATGTTGTTGTCATAGTGTGGTGATAAGCGTATTATGTGGCAATAAGATGAGATAAGGTTGGGACACAAATACCGACAATATATCAACGGAATGTAGATATAAGGATACAGAATGACAAATAGATAGACAGGAAGACAGACAGCAAAAGAGAAAATACTAAGATAGGGGGACAGGTAGGTTAGGAAAGGACAGAAAGCAAGATATATAGTAAGATGAACAGAAAGATAGATAGACAAATAGATAGATTAGGTAGACCGGAAGAAAAAGATAGATATACTACCATACATAATAAACATATACAGACAACACAAAAAACACTGATATTAGCATACTGGGTAGGGTATGCATATTAGTTCTTCTTTCATGGGGCTTTCTTTAAAATGGGGTGCGTAAACCTATAAAGAGGGAGGCCCGCACCTATAAAGATGGCCCGCAAACTCGCTCGCCTTTGTACTGGTCCCCTTTTGTGTTGGGAGGTATGGTAACCCACAGGTACCCAACCTGATTGCAGGACTCTACTTCCTGCGCGGAATGTGTTTGTTTAACGTGTTCTAGTAGAAGGATCGGTCAATTCAATACATCAGGTTTAGTGTACAAGGGCTACGGGACATTGGCTGATATTCTGCTGATATCTACAACCAATACCAAAAATATAAAAGGAAACTGGTGATCCAGTAGAAAGGGTAATCAGTAAACGTACACGTTGACTGCTGGCTTAAAATAAACAACAAAGAAATGAATGGAAAATCTTACAGGGTTACAGCACCACAAAGGACCCGAAACCATTGGGGGGCAGCATTACGGACAGGCCGGGAGATACATGTCTCGGCATGTTTACATGTCAGGCAAGTTGCAATATGAAAGGAAAAGAAAGCACTGACACGAGGACACGCCTCCAAGCCAAGCCACGCCTTTCAAGGAAGTGTTTAAATAGTTCTGGAATCTTCAGCAAATTCCAGTTTAAACTTTTAAGCGAATCAAGTATCAGCTGGGATCACCTACAACAACAAAAATATATACAAAACATGGAATTTCCATGAAAGGTAAATCATGCCGATTCGTGTATTCTAGCCCAGGTTATTTTCAAGATACTACAAATCCCATGAGCCAATTAGTCCGGTGTGAAAAAATATCTGCATTACTAGAGTGTGCCACATGAATATCTCTTCTCACCGTATTGCTAGTATTGCTATTGGGTGGTACGTTATTAGGGGCTTTACTTAATAAGAGGTGCAAAAGTGTGCATAACAATCAGATGTCATCAAATGTTTTTCTAACTGGGTAGACCAGTAAAAAAAGGATCCTCTGATTGGTTGCTGCAAGTAGCACTCAGCAAAACTGGCAAATGTTCACACTTCTTATTAAGGGCACTAAGATTGTAAAAATTACTTCCCTCATCTTCATCTGGACCTTATATAAAGTGTGTGTGTGTGTGTTGCTGCATGCCATCATTCCAGTACTTGTTTTGCTCATCTAAACCCACCTACCCGATGTAATACTAATACGCACTGCCCGCACCTTTTCCTAAAATTTATTGGAAATAGCGCAGCTTAGCCAATGTAGAAGTGGTTTAGTTAAGATTAGCGCAACTGTGTGCCATTGCTACTGTGGCGTACTGGACCAAAAGTAACCAATAAAGTTCTGTATACCTAACTGTGATCCTGTGATGCAGAAAGTCTCACAAGGGAGTTTAAAGCATCGCAGGTAAGATAGAATATTTTTTGTACTACATTGGCCCAAAGTATTCCCCTCTCACTCTCAACAGACTCCTGCTTTCATCTGATATGACTTTCTGAGAAGTCAAGCATGTTCAGTAATGACTATGGGCTACAGTTGGAAGTCTGTCAGGACTGCCCCTACCCCACATGCGATACTTCCGGCCAACCAAACTGATACACAATTATTGGTTGGTCGTCCCCCTTCACCCCATAACTGCTAAGTCTGCCTCGTCCACCCCTAGGTGACATCACTACGTCATGTCCCGTTCACCAACCCCCTTCCCCACCCTGCTCGGAAGCCTCAAATGGCAGGTGGGATGTCGTGAATCTAAATTATGTTTACAACACAAAGTTGTTTGGAAAAACTGGAACTAGAACAATAGCTTTAAAAGAATATGTGATATATTGGTATTGCAGAAACATGACTTTGGCTAGGCCACCAACACCAATATCTCACGCGGCTGACAATTGCACATTAAATTGCGCATGTTGGATCTGGTGATGTCAGGTTGGGGGTTTAAAAAAACAAATATTTTTAATGATTAGTCAAAATAATATATATAGCAATAGCAAATTATATATGCTGGCGTATGGCTGCCATGGAAAATGGAGGGGTAGGTCAGGAAGTGTTGTGTACCTGGGTCTGGTTTTGTTAACAACCATAAAACTAACTTTGAGATATATCAAAAATTAGCTTTTTTGACTTTAATTTACCCTTTAATATATAATGCCACAGGTAATGGAAGGGTAGGTCAGTAGGTGTGGTACCCATGTGAGGTTGGGGTATGTTGTTTTTGTATGTATACTATATACCTAACTTTTTAGTGATGATTGATCAAAATTGTTTTTTGACTATAGTGTTACCCTTAAGTATGGCTTCCATGGGAATGGAAAGGAAGGTCAGTAGGTGGTGTACTTATGCTGTGTGGGGGGTTAGTGTTATCAGCCTTTGTGTTTATGACCATGAAACAACCTTTTTGATCTCATGAGCCTTAAACCTCGAAATATCCAACGGTTTGAGGATTGTACCATTACAGTCTTGGGAAAAATGTCCCAAAATTTGTTGATAAGCCGTAACGTTTTCTGCGGATTCCTAGCTGGGTATAGCACACTTCCCCTATATGCCCCGCACGTCTGTACGATTTCATTCTCTAGCTCAAAAACTGGTGGGAGGAGAAACAGTCCAAAAAAACGGAAGAAAAAATGGAAGAAATAGAAAGAATGTAATTTGGCTCCTCAAGCCAATATATAAATACATGTAAGTAGCACTACTCTGAGTGTGTTGTTGCTGCATGTCCTTCAATCAATACTTGTTTGCTTAGCTCTGACACTGGACCTGACTATTTTCCCACGTACGAACTGTCAAGCATTCCCTATAGCAAAACTGCTTACAGAAATGCTAAAACGTAAGATTTTCCAATTGGATATCTAATGAAATAGGGGCAGATCACAAAAAAGGTAAAGTGATAGTTAGGGTGAGGGTATTATATGTATGTTTTTCAGTGACATACCCGTTAAGCAGCAACACAATGCTGTGATCTTGTTAAGAGGGCCTTACAGTTACATATATGAAGACTTGTAAAATTAACTAATAAAATAAAAATGGCAAAGCTGCTATATTCTGCTGTATTTACAAAATATATAACTTTTTTTTTTGAGTGGTAGCAATAGTTTTTTCAGTCAAATCTTTCCTTTATAAAATTCCTTCTCTGCCAAAAATGGAATAGCTCAGGATTACCTCTAGGTGTCATAGAGATTCCTGCCATTCCAGCACTGCACAATGCATGATTCATTTCCACATTATGCATAAACTCAGTAAGCCTGATCTAGATGTTTTTTATTGTGGTAATCAATTCAACTGAATAGTTTAATTGGCTAAACTGGAGATTTTGCCCTCAAAATAACATTACATTTGTTTGGTTAAACATATGTTTAAGTGACCTCAATTTACAGGGCAATTACCCAGAGCCGAGATTTACCCATATCAATATCGCCTTTGCACAGTGGGTAAATCCTTTTGGGATTACCCACAGTTGGGATTTACCACAGCATGATTTAAAAATCAGCTCTATAACCGGCGCAAATGCGATATTAAAATTGCTAGTGCCACGAATGTGGCAGTTGTCTTTTACGTAACCCCCACACATCCGACACATAGCGAACTGCTTAGTGTGACTATAACTCCAAATACCGCAGAGCGCCGCTGGGTAAATCGCCCACTAGGGCACGGCCACACCTGCAAAGCAAACGGAGTATTGAAACGCATGCGATTGCGATTTAAAAAGTGAACGCAAATCGCAACGCACCCAAAAAGCGCGTTTTCAGTGCTTTGACACGTTTTCAAATGATACAAAAAAAACGCAAGCGCAGACGTCAAAAAAACGCAGCAGTGTGGCCTGGCCCTTAGTCTTTTTTAGTTTGACACTCCTGTTGTATGGATTCGTTTATCCACTAGGGGGACCAAAAAACTCAACTGAAGATATGGGAATTTGTGTCTGATTAAATCAATTTGCAAGTAAATGCAAATCGTCCAACATTCCCGCCAGATACTGTAGGTACACTATCGAGAAATACATTGCACAGCTGTGCTAAGATCAGGTTCACCACCAACAGCTCTGTACTATGTGGGTGCAGACAGTCGGCTCTGTGTCTGAGATGGGTTACCATCGGTTCTGGTTTGACATTATAGTCTTTTTCCACACCAGACTCATTATACCATTTCTGTAGGAAACTCTCTTATCCTCAGGAGCATGTCACACGAAAAAACACCCTCCCGACCTAAAAGGCACAATTGTAAGCTCACAATTCTCCATTATGTCATTAATTTGTGGCTATGTGTACCATGGCGGCGTTCCTTCAATAAAATGGAATCATGAAAAAATCCCTAAACTTTATTTTTAACCCGCAAATTTTTCAGTTTGACACTATTCATGAAGGTAGCTAATGTTCTCCAGATGCCACCAAACCCATATTTGTATGCTGGATGTTTCAGAAGGATGCCCCATGCTTGATTGCCTAGTTGCTCAGATGTGGAAGCTCCAATAGGGCTATGCTGTGTTGCCCTTTATTTATGAGTGGCCTGAACCTTATTAATGGGCCCTGCTGTAAAATTACTTATTGGCCTTTTTGTGAAATGATAATGTATCTTTATCTTTTGTGTGTATCATTATCCTTGTTTTCTAGAAGACCTACAACTACAGCATAGCTCATTGTCACAGCAATTGTGACTTACACAGAGAATAACCAACCTGAATATTTATGATATAATTTATCATAGTTTAATTGTTGCACTTTAATATTTAATCTTATTTCAGTTAGAATATGACAATAGAGTTTTACAAAGGTTATTGAAAAACGTTCTGCATAGGTTCTAAAATCATGTGCCATGCTCATCTCTATTATGCCCTGCTTTGCCCTAACCATGCACAGCTCTGCTCATCTGCCTGCTGCACCTCTAATCATGCCCTGCCCTGTTCCCGCTGCTCTATCCGTGTCCCTGCTGCAACTCTCTAATCATGCCCTAATATGCCCTATTCCAGCGCTGTTCTACCCATACCTACTACACCTCTAATCATGCCCTGATATATCCATACCCTGCTGCACCTCTAATCATCCTTGATATACCCATACCCTACTACACCTCTAATCATGCCCTGATATATCCATACCCTGCTGCACCTTTAATCATGCCCTAATCTGCCCTATTCCCAGCTCTGCTCTATCCATGCACTGCTTCACCTCTAATCATGCCCTATTCTTCCCTATCCAGCTCTGTTCTACCCTACCCTACTACACCTCTAATCATGCCCTGATCTATCCATACCCTGCTGCACCACTTATCATGCCTTGCCCTGCCCTGCCCTTATCCCCAGCTCTGCTCTATCCGTGCCTGCTGCAACTCTCTAATCATGCCCTAATGCCCTATTCCCAGCTCTGCTCTATCCATACCCTACTACACCCTAATCATGCTTGATATATCCATACCCTGCTGCACCTTTAATCATGCCCTAATCTGCCCTATCCCAGCTCTGCTCATCCATACACTGCTTCACCTCTAATCATGCCCTATTCTTCCCATTCCCATCTGTTCTACCCATACCCTACTACACCTCTAATCATGCCCTGATCTATCATATGTTTAGGAGCTTTCTCAGCGTCTCAATGGGATGTAAGTTCTAATGGCTCAGGTTCGCAGCAAACCAGAAGGATCCACTTTGTATTTAAAAGTCTGTGTTTCTAATATAGGTTGCGCAATTGACTCAAGCCAATAAAATATGGTAGAAAGAGGGGGGGGGGGGAGAAAAAAGTATAAAACTTCGATCAGACTCAAGTTTTAAAAACCATTAAATCAGTATAAATATCAATTAATTAAAAACACACTTACTCTTCTTGGTGAGCGAGTCTCGTGTAGTACATTCCTCCGTGTGTTCCTATTATTCCCATATATAAATAATAATATGGCTGGTTCACACTTGATCTTTTCAAAATATGTTTATTTAAGCATTAAAAGCTCCATGATACCACTTAAGATGCAGTAAATTCACTCTAAAAGGTAACATATAGAATAAAATGCAAATCTAAAGCAAGGTGATCTCACTCTAAAAGGCAGTAGGTATCATATATGTTATCATTAGTATTAAAATAAGATCAACGCGTTTCGCCTACGGCTTCCTCAGGTCCACAAGAAATATAGGATAAGCTCTACCGATACTAACCCCTTTTTAAATTCATAATTTCCCGGGCTATGAGGCCGGAAGTGTCACACTGTGGGAAATATTGCCCATACTTCGTGTGACCAGAAAAGGCACTTTTCCTACAGGCCACTCAAATTTCAATTCCCTCTCACCGTTAGAAAGAGATCGCCGGATCCCACACCATCCAGCATCTCCGCCCTTTCGCAGCTAGATGTGCATACACCACATCGCGGCCGCCATATCCCATGACAATGACTTCCGCGTTTCCACCCATGGGACGCACACGCACGCTGCCAGCTTCCCCCGATCCAACAGCTGGATGGGCGGGGTCCCCACCGATGCATCTCCCTACATATTAAGTTAGAGATAAACCTCTCAATCACAGTCTCTAAAAACTCCCAAGTGTTACTATTCTTTTGACAAAGAGGCCCTAAAAATTCTATACATCTTGAAAAATATACATATATCTTAAAACAGGTCTTTAGCAGCTCCCTCTTAAGGTGAGGGTTAGAAATTGCAAGTGACAGGGGTTGGAACTTATTTAAACTCCCCATAAGTGGGTGATTGTAATTACAAGTGAAACAATTAAAAGATTATTAAAAAATTATTATTATTATTGCAAAACTCCCCCTAAGGTGGGTAGTCTTAATTGCAAGTGATAAAAATCTTATAAGAGCGGTCTTATACAGAACATGCTTTCTATCAAGAAATTTTCTTATTAATCAGAAAAAAGGAAAAGACAGAATATGTATTGAGATATATCATAAAGAAAATGCAGTATGCCAGAAAATAAAAACTTTTTAGAAACAGTTTCAATAAGTTATGTTATAAGAAGCTCCATAAGTCTATCTCTTTATTTATTCCTAATGGAGTAAGGGTGTTTGAGTTATATATCCATTTTTTGTCTCACGTCTTGAAAGGCTGCTTGTATATTGCCCCCTCGTTCTGGAGTATTCAAATGTCAATAGCCCAAAAAGTCAATGCCTTATCTAAAGGTGTATCATTTTGGCATTCATTAAAGTGTCTAGGGATAGTCAAATTCTTTTCTTCTTAATATCACTCAAATGTTCTCTTATCCGTGTTTTAAGAGCTCTTCCGTTTCTTCCAACATATGTTTACCGCAACTACATTGTATCATATATAGCATTTTTTGAGTTACAAGTGATGAAGTTTTTAATGTCATATTCCTTTTTCGTTAGGTACTTCCAAAAAGTTTTAATTTTTGTAGGTTTAATGGTAGTGCATGCTGTACAATTTCCACGGGAAAAACCTTTTAATCCATTTTTAAGCCAATTTTTACTTTGAGTGTTGGTAGTACTACTTGTCAAGTGGCTTGGTGCAACAATTCTTTTATGTTCTTGTTCCTTTTAAATAAAAAGTAGGTTCTCTGGAAATGCATATATAGTATATTATCATCACGTAGTATATGCCAATGTTGTTATTATTCCCTTTATTATTTTGTCATTTCCGTCAAAAGTGGTTTTAAATGCGAAATCTCAATTTTCTCTCTTCTGATTTTGGATTTTGTTCGAGCAATTTATTTTCTATCTATAGATAGGGTTTTTTTCCTTCCATTGTTCTAGATCTCTCTTTCATATCCTTTATCTATAAATTTGTTGGTTAAAGAGATTGCTTGTTTTTATACCTCTAATCACTACAGTTTCTTCTCAGTCTCTTATATTGATTTGATGGGATATGTCTAACCAACTTTTTTATGACAGCTATCTTTAAGATATATGAATTTGCATCTACCTCTTGTAATGATTATCTAGTCTTTATTTCATTATTTCTCAATGTATAATTTCGATCCAAGTAAACTATTTCTGTAGTGTTGATTGTATTGGTAAAAGACATGTTAAAATCATTTGTATTAATCCAATAGTGAAGGTTATTAGTTCTGTCAACTTCCTTTCTCCAGATCAATAGAATATCATCTATATACTCTGCCATAAGATAAAATTGTCTTTAAAATTGCTTTTAAAGATCACTTCCTCCTCCCAAAGAGATAAAAATAGATTGGCATAACTTGGGGCAAATTTTTGCCCATAGTCTGTTCCTTGGTTTTGTAAATAAAATTCTTTTGAAAAATAAGTAATTATGGCTCAAAATGAATTTCATGCCTTTTATTAAAAAATCCCTTTGGGTCTCTATTAGAGTATATCTCTAGATAAAATCTTTTTACAGCTGATATTCCATCGTTGTGCTTTTGTTTGTGTATAAAGAGCACACATCAATTGTACACCAAATGTATGTTGTATCCCATTGATGGTTTTAGTTTGTTTAGATATGGGTGGTCTCTTGTTAGGAAATTGTTTCAGTTAATATGGCTGTAAGAAGTGATCAATATATTGCGAGAGGTTACTAGTCAAAGAATTAATTCCTGCAATAATTGGTCTTCCTGGAGGGTTGTCCTTATTTTTATGTATTTTGGGTAAATAATAAAACGTGGCTATTGTTGGTGTGTCATTTTAGAAAAAGTTCCTCCTTTTTGGTTATACTCCTTAGTTATCCTTCCTTAACTATTCTTTATATTCCTGTTTAAATTTATTCGTTGGGTCCATTGTTAGTTTTTGATAAGTTGTATTGTCTCCTAAAGTCTGTTTGATCTTTTAATGTAATCTTACGATTCAGAATTACTGTACCTCCCCCTTTGTCTGCTGTTGATTACTATATATCATCTTTTTGGAGTTCCTTCATGCTCTTTTTCTGAAAAAGTTAAATTCCCTTCTGTTTCTTTAGGTTTAACCTCCTAATATCACTATCACTAATTGCTGGAAAGTTTCTATGTTTTTGCCTTTTGCTTGTGTGGGGTCTGATCTATCCATACCCTGCTGCACCACTTATCATGCCTTGCCCTGCCCTGCCTATCCCAGCTCTGCTCTATCTGTACCTGCCGCACCTCTCACTGCCCTGCCCAGCCTCATTCCCAGCTCTGCTCTATCCATACCCTGCTGCACCTCTAATCATCTACTATGTCTGCCCTATTCCACAGCTCTGTTCTATCCATACCCTGCTTCACCTCTAATCATGCCTGATCTATCCATACCCTGTTGCACCTCTTATCATGCCCTGACCGCCCTATTCCAAGCACAGCTATATCCGTGCCCTGCTGCACTCTAATTGTGCCCTGCCCAGCCCTATTCCGAGCTCTGCTCTATCCATTCCCCGCTGTGCCTCTAATCATTCACTATTCTGCCCTATTTCCGCTTCTGTCTATCCATACCCCTGCTGCACCTCTAATCTGCCCGCTCTGCCCTAACTATGCCCAGCTCTGCTCTATCCATGCCACAAACCACAGAAATGTGAACTGTTTGATAAATTGCATCATTACAAATGCAAGTATATTGAAGACTCAGGGGAGTTCAGGATCTCCACTTTGCCAATGAAATACCACATCGCATCATGGAGGATTGGTCCAAACAGTAATGTTCCATCAGACAAAAGTGCCTCCTTTCTGTAAAGATGAAGGGGTGAGATGGGGGGGGGGGGATTCCTTCCAATGGAATAAGTACTCAAATATACAACAGCAGTCCCGTGTTGTGACCACTTAACTAAAGGCTCTTTTGTTGTTTCACACTGATATCATCTACCTTCCAGCTACTGTACCACCTTATGCTGTCACCCCAATAAAAGTTAATACATCCTCAGTACAGCCCATATGTTCCATTTGTGTCCCTCCAGTATTCTGCAGTATTTAAATGTTTGTATGTAAGGACAATTATACTCAGTTTCCTACCCCCTCCAACTTCCTACTCAAGCTAAGATTACCCAGGGTGAGGAACTAAACTGTTAGGTCCTTACCCCTCTTTTCCTTCACTGCTCTGGTCCTTTCCATCTCTAACGGTTGGTCAGTTACGAGGCCAATGAGAGATGCACTCTGCAAGAATCGTGTCTCCAATTGGCCACATTGCAAGGCAGAATAGGGACCAAAGCAGCAAACCCAGGGGTAAGGACCTAGCGGTTTAGATCCTCACACTGGGTACTAAATGCTCAGTCAGTAGAGTGTCTTTTATCTGACGCATTTCATTAATTTGTCCCATTATCTTTTTGTTGCATGTGGATAGGACAAATGAACCTGATTTAGATTATGTGTCCCTGATGTGGTAAGGAATTCTTTAAATCAAAACTTCTCAACGTCTTTTTAAAGAGCATTTGTGCGATTGGAGTCTGCTGCAGGCCATGAAACCCTCCCAGCCAATGGCTGCAATGTTACCATAATGTAGAACTCTGTTCCTTCATGAAGTGAGGGTGTTAGTGAGACAGTTCACTTGTCTTTCTTTTCTGTGATCTGCATTTACTTTATTACAATGGAAAGACTGTAATATCCTTGTACCATGCTGAAATTCATTCATTCAGGTCTTAATAGGCAGATAGGTTTCTTTTTGGAATATGGGAGATAAATTCCAAATTTAAACTTAAAATTGAAATGCAAATTATATCAGAGGCACTGGCAGTGTTTGAGAAAAGATCCAGCCAACACAGAGAGGTTTGGGGTTCTGTGATGTTTAACCTGGATCCCTCCAGCTGTTTCATAATCTGTAACCCCTTAGCGCCCCTGCAGGATTTAACTTTTGGCAGAATTATGTACATTTCAATTTATTAGTTGAAGACAAGAGTCTTATGTCTATTTCATGGTTAGTAGGGGGTGTGCGGTGCATAATTTGGTGGTGCAGTGACCTATGTAGTTTAGATACTATGCAGTAGGGGGTGCTCTTCTGCAGCCTCAAGCAGCAAGCTATACTAACTACCAGGAGTAGGCACAAGAGCTGGAACTCTAATATCAACCACTTCAACCAGGTCGCTGGCCCATCAGGACACCCATGTCACATATTTTGCAGCAAATCTAAAAATAACATACACACCCGTAGAATGGTGTCAGGGAGACTGCCAGGCGAACACCTCTTTACTCCTATTGTGTTCACATGGGCAAAATCACTGAAATGACCTGAGATGTTTGTTTTTATATATTTCTATAGTATCTCATGTTTACATGTATTTATTTATGGAAGAACTGCACAAGTTCCTTATCCAGACTGTAGACAGCAGACAGTTATCAATCAACAGGCATCTAAATCAGAGACTGTCTGTAAAGGGCATTTGCCCTCTTTAAAAATGGCCATTCGTTATAGTAACACAAACACGTGATTTTTATCTACTGATGTCTGGTCGATACGCTATGTGCTAATTTATATGAAAACAAGGCCTACATCATTTAACTAACTGTTTGATCTGGAAATGTAAATTTCTGGATTTCGTCTCATCGTTCTGGGTTTGGTGATCCATTACTATGAATACGAGCTCCATACTGATGGCTAGCTAAACACCATTTATAAGGATATAATTACAGGATATTTGTGGAGTTTTGTGAATAATAGGAGTGTAATACCAGAGCAATTAGTATCTTAGGGAAACTGTTAGTGATTCTTTCAATTATCATCAGTGTGTCACCATAACAGTGAGAAAGGAAATTTATAAGAAATAAGCGACCCCCTACTTTGGAATAAGGATATTATATGGTTTTCTATGTGGAACTAATTCACTACAAAAAGTTATATCGTTATAGCCCTTTAAATTATCATTTAGAAAAATGTATCATCTACTGTACTGTAAATAATAGTAGTAGAGAACTCTACCGTGTGTGGATGAAAGTGAAGACATCGTGGATATAAAATAATTCCTTTTATTGGCTAACTAAATTGATTGAAAATACAGGCTTCCTCAGACATGTCAATGCTGAATCATGTACACACCACTATTTATACATACTCTACATACTTCGTATTTCTTAGATTTTGTGGCAATGTTATTCATATAGCACAAGACTGCAAGATACTTTCTGTTATAAAAATGCTCAGCACCATTTTTATGCTCAGTGGGAGTGCTTTTTGCCCACTTTGGCCCTCCTCTCCTTAAGCTTATAGCTGCCTTGTCTATACATACTAGAACAAAGACTTACTGCCCCCTGCCTGGTAAAGGCCTTCGTAAATACACATTCACTGATCCCAGTATGCAATAAAGAATTAGCAATGTAAGTAATAAACGGTCAGACCACACTCACCTAAAGTGTTAATGGAGGGTCTGGTATAAAGGAGTATATTTATGGGCTGGGTGGTTTTGAGGAATTGGTCTGATTATTTCCGATTCCTACATGACAATTTAGATTACAATCATAGTGACACATAAAGTTAGATCTTGAATTCTGACTGCAAAATCTAATTGGAACTTTGGACTCAACAAAGATCTAAACTTTAGTGTCACTATATTTTTCTAATCTAAATGTCATGTAGAATGAATCACACCAAATTCCTCAACAACAAAACACATTATTGCACCCAGGAAGGGTTTTTATGGACACTATTGCACCCAGAAGGTTTTTTATTGGACACTATTGCAACCCGGGGTTTTTATTGGACACTATTGGACCCAGGAAGGGTTTTTATTGGACACTATTGCACCCATGAAGTGTTTTTTATTGGGCACTATTGCACCGGAAGAGTTTTTATTGGACACATTGCACCCAGGAAGGGTTTTTTAATTGGAACTATTGCACCCGAGAGTTTTCTATTGGCTACTATTGCACCAGGAGGGTTTTTTATTGACACTATTGCACCCAGGAAGTGTTTTTTATTGGACACTATAGCACCCAGGAAGGGTTTTTATTGGACACAATTGCACCCAGGAAGTGTTTTTTTATTGAACACTATTGCACCCAGGAAGGGTTTTTATCGGACATAATTGCACCAGGAAGTGTATTTATTGGACACTATTGCACCCAGGAAGGTTTTATTGGACACTATTGCACCCGGGAAGGTTTTTATTGGACACTATTGCATCCAAAAGGGTTTTTTTTATTGGACACTATTGCACCCAGGAAGGGTTTTTTATTGGACCTATTGCACCCCGAAGGGTTTTATTGGACACTATTGCACCCAGGAAGTGTTTTTATTGGACCTTTGCACCCAGGAAGTTTTTTTCTATTGGACACTATTGCACCATAGGAAGTGTTTTTTGGACACTATTGCACCCAGGAAGTGGTTTTTATTGGACACTATGCACCCAGGAAGGTTTTTTATTGGACACTATTGCACCCAGGAAGTGTTTTATTGGACACTATTGCACCCACTAAGTGTTTTTTATTGGACACTATTGAACCCAGGAAGGGTTTTTTATTGGACACTATGCACCCAGGAAGTGTTTTTTTATTGGACACTATTGCACCCAGAAAGTGTTTTATTGCACACTATTGCACCCAGGAAGGGTTTTTTTATTGGACACTATTCACCTAGAAGGGTTTTTTTAATTGGATACTATTGGCACCCAGGAGGTTTTTATTGACACTTGCAACCCAGGAAGTGTTTTTTATTGGACACTATTGCACCCAGGAAGGTTTTTATTGACACTATTGCACCCAGGAAGGGTTTATTTTATTGGCCACTATTGCACCCAGGAAGTGTTTTTTCGGACACTATTGCACCCAGGAAGGATTTTTATCGACACTTATGCACACCGAAGGGTTTTTATTGACACTATTGCACCCAGGAGGGGTTTTTATTGGACACTATTGCATCCAGAAAGGTTTTTTTCATTGGACACTATTGCACCCGGAAGGGCTTTTTATTGGACACTATTGCACCCGGAAGTGTTTTTTATTGGACCTATTGCACCCAGGAAGTGTTTTTTATTGGACACTATTGCACCCAGGAAGGGTTTTTCATTGGACACTATTGCACCAGGAAGTGTTTTTTATTGGACACTATTGCAACCCAGGAAGGGTTTTTATTGGACACTATGCACCCGGAAGGTTTTTTATTGGACACTATTGCACCCAAGAAGTGTTTTTCATTGGACACTATTGCACCAGGAGGGTTTTTTATGGACACTATTGCACCAAGACGTGTTTTTTTGGACACTATTGCCCCCAGGAGGGTTTTTTTATAGACACTTTGCACCCGGAAGGGTTTTTATTGGACACTATTGCACCCATGAAGGTTTTTATGGACACTATTTTTATTGGACACTATTCACCCAGGAAGGATTTTATTGGATACTATTGCACCCAGGAAGGGTTTTTATGGACACTTGCACCCAGAAGGTTTTATGCCACTGTTGCACCAGGAAGGGTTTTTATTGGACACTATTGCACCAGGAAGGGTTTTTTATTGGATACTATTGCACCCAGGAAGGTTTTTATTGGACACAATTGCACCCAGGAAGGGTTTTTAAATTGGATACTATTGCACCCAGAAGTGTTTTTTATTTTGGACACTATTGCACCAGGAAGGGTTTTTTATTGGACTATTGCACCAGGAAGGGTTTTTATTGGACACTATTGCACCCAGGAAGTGTTTTTTATTGACACTATTGCACCCAGGAAGTTTTTTTCTATTGGACACTATTGCACCCAGGAAGTGTTTTTATCGACACTATTGCACCCAGGAAGTATTTTTATTGGACACTATTGCACCCAGGAACGTTTTTTTAATTGGATACTATTGCACCCAGGAATGGGTTTTATTGGACACTATTGCACCCAGGAAGTGTTTTTATTGGACACTATTGCACCAGGAAGTGTTTTTATTGGACACTATTGCACCCAGGAGGTTTTTTATGGACACTATTGCACCCAGGAAGGTTTTTATGACACTATTGCACCCACTAAGTGTTTTTTATTGGACACTATTGAACCCAGGAAGGGTTTTTATTGGACACATTGCACCCAGGAAGTGTTTTTTATTGGACACTATTGCACCCAGAAAGTGTTTTTATTGCACACTATTGCACCCGAAGGGTTTTTTTTTATGGACACTATTGCAACCTAGAAGGGTTTTTTTAATTGGATACTATTGCACCCAGGAAGGGGTTTTTATTGACACTTGCAACCCAGGAAGTGTTTTTTATTGGACACTATTGCACCCAGGAAGTGTTTTTATTGGACACTATTGCACCCAGGAAGGGTTATTTTATTGGACACTATTGCACCAGGAAGTGTTTTTTATCGGACACTATTGATCGAACTCATGCAAGGGAAGTTTTATCGGACACTATTGCACCCAGGAAGGGTTTTTATTGGACACTATTGCACCCAGGAAGGGGTTTTTATTGGACACTATTGCATCCAGAAAGGTTTTTTCATTGGACACTATTGCAACCCGGAAGGCTTTTATTGGACACTATTGCACCCAGGAAGTGTTTTTATTGGACACTATTGCACCCAGGAATTGTTTTTATTGGACACTATTGCACCCCAGGAAGTGTTTTTTATCGGACACTATTGAACCCAGGAAGGATTTTTATCGGACACTATGCACCCAGAAGGGTTTATTGTGACACTATTGCACCCCGGAAGGGTTTTTATTGGACACTATTGCACCCAGGAAGGGTTTTTTATGGACACTATTGCACCCAGGAAGGGTTTTTTTGGACACTATTGCACCCAGGAAGTGTTTTTATTGGACACTATTGCACCAGGAAGTTTTTTCTATTGGACACTATTGGCACCCAGGAAAGTGTTTTTTATCGGACACTATTGCACCCAGGAAGTATTTTTATTGGACACTATTGCACCCAGGAACGTTTTTTTTAATTGGATACTATTGCACCAGGAAGGGGTTTTATTGGACACTATGCACCCCAGGAAGTGTTTTTTATTGGACACTATTGCACCCAGGAGTGTTTTTTATGGACACTATGCACCCGGAAGGTTTTTATTGGACACTATTGCACCCAGGAGTGTTTTATTGGACACTATTGCACCCCAAGTGTTTTTTATTGGACACTATTGAACCCAGGAAGGGTTTTTTATTGGACACTATTCACCCAGGAAGTGTTTTTTATTGGACACTATTGCAACCCGAAAGGTTTTTATTGCACACTATTGCACCCAGGAAGGGTTTTTTATTGGACACTATTGCACCTAGAAAGGGTTTTTTTAATGGACTATTGCACCCCAGGAAGGGGTTTTTATTGGACACTTGCACCCAGAAAGTGTTTTTTATTGGACACTATTGCACCCAGGAAGTGTTTTTATTGGACACTATTGCACCCGGAAGGGTTATTTTATTGGACACTATTGCACCCAGGAAGGTGTTTTTTATCGGACACTATTGAACCCAGGAAGGATTTTTATCGGACACTATTGCACCCAGGAGGGTTTTTTATTGGACACTATTGCACCCAGGAAGGGGTTTTTATTGGACACTATGCATCCAGAAAGGTTTTTTCATTGGACACTATTGCACACCGGGAAGCTTTTATTGGACACTATGCACCCAGGAGTGTTTTTTTGACACTATTGCACCCAGAAGGTTTTTATTGGACCTATTGCACCCAGGAAGTGTTTTTTATCGGACACTATTGAACCAGGAAGGATTTTTTATCGACACTATTGCACCAGGAAGGGTTTTATTGGACACATTGCACCCAGAAGGGGTTTTTATTGGACACTATTGCATCCAGAAAGGTTTTTTTCATTGGGACACTATTGCACACCGGGAAGGGCTTTATTGGACACTATTGCACCCAGGAAGGTGTTTTTTATTGGACACTATTGCACCCAGGAAGTGTTTTTTATTGGACACTAATTGCACCAGGAAGGGTTTTCATTGGACACTATTGCACCAGGAAGTTTTTTATTGGACCTATGTGCACCCAGGAGTGTTTTTTATTGGACACTATTGCACCCAGGAAGGGTTTTTATTGGACACTATTGCCCCAGAAGTGTTTTTCATTGACACTATTGCACCCAGAAGGGTTTTTTTTATTGGACACTATTGCACCCAAGAAGTGTTTTTTATTGGACACTATTGCACCCAGGAAGGGTTTTTATTAGACACTATTGCACCCAGGAAGGGTTTTTATTGGACACTATTGCACCCATGAAGGGTTTTTATTGGACACTATTTTTTATTGGACACTATTGCACCCAGGAAGGATTTTATTGGATACTATTGCACCCAGGAAGGGTTTTTATTGGACACTATTGCACCCAGGAAGGGTTTTTATTGGCCACTATTGCACCCAGGAAGGGTTTTTATTGGACTCTATTGCACCCAGGAAGGGTTTTTTAATTGGATACTATTGCACCAGGAAGGGGTTTTATTGGACACTATTGCACCCAGGAAGGGTTTTTAAATTGGATACTATTGCACCCAGGAAGTGTTTTTTATTGGACACTATTGCACCCAGGAAGGGTTTTTTATTGGACACTATTGCACCCAGGAAGTGTTTTTTATGGACACTATTGCCACCAGGAAGTTTTTTTATTGGACACTATGGCACCAGGAGGGTTGTTTATTAGACACTATTGCACCCAGGAAGGGTTTTTATTGGACACTATTGCACCCATGAAGGGTTTTATTGGACACTATTTTTTTATTGGACACTATTGCACCCAGGAAGGATTTTTATTGGATACTATTGCACCCGGAAGGGTTTTTATTGGACACTATTGCAACCCAGAGGGTTTTTATTGGCCATATTGCACCCAGGAAGTGTTTTATTGGACTCTATTGCACCCAGGAAGGTTTTTTAATGATACTATTGCACCAGGAAGGTTTTAGTGACACATTGCACCCAGGAGGGTTTAATTGGATACTATGCAACCCAGGAAGTTTTTTTTATTGACACTATTGCAACCCCGGAAGGGTTTTTTTATTGGACAACTATTGCACCCAGGAAGGTTTTTTATTGGACACTATTGACCCAGGAAGTGTTTTTATTGGACACTATTGCACCCAGGAAGTTTTTTTCATTGGAACTATGCACCCAGGAAGTGTTTTTTATTCGGACACTATTGCACCCAGGAAGTATTTTTATTGGACACTATTGCACCCAGGAACGTTTTTTTAATTGGATACTATTGACCAGGAATGGGTTTTTATTGGACACTATTGCACCAGGAAGTGTTTTTTATGACACTATTGCACCAAGGAAGTGTTTTTATTGGACACTATTGCACCCGGAAGTGTTTTTTATTGGACACTATTGCACCCAGAAGGGTTTTTTATTGGACACTATTCACCCAGGAAGGGTTTTTTATGACACTATTTGCACCCAGGAAGGGTTTTTTTATTGGACACTATTGCCCCGGAAGGGTTTTTTATGGACCTATTGCACCCAGAAGGGTTTTTTATTGGACACTATTGCACCCAGGAAGTGTTTTTTATTGGACACTATTGCACCCAGGGGTTTTTTATTGACACTTTGCACCCAGGAAGGGGTTTTTATTGGACACATTGCATCCAGAAGGTTTTTTCTTGGAACACTATTCACCGGGAAGGGCTTTTATATTGGACACTATTGCACCCAGGAAGTGTTTTTTATTGGACACTATTGCACCCAGGAAGTGTTTTTTATGGACACTATTGCACCCAGGAAGGGTTTTTCATTGGACACATGCACCCAGGAAGTGTTTTTTATTGGACCATTGCACCCAGGAAGGGTTTTTTTACCTATTGCACCCAAGTGTTTTATTGGACACTATTGCACCCAGGAAGGGTTTTTAATTGGACCTCTTGCACCAAGAAGGTGTTTTTTTGGACCTATTGCACCCAGGAAGGTGTTTTTATGGACACTATTGCACCCAGGAAGGGTTTTTATTGGACACTATTGCACCCATGAAGGGTTTTTTGGACACTATTTTTTATTGGACACTATTGCACCCAGGAAGGATTTTATTGGATACTATTGCACCCAGGTAAGGGTTTTTATTAGACACTATTGGCAACCCCCAGGAAGGGTTTTTATTGGACACTATTGCACCCAGAAGGGTTTTTTAATTGGATATTACTGCACCCAGAAGGGGTTTTTAATTGGATACTATGCACCCAGGAAGTGTTTTTTATTGGACACACTATTGCACCCAGGAAGGGTTTTTAATTGGATACTATTGCACCCAGGAACGATGTTTTTATTGGACACTATTGCACCAGGAAGGTTTTTATTGGACACTATTGCACCCAGGAAGGTTTTTTATTGGACACTATTGCACCCAGGAAGATTTTTTTTGGACACTATCACCCGGAGTTTTTATTGGACACTATTGCACCCAGGAATGTTTTTTATCGGACACTATGCACCCAGGAAGTATTTTTATTGGACACTATTGCACCCAGGAAGGGTTTTTTTAATTGGATACTATTGCACCCAGGAATGGGTTTTTATTGGACACTATTGCACCGGAGTGTTTTTTATATGACGCACTATTGCACCCGGAAGTGTTTTTATGGACACTATTGCACCCGCGAAGTGTTTTTTATTGGACACTATTGCACCCAGGAAGGGTTTTTTATTGGACACTATTGCACCCAGGAAGGGTTTTTTTTGTTGACCTATGCACCAGGAAGGTTTTTTTATTGGACACTATTGCATCCCAGGAAGGTTTTTTTATTGACACAATTGCAAACCCAGGAAGTGTTTTTTGATATGGACACTTTTGCACCCAGGAAGGGTTTTTATTGGACACTATTGCACCAGTAAGTGTTTTTATTGGACACTATTGCACCCACAAATTTTTTATTGGACACTATTGACCCAGGAAGGTTTTTATTGGACACATTGCACCCAGGAAGTGTTTTTTTATTGGACACTATGCATCCAGGAAGGTTTTTTTTATTGGACACTATTGCACTCAGGAGGGTTTTTTATTGGACACAATGCACCAGGAAGTGTTTTTTATTGGAACACTGGCACCCAGGAAGGGTTTTTATTGGACACTATTGCACCCAGGAAGGGTTTTATTGGACACTATGTCACCCGGGAAGTGTTTTTATTGGACCGATTGGCAAACCCGGCAAGTGTTTTTTATTGGACACTATTGCAACCCGGAAGTGTTTTTTATTGGACCCTATTGCACCCCAGGAAGGTTTTTTATTGGACACTATTGCCACCAGGAAGGGTTTTTTTTATTGGACACTATTGCACCCAGGAAGGGGGGGGGGGGGGTGTGGGCAATAGTGTCAAGAAAAACCTTCTGGGGCCGTCGGGGGGGGGTTTTTTTTTTGGGATGCATACGTGTCCAATAAAAACACTTCCTGGGTGCAATAGTGTCCAATAAAACATATCCTATGTGCAATAGGTCCAATAGAAAAAAACTCTGGGTGATAGGTCCATAAAAAACACTTCGGGTGCAATAGTGTCCAAATAAAAACCCTCCTGGGTGCAATAGTGTCCAATAAAAAACCCTTCCTGGGTGCAATAGTGTCCAATAAAAAAACCCCTTTCGGATGCAATAGTGTCCAATAAAACCCTTCCGGGTGCAATAGTGTCAATAAAAACCCTTCCTGGGTGCAATAGTGTCCAATAAATACACTTCCTGGTGCAATATGTCATAAAAAACCCTTCCTGGTGCAATAGGGTCCATAAAAAAACATTCCTGGGTGCAATTGTGTCCAATAAAAAACCCTTCCTGGGTGCTATAGTGTCCAATAAAAAACACTTCCTGGGTGCAATAGTGTCCAATAAAAAAACCCTCCTGGGTGCAATAGTATCCAATAGAAAAACTCTTCTGGGTGCCATAGTGTCCAATAAAAAACCCTTCCTGGGTGCATAGTGTCCAATAAAAACCTTCCTGGGTCAATAGTGCCCAATAAAAACACTTCATGGGTGCAATAGTGTCCAATAAAAACCCTTCCTGGGTCCAATAGTGTCCAATAAAAACCCTCCTGGGTGCAATAGTGTCCAATAAAAACCCTTCCTGGGTGCAATAGTGTCCAATAAAAACCCTTCCTGGGTGCAATAATGTGTTTTTGTTGTTGAGGAATTTGGTGTGATTCATTCTACATGACATTTAGATTAGAAACATAATAGTGACACATAAAGTTTAGATCTTTGTTGAGTCCAAAGTTCCAAATTAGATCTTTGCAGTCAGAATTCAAAGATCTAAACTTTATGTGTCACTATGATTGTAATCTAAATTTCATGTAGAATCGGAAATAATCAGACCAAATTCCTCAAAACCACCCAAGCCCATAAATATCTCCTTTATACCAGACCCTCCATTAACACTTTAGGTGAAGTGTGTCTGACCGTTTATTTAACCATTGCTAATTCTTTTATTGCATACTGGGATCAGTGAATGTGTATTTACGAAGGCCTTTACCAGGCATGGGGGCAGTAAGTCTTTGTTCTAGTATGTATAGACAAGGCAGCTATATAGCTTAAGGAGAGGAGGGCCAAAGTGGGCAAAAAGCCCTCCACTGAGCATAAAAATGGTGCTGAGCATTTTTATAACAGAAAGTATCTTGCAGTCTTGTGCTATATGAATAACATTGCCCACAAAATCTAAGAAATACGAAGTATGTAGAAGTATGTATAAAATAGTGTGTGTCACATGATTCAGCATTGAATCATGTCTGAGGAAGCCTGTATTTTCAATCAATTTAGTTAGCCAATAAAAGGAATTATTTTATATCCACGATGTCTTCACTTTCATCCAACACGGTAGAGTTCTCTACTACTATTATTTACAGTACAGTAGATGATACATTTTTCTAAATGATAATTTAAAGGGCTATAACAGATTATAACTTTTTGTAGTGAATTAGTTCCACATAGAAAACCATTATAATATCCTTATATTCCAAAGTAGGGGGTCGCTTATTTCTTATAAATTTCCTTTCTCACTGTTATAGGTGACAACACTGATGATAATTGAAAGAATCACTAATCAGTTCCCTAAGATACTAATTGCTCTGTGTATTACACTCCTATTATTCACAAACTCCACAAATATCCTGTAAATTATATCCTTATAAATGGTGTTTAGCTATGCCATCAGTATGGAGCTCTGTATTCATAGTAATGGATCACCAAACCCAGAACGATGAGACGAAATCCAGAAATTTTACATTTCCAGATCATAACAGTTAGTTAAATAGTGTAGGCCTTGTTTTCATATAAATATAGCACATAGCGTATCGACCAGACATCAGTAGATAAAAATCACGTGTTTGTGTTACTATAACAGAATGGCCATTTTTAAAGAGGGCAAATGCCCTTTACAGACAGTCTCTGATTTAGATGCCTGTTGATTGATAACTGTCTGCTGTCTACAGTTCTGGATAAGGAACCTTGTGCAGTTCTTCCAATAAATAAATACATGTAAACATGAGATACTTATAGAAATATATAAAACAAACATTCCTCAGGTCATTTCAGTGATTTCTGCCCATGTGAACACAATAGGAGTAAATGAGGTGTTCAGCCTGGCAGCTCTCCCTGACACCATTCTACGGGTGTGTATGTTATTTTTAGATTTGCTGCAAAATAATGTGACATGGTGTCCTGATGGGCCAGTCCGACCCTGGTTGAATGTGGTTGATCATTAGAGTTCCAGCTCTTGTGCCTACTCCTGGTAGTTAGTATTAGCTTGCTGCTCTGAGGCTGCAGAAGAGCACCCCCTACTGCCATAGTATCTAAACTACATAGGTCACTGCACCACCAAATTATGCACCCGCACACCCCCTACTAACCATGAAATAGACATAAGACTCTTGTCTTCAACTAATAAATTGAAATGTACATAATTCTGCCAAAAGTTAAATCCTGCAGGGGGCGCTAAGGGGTTACAGATTATGAAACAGCTGGAGGGATCCAGGTTTAAACATCACAGAACCCAAACCTCTCTGTGTTGGCTGGATCTTTTCTCAAACACTGCCCAGTGCCTCTGATATAATTTGCATTTCACATTTTACGTTTAAATTTGGAATTTATCTCCCATAATTCCAAAAAGAAACCTATCTGCCTATTAAAGACCTGAATGAATGAATTTCAGCATGGTACAAGGATATTACAGTCTTTCCATTTGTAATAAAGTAAATGCAGATCCACAGAAAAGAAAGACAAGTGAACTGTCTCACTAACACCTCTAACTTCACTGAAGGAAACAGAGTTCTACATTTATGGTAACATTGCAGCCATTGGCTGGGAGGGTTTCATGGCCTGCAGCCAGACTCCAATTCGCACAAATGCTCTTTAAAAAGACGTTGAGAAGTTTTGATTTAAAGAATTTCCTTTACCACATCAGGGACACAATAATCTAAATCAAGGTTCATTTGTCCTATCCACATGCAACAAAAAGATAATGTGACAAATTAATGAAATGCGTCAGATTAAAAGACACTCTACTGACTGACGCATTTAGTACCCAGTGTGAGGATCTAAACCGCTAGGTCCTTACCCCTGGGTTTGCTGCTTTGGTCCCTATTCTGCCTTGCAATGTGGCCAATTGGAGACACGATTCTTGCAGAGTGCATCTTCTCATTGGCCTCGTAACTGACCAACCGTTAGAGATGGAAAGGACCAGAGCAGTGAAGGAAAAGAGGGGTAAGGACCTAACAGTTTAGTTCCTCACCCTGGGTAATCTTCAGCTCTGGAGTAGGAAGGTTGGAGGTGGGTAGGAACTGAGTATAATTGTCCTTTACATACAAACATTTAAATACTGCAGAATACTGGAGGACACAAATGGAACATATGGGCTGTACTGAGGATATTGTATTAACTTTTATTGGGGTGACAGCATAAGGTGGTACAGTAGCTGGAAGGTAGATGATATCAGTGTGAAACAACAAAAGAGCCTTTAGTTAAGATGGTCACACACACGGGACTGCTGTTGTATATTTGAGTACTTATTCCATTGGAAGGAATCCCCCCCCCCCCATCTCACCTCCTTCATTCTTTACAGGAAAGGAGGCACTTTTGTCTGATGGAACATTACTGTTTGGACCAATCCTCCATGATGCAGATGGTGGTATTTCATTGGCAAAGTGGAGATCCTGAACTCCCCTGAGTCTTCAATATACTTTGCATTTGTAATGATGCAATTTATCAAACATGTTCACATTTCTGTGGTTTGTGGCATGGATAGAGCAGAGCTGGGCATAGTTAGGGCAGAGCAGGGCATGATTAGAGGTGCAGCAGGGTATGGATAGAACAGAGCTGGAAATAGGGCAGAATAGTGAATGATTAGAGGCACAGCGGGGAATGGATAGAGCAGAGCTCGGAATAGGGCTGGGCAGGGCACAATTAGAGGTGCAGCAGGGCACGGATATAGCTGTGCTTGGAATAGGGCAGGTCAGGGCATGATAAGAGGTGCAACAGGGTATGGATAGATCAGGGCATGATTAGAGGTGAAGCAGGGTATGGATAGAACAGAGCTGGGAATAGGGCAGAATAGGGCATGATTAGAGGTGCAGCAGGGTATGGATAGAGCAGAGCTGGGAATGAGGCTGGGCAGGGCATGATTAGAGGTGCGGCAGGGTACAGATAGAGCAGAGCTGGGATAAGGGCAGGGCAGGGCAAGGCATGATAAGTGGTGCAGCAGGGTATGGATAGATCAGACCCCCACACAAGCAAAAGGCAAAAACATAGAAACTTTCCAGCAATTAGTGATACGTGATATTAGGAGGTTAAACCTAAAGAAACAGAAAGGGAATTTAACTTTTTCAGAAAAAAGAGCATTGAAGGAACTCCAAAAAGATGATAATATAGTAATCAAACCAGCAGACAAAGGGGGAGGTACAGTAATTCTGAATCGTGAAGATTACATTAAAGAATCAAACAGACTTTTAGGAGACAATACAACTTATCAAAAACTAACAATGGACCCAACGAATAAATTTAAACAGGAATATAAAGAATTAGTTAAGGAAGGAATAACTAAGGAGATATTAACCAAAAAGGAGGAACTTTTTCTTAAAAATGACACACCAACAATAGCCACTTTTTATTATTTACCCAAAATACATAAAAATAGAGACAACCCTCCAGGAAGACCAATTATTGCAGGAATTAATTCTTTGACTAGTAACCTCTCGCAATATATTGATCACTTCTTACAGCCATATGTAACTAGAACAATTTCCTATACAAGAGATTCCACCCATATCTTAAACAAACTTAAAACCATCATATGGGATACAACATACATTTGGTGTACAATTGATGTGTGCTCTTTATACACAAACATAAAGCACAACGATGGAATATCAGCTGTAAATAAGATTTTATCTAGAGATAATACTCTAATAGAGACCCAAAGGGATTTTTTAATAAAAGGCATGAAATTCATTTTGAGCCATAATTACTTTATTTTTCAAAAGAATTTTTATTTACAAACCCAAGGAACAGCTATGGGGACAAAATTTGCCCCAAGTTATGCCAATCTATTTTTATCTCTTTGGGAGGAGGAAGTGATCTTTAAAAGCAATTTTAAAGACAATTTTATCTTATGGCAGAGATATATAGATGATATTCTATTGATCTGGAAAGGAAGTATGACAGAACTAATCACCTTCACTACTTGGATTAATACAAATGATTTTAACATGTCTTTTACCAATACAATCAACACTACAGAAATAGTTTACTTGGATCTGAAATTATACATTGAAAATAATGAAATAAAGACTAGTACTCATTACAAAGAGGTAGATGCAAATTCATATATCCTTAAAGATAGCTGTCATAAAAAAAGTTGGTTAGACAATATCCCATCAAATCAATATAAGAGACTGAGAAGAAACTGTAGTGATATAGAGGTCTATAAAAAACAAGCAATCTCTTTAACCAACAAATTTATAGATAAAGGATATGAAAGAGAGATTCTAGAACAATGGAAGGAAAAAACCCTATCTATAGATAGAAATAAATTGCTCGAACAAAATCCAAAATCAGAAGAGAGAAAATTAGATTTCGCATTTAAAACCACTTTTGACGGAAATGACAAAATAATAAAGGGAATAATAAACAAACATTGGCATATACTACGTGATGATAATATACTATATATGCATATTCCAGAGAAACCTACTTTTTTATTTAAAAGGAACAAGAACATAAAAGAAATTGTTGCACCAAGCCACTTGACAAGTAGTACTACCAACACTCAAAGTAAAAATTGGCTTAAAAATGGATTAAAAGGTTTCTTCCCCTGTGGAAATTGTACAGCATGCACTACCATTAAACCTACAAAAATTAAAACTTTTGGAAGTACCATAACGAAAAAGGAATATGACATTAAAAACTTCATCACTTGTAACTCAAAAAATGCTATATATATGATACAATGTAGTTGCGGTAAACAATATGTTGGAAGAACAGGAAGAGCTCTTAAAACACGGATAAGAGAACATTTGAGTGATATTAAGAAGAAAAAGAATTTGACTATCCCTAGACACTTTAATGAATGCCAAAATGATACACCTTTAGATAAGGCATTGACTTTTTGGGCTATTGACATTATGAATACTCCAGAACGAGGGGGCAATATACAAGCAGCCCTTTCAAGACGTGAGACAAAATGGATATATGAACTCAACACCCTTACGCCATTAGGATAAATAAAGAGATAGACTTATGGAGCTTCTTATAACATAACTTATTGAAACTGTTTCTAAAAAGTTTTTATTTTCTGGCATACTGCATTTTCTTTATGATATATCTCAATACATATTCTGTTCTTTTCCTTTTTTCTGATTAATAAGAAAATTTCTTGATAGAAAGCATGTTCTGTATAAGACCGCTCTTTATAAGATTTTTATCACTTGCAATTAAGACTACCCACCTTATGGGGGAGTTTTGCAATAATAATAATAATTTTTTAATAATCTTTTAATTTTTCACTTGTAATTACAATCACCCACCTTATGGGGGAGTTTAAATAAGTTCCAACCCCTGTCACTTGCAATTTCTAACCCTCACCTTAAGAGGGAGCTGCTAAAGACCTGTTTTTAAGATATATGTATATTTTTCAAGATGTATAGAATTTTTAGGGCCTCTTTGTCAAAAGAATAGTAACACTTGGGAGTTTTTAGAGACTGTGATTGAGGATGTTTATCTCTAACTTAATATGTAGGGAGATGCATCGGTGGGGACCCCGCCCATCCAGCTGTTGGATCGGGGATAGCGGCAGCGTGCGTGTGCGTCCCATGGGTGGAACGCGGAAGTCATTGTCATGGGATATGGCGGCCGCGAGTGTGGTGTATGCACATCTAGCTGCGAAAGGGCGGAGATGCTGGATGGTGTGGGATCCCGGCGATCTCTTTTCTAACGGTGAGAGGGAATTGAAATTTGAGTGGCCTGTAGGAAAAGTGCCTTTTCTGGTCACACGAAGTATGGGCAATATTTCCCACAGTGTGATGTCACTTCCGGCCTCATAGCCCGGGAAATTATGAATTTAAAAAGGGGTTAGTATCGGTAGAGCTTATCCCTATATTTCTTGTGATCCTGAGGAAGCCGTATAGGCGAAACGCGTTGATCTATTTTAATACTAATGATAACATATATGATACCTACTGCCTTTTAGAGTGATATCACCTTGCTTATAGATTTGCATTTTATTCTATATGTTACCTTTTAGAGTGATATTTACTGCATCTTAAGTGGTATCATTGGAGCTTTTTAATGCTTAAATAAACATATTTTGAAAAGATCAAGTGTGAACCAGCCCATATTATTATTATATATATTGGGAATAATAGGAACACACGGAGGAATGTACTACACGAGACTCGCTCACCAAGAAGAGTAAGTGTGTTTTTAATATTAATTAGATATTTATACTGATTTTAATGGTTTTTTAAAACTTGAGTCTGATCGAAGCTTTTATACTTTTTTCTCCCCCCCCCCCCTCTTTCTATACCATATTTTATTGGCTTGAGTCAATTGCGCAACCTATATTAGAAACACAGACTTTTAAATACAAGAGTGGATCCTTCTGGTTTGCTGCGAACCTGAGCCATTAAGAACTATACATCCCATTGAGACGCTGAGAAAGCTCCTAAACATATGGATAGATCAGGGCATGATTAGAGGTGTAGTAGGGTATGGGTAGAACAGAGCTGGGAATAGGGAAGAATAGGGCATGATTAGAGGTGAAGCAGTGTATGGATAGAGCAGAGCTGGGAATAGGGCAGATTAGGGCATGATTAAAGGTGCAGCAGGGTATGGATATATCAAGGCATGATTAGAGGTGTAGTAGGGTATGGATAGAGCAGAGCTGGGAATAGGGCATATTAGGGCATGATTAGAGAGTTGCAGCAGGGCACGGATAGAGCAGAGCTGGGATAAGGGCAGGGCAGGGCAAGGCATGATAAGTGGTGCAGCAGGGTATGGATAGATCAGACCCCCACACAAGCAAAAGGCAAAAACATAGAAACTTTCCAGCAATTAGTGATACGTGATATTAGGAGGTTAAACCTAAAGAAACAGAAAGGGAATTTAACTTTTTCAGAAAAAAGAGCATTGAAGGAACTCCAAAAAGATGATAATATAGTAATCAAACCAGCAGACAAAGGGGGAGGTACAGTAATTCTGAATCGTGAAGATTACATTAAAGAATCAAACAGACTTTTAGGAGACAATACAACTTATCAAAAACTAACAATGGACCCAACGAATAAATTTAAACAGGAATATAAAGAATTAGTTAAGGAAGGAATAACTAAGGAGATATTAACCAAAAAGGAGGAACTTTTTCTTAAAAATGACACACCAACAATAGCCACTTTTTATTATTTACCCAAAATACATAAAAATAGAGACAACCCTCCAGGAAGACCAATTATTGCAGGAATTAATTCTTTGACTAGTAACCTCTCGCAATATATTGATCACTTCTTACAGCCATATGTAACTAGAACAATTTCCTATACAAGAGATTCCACCCATATCTTAAACAAACTTAAAACCATCATATGGGATACAACATACATTTGGTGTACAATTGATGTGTGCTCTTTATACACAAACATAAAGCACAACGATGGAATATCAGCTGTAAATAAGATTTTATCTAGAGATAATACTCTAATAGAGACCCAAAGGGATTTTTTAATAAAAGGCATGAAATTCATTTTGAGCCATAATTACTTTATTTTTCAAAAGAATTTTTATTTACAAACCCAAGGAACAGCTATGGGGACAAAATTTGCCCCAAGTTATGCCAATCTATTTTTATCTCTTTGGGAGGAGGAAGTGATCTTTAAAAGCAATTTTAAAGACAATTTTATCTTATGGCAGAGATATATAGATGATATTCTATTGATCTGGAAAGGAAGTATGACAGAACTAATCACTTTCACTACTTGGGGCAGATTAGGGCATGATTAGAGGTGCAGCAGGGTATGGATATATCAGGGCATGATTAGAGGTGTAGTAGGGTATGGGTAGAACAGAGCTGGGAATAGGGCATATTAGGGCATGATTAGAGAGTTGCAGCAGGGCACGGATAGAGCAGAGCTGGGAACAGGGCAGGGCATGATTAGAGGTGCAGCAGGGCACAGATAGAGCAGAGCTGTGCATGGTTAGGGCAAAGCAGGGCATAATAAGAGATGAGCATGGCACATGATTTTAGAACCTAATGCAGAACGTTTTTCAATAACCTTTGTAAAACTCTATTGTCATATTCTAACTGAAATAAGATTAAATATTAAAGTGCTAACAATTATAACTATGATAAATTATATCATAAATATTCAGTGTTGGTTATATTCTCTGTGTAAGTCACAATTGCTGTGACAATGAGCTATGCTGCTAGTTGTAGGTCTTCTAGAAAACAAGGATAATGATACACACAAAAGATAAAGATACAATTATCATTTCACAAAAAGGGCCAATAAGTAATTTTACAGCAGGGCCCATTAATAAGGTTCAGGCCACTCATAAATAAAGGGAAACACAGCATTAGCCCTATTGGAGCTTCCACATCTGAGCAACTAGGCAATCAAGCATTGGGCATCCTTCTGAAACATCCAGCATACAAATATGGGTTTGGTGGCATCTGGAGAACATTAGCTACCTTCATGAATAGTGTCAACTGAAAAATTTGCGGGTTAAAAATAAAGCTTTAGGGATTTTTTCATGATTCCATTTTATTGAATGGAAGCCGCCATGGTACACATAGCCACAAATTAATGACATAATGGAGAATTGTGAGCTTACAATTGTGCCTTTTAGGTCGGGGAGGGTGTTTTTCGTTGTGACATTGCTCCTGAGAATAAAGAGAGTTTCCTACAGAAATGGTATAATGAGTCTGGTGTGGAAAAGACTATAATGTCAAACCAGAACCGATGGTCGACCATCTCAGACACAGAGCCGACTGTCATGCACCACCATAGTACAGAGCTGTTGGTGGTGAACCTGATCTTAGCACAGCTCTGTGCAATGTATTTCTCGATAGTGTACCTACAGTATCTGGCGGTGAATGTTGGACGATTTGCATTTACTTGCAAATTGATTTTAATCAGACACAAATTCCCATATCTTCAGTTTGAGTTTTTCTGGTCCCCCTAGTGGATAAACGAATCCATACAACAGGAGTGTCAAACTAAAAAGACTAAGGGCCAGGCCACACTGCTGCGTTTTTTTGAGTCTGCGCTTGCGTTTTTTTTGTATCATTTGAAAACGTGTCAAAGCACTGAAAACGCGCATTTTTGGGTGCGTTGCGATTTGCGTTCCACTTTTTAAATCGCAATCGCATGCGTTTTTCAATACTCCGTTTGCTTTGCAGTGTGGCCGTGCCCTAGTAGGGCGATTTACCCAGCGGCGCTCTGCAGGTATTTGGAGTTATAGTCACACTAAGCAGTTCGCTATGTGTCGGATGTGTGGGTTACGTAAAAGACACCCTGCACATCTGGCACTAGCAATTTAATATCGCATTTGCGCCGGTTATAGAGCATGATTTTAAAATCATGCTGTGGGTAAATCCCAACTGTGGGTAAATCCCAAAAGGATTTACCCACATGTGCAAAGGCGATATTGAATCTGGGTAAATCTCGGCTCTGGGTAAATTGCCCTGTAAATGTGAGGTCACTTTAACCATATGTTTAACCAAACAAATGTAATGTTATTTAGAGGGCAAAATCTCCAGTTTAGCCAATTAAACTATTCAGTTGAATTGATTACCACAATAAAAAATCATCTAGATCAGGCTACTGAGTTTATGACAATAATGAGTGGAATGAATCATGCATTGTGCAGTGCTGGAATTGGCAGGAATCTCTAGTGACACCTAGAGGTAATCCTGAGCTATTCCATTTTTTGGCAGAGAAGGAATTTTTATAAAGGAAGATTTGACTGGAAAAAACTATTGCTACCACTCAAAAAAAAAATGTAATATATTTGTAATATACAGCACTGAATATTAGCAGCTTTGCCATTTTTATTTTATTAGTTAAATTTTACAAGTCTTCATATATGTAACTGTAAGGCCCTCTTAACAAGATCACAGCATTGTGTTGCTGCCTTAACGGGTATGTACACTGAAAACATACATATAATTCACCCTAACTATCACTTTACCTTTTTTGTTGATCTGCCCCTTATTTCATTAGATATCCAATCTGGAACATCTTACGTTTTAGCATTTCTGTAAGCAGTTTTGCTATAGCTGGAATGGCTTGACAGTTCGTACGTGGGAAAATAGTCAGGTCCAGTAGTCAGAGCCTAAGCAAAACAAGTATTGTATTGAAGGCATGCAGCAACACACACACATCAGAGTAAGTGCTACTTACATGTATTTATATATTTGGCTTGAGGAGCCAAATTACTATTCTTTCTATTTCTTCCATTTTATTCTTCCGCTTTTTTGGACTGTTTCTCCTCCCACAGTTTTTGAGCTAGAGACATGAAATTCGGTACAGACGTGCGGGGCATATAGGTGAAGTGTGCTATTACCCAGCTAAGGAATCCGCAGAAACGTTACGGCGTTATCAACAAATTTTGGGACATTTTTTCCCCAAGACTGTAATGGTAACAATCCTCAAACGTGGATATTTCGAGGTTTAAGGCTCATGAGATCAAAAAAGGTTGTTTCATGGTCATAAACACAAAGGCTGATACCACTAACCCCCCACACAGACATACGTACACCCACCTACTGACCTTCCTTTCCATTCCCATGGAAGCCATACTTAAAGGGTAACTATAGTCAAAAAACTAATTTTGATCAATCATCACTAAAAGTTAGTTATATAGTCATACATACAAAAACACATACCCCCAACCTCACATGGGTACACACACCTACTGACCTACCCTTCCATACCTGTGGCATTTATACTTAAAGGGTAAATAAAGTCAAAAAAGCTAATTTTGATATATCCTCAAAGTTAGTTTTATGGTTGTTAACAAAACCAGACCCAGGTACACACACCTTCTGACCTACCCCTCCATTTTTCCATGGCAGCCATACTGCCAAGCTATAATATAATTTGCTATGCTATAATATATAATTTTGACTAATCATTAAAAATATTTGTTTTTTTAACCCCCAACCTGACATCACCAGATCCAACATGCGCAATTTAATGTGCAATTGTCAGCGCGTGAGATATTGTGCTGTTGTGGCCTAGCCCAAAGTCATGTTTCTGCAATACCAATTATATCACATATTTCTTTTAAAGCTATTGTTTCTAGTTCCAGTTTTTCCAGCCAAACTTGTGTTTGTAAACATACATTTTAGATTCAGACATCCCACCCTGCCATTTGAGGCTTCCGAGCAGGGTGGGGGAAGGGGGTGTGGTGAAGGGACATGACGTATGTGATGTCACCTAGGGGTGGACGAGGGCAGACTTAGCAGTCTAGGGGGTGAAGGGGGACGACCAACCAATAATTGTGTATCAGTTGGTTGGCCGGAAGTATCGCATGGTGTGGGTAGGGGCAGTCCTGACAGACTTCCACTGCTAGCCCATAGTCATTACTGAACATGCTTGACTTCTCAGAAAGTCATATCAGATGAAAGCAGGAGTCTGTTGAGAGTGAGAGGGGAATACTTTTGGGCCAATGTAGTACTAAAAAATATTCTATCTTACCTGCGATGCTTTAAACTCCCTTGTGAGACTTTCTGCATCACAGGATCACAGTTAGGTAATACAGAACTTTATTTGTATTACTTTGGTCCAGTACGCCACAGTAGCAATGGCACAAGGTTGCGCTAATCTTAACTAAACCACTTCTACATTGGCTAAGCTGCGCTATTTCCAATAAATTTTAGGAAAAGGTGCGGGCAGTGCGATATTAGTATTACATCGGGTAGCGTGGGTTTAGACTGAGCAAAACAAGTACTGGAATGATGGCATGCAGCAACACACACACACACACTTTATATTAAGGTCCAGATGAAGATGAGGGAAAGTAATTTTTACATCTTAGTTGCCCTTTAATAAGAAGTGTGAACATTTGCCAGTTTTGCCTGAGCTGCTACTTTGCAGCAACCAATCAGAGGATCCTTTTTTACTGGTCTACTCCAGTTAGAAAACATTTGATGACATCTGATTGGTTTATGCACATTTTGCACCTCTTATTAAGTAAGCCCCATAATAACGTACCACCCAATAGCAATCACTAGCAATACGGTGAAAGAGATATTCATGTGGCTACCTCTAGTAATGCAGATATTTTTTTCACACCGGACTAATTGGCATCATGGGATCTGTAGTGATCTTGAGAAATAACCTGGGCTAGAATACACGAATCGGCATGATTTACCTTTCATGGAAATTCCAATGTTTTGTATATATTTTTGTTGTTGCTAGGTGATCCCCAGCTGATACATTGATTCGCTTTAAAAGTTTAAACTGGAATTTGCTGAAGATTCCAGAACTATTTAAACACTTCCTTGAAAAGGCGTGGCTTGGCTTGGAGGCGTGTCCTCGTGTCAGTGCTTTCTTTTCCTTTCATATTGCAACTTGCCTGACATGTAAACATGCAGAGACATGTATCTCCCGGCCTGTCCGTAATGCTGCCCCCCAAATGGTTCTGGGTCCTTTGTGGTGCTGTAACCCTGGTAAGATTTTCCATTCATTTCTTTGTTGTTTATTTTAAGCCAGCAGTCAACGTGTACGTTACTGATTAACCCTTTCTACTGGATCCACCAGTTTCCTTTTATATTATTGTGTATTGGTTGTAGATATCAGCAGGAATATCAGCCAATGTCCCGTAGCCCCTTGTACACTAAACCTGATGTATTGGAATTGCCGATCCTTCTACTAGAACACGTTAAACCAACATTCCGCGCAGGAAGTAGAGTCCTGCATCAGGTTGGGTACCTGTGGGTTACCCATACCTCCCAACACAAAAGAGGGACAGTAAAAAGGCGAGCGAGTTGCGGGCACATCTTTCATAGGTTGCGGGCTCCCATCTTTATAGGTTACGCCCCCAATTTAAAGATAAATCCCATGAAAAAGAAGACTATATGCATACGCCACTACCCAGTATGCTAATATCAGTGTTTATTTGTGTTTGTCTGTATCTGTTTTTATAGTCTGGTCTGTATATCTATCTTTTTCTGTCTGTCTACCTATCTATCTATTTGTCTATCTATCTTTCTGTTCATCTTATCTATTTATCTCTTTCTGTCCATCTACCTACCTGTCTATCTTATGTATTTATCTCTTTCTGTCTGTCTGTCTACCTGTCTATCTATTTGTCTATCTGTATCTTTCTATCTACCTGTTTATCTATCTGTCTGTCTGTGTCAACCTATATCTCTATCTTTGCCACATACATACGCTTAACCACACATATGACACAAACATGCACTGACATACAGACACACAAACTGACACACATACACTGATTGACATACTGAGACACACACCAGCATACACTGACACACACATGCATTCATATACTGACACACACAAGACTCACACATGCACTGATATACTGAGACACACACACAGATATACTGACACACACACTACATACATGACACACATACACTGATATACGGACACATACACCACACACACACATGGAGATATGCTGACACACACTACAAACATGACACATGTACACTGATATTATTTGGACACACACTACACACTCATGCAAGTATACTGACACACACTACACATGCACTGATATACTGACACACTACACACGACACACTCATGCACTGATACACACTACACACACATACAGATATATACTGAAACACAAAGTCTTGTCCCCCCAGGGCACACTACTGACTAGATATGGGGATAATAACTATCTGTGTACCTAGCTTTGCAGGCACTGCACCCCTAACTGCCCCTTACTAGAAGCTAACACTGGCCCTGTAAGGGAAGAAATAATCAGGGAGATTCAATAAAAGTTCTTATCGTATAAAATGGTGCTAATTTTGCCCCAACCAATCAGATCTTATTTAACATTTGAAAGCTAACATCTGATTGGTTGGAGCAAAATTAGCACCATTTTAAACGATAAGAACTTTTATTGAATAACCCTGAATGTTTGGTGCCTGTATTTACTGTGTGTGCTGGACTAGTATCTAACTCTGTCACACTGCAAGTTCATCTGGAGCGTTTAGTAAAGTGACTGCACAGAGTCTCACACAGACCTTCAGCAGTTTTCTCTCTCCCTCTCCAAGCTCAATCCCCAGCAGCTCCGTTATGGTCAAAGCCCCGCCCCCAGCAGGCAGGACTGGAAGTCTCCAACTGCAGGGTCCTAACGCCTGCTAGTGCACTTCCGGTTTAGCGTTTTTACCTTGAAAAATGGACCAGACACCCGGAAAAAAACGGGGCAATGCGGGAACAGAGAGGGGGTGCCGGGACAGCGGGAAAGGACCCCAAAAACGGGACAGTCCCGACGAAAACGGGACTGTTGGGAGCTATGCCGGGGTTACCCGATTTGCAGATCGGGTTCTGGTAACCTGCATTGAGTTTGAATTGGTTGCGGGTTCGGGTATAGAGAACCGCAGGTCGGGTAGAAGAATTCCAGTAACCAATATTGCTGCCAGATTAGCATGCCGTTATCCTCCTACTTGTGGTGCACCAGGGTGGTTCACTTGGGTAAATACTTTTGGCAGTGGCGTCAGCATTTGACTTAGACGTGCCGCCAGTACGGCCCCTTCTGCTGCCCTGCATGGAGAAGACATGGAACAGCAGCAGAAGTCAGCAGAGGGATGGCAAGAATACTTACAAGCCTCACAGAAACATTTAAACCTTGCAAAGTGAGGGCTGGGGGGGTGATAAGCCTATTTAGGAATTTTAGTTTAGGGGGTGGACAGTCCCACTTGGAATACAACAAAAAAAGTAATGTTTAAATTGTAGACACTGTACTGTGCATTGGACCACACGTGTAGAACAGCACAAAAGTTTTGGGTACTCCAGTGTTGAAAACTACAACTCTCAGTATTACCTAGATGCAGTATGATGGGAATTGTAGTTTTAAAATATATGTGGGACTAAAGGTTTGACATCCCTGGGTTAGAGTATATACTTTTCAGGAGGGGCCAGACTTGTAGATGTTACTTTTATCACCACAGGACAATTAATTGTGGGAGCCCTCTCTAATGTCAGGGAAACTGTCAATATGTATAAGCGGGGGGGGAGGAATTCTTATTTTCCAAAGGATCCTGAGCCAGATAATGCGTAACCTGATTTTAAATCCTTAAAGGGTATCGAATTTTCAAAAATATACCTAGATACAGCAAGATCCCACTACTTCAAAAGTTTTTCGTATTTTAAATCTGAGAAGTAGATTCTGAGAACTCATCATTTGAAATCACAGCATTTACAGGGAAAGACCTGTCACTCCAGAAGCAGAAATTATACTATGTGACCCATCCCTGACCACTTTGCCTGCCTGCCTGCCAGCACACTTTCTGCAACATTTAAGAGAATCAGCAGAGAAAAGAAAGAAGGGGGAGGGAAGGGGAGATGTGTAAGCAGAGCAGTGTCCATGGTGAGGCTGTGCAGAACTTATAAGTGTCGCAGACACTACAAGGAGGCAGTGAGTAAGGGAGGGTGGGGGCAATTAGGACCACTCACTGAACATTAATAATTTAATGACAAAGTAAGTACAGATAAATATGTGAGTACCACTCTCAAATTGTACCACTCTCAAATTGTAGTTTCAGAAAATATAGTTTTAGTTGTTTTAGGGAGTATAGTGACCCTTTAAGCAAAGATGCATTTTAAAATCTTTCAACATAGAAATCCCTGCAGTTACCCAGCGAGCTCATCCATGCTCAGTTTGATTCACCCAGGAAGAATTGTCAAATCAGATACTTTGTATCTGACTATGCTAATTTAAAAAGGGAGTAAAACTTGCATGTACAGCCATAAAATAAAATTTTACCTATAGGTGCAGCACCCCCAAACAGGGTGTAACTGCAGGGGCCTAGCCCCCCTGCGAGATTGGAGGCCTGGCCCCTGACCAACCCCCTTCCCCCTTCACAATCAGCTGATCGCGCGTATGAATGAACCAAACATGCTATTAGCTGGTTATTTCCGGAAGTTCGGGTCCGATCTCTTAAACAGCTGATCGCCCATATGTTTCATTCATACACACGAACAGCTGTTTTTAAGCATGTGACAGGGGCTTTTTACTTACCTTCCCCCTAAGGTTACTTACTTACCAGACCCAATCCATCACCGATTGGGTGCTTCCTCCTGGTGCTGGTTTCAAGCAAGCACAACAGCAGTGAGGTACTTCCTGGTCGGGGCTGTCAGCATTGTTTTGACATCAAAGGCGTGCCTTTTGACTGACCACGACCAGGAAGTGGAGCGGCAAGGGACCGGGCCTTGTAAGTATCTTTAGGGGCATCTTTGGGGAAAGTTAAATGAAAATGGGGTTTGGAGGCTGCTACACTTGTAGATAAAATGTTATTTCATTGCACTTTAATTGTTAATAATATAGCAATAAAGTTAACAAATATACAATACACTTACAGGGGGATTCAATAAAAGTTCTTATCGTTTAAAATGGTGCTAATTTTGCCCCAACCAATCAGATCTCATTTAAACATATAAAAGCTAAGATCTGATTGGTTGGGGCAAAATTAGCACCATTTTAAACGTAAGAACTTTTATTGAATAACCCTGAATATATATAATATATTATTTAATATTATACATTAATATATTAATATATATTACATTAATAATTAATATATATTACATAAAAGATTACATATTTATTTGTATACATCTATTTCTAGATATTTGTTTTGCCCATCGAAGTAAAAGTATAATTTGTCATCAAAGTAAACAATTAACTGTTTCTGGGAAAGGAAACTTGAAATTGTATTTATGGTTAAACTTACAGTTATGTAAAAACCACAATACGGTATAAATAGGTATAAATACAATGGTAATATTAAGCATGTGGTGGGGGTTTTCAAATTTGTGGTGGGAGCACGGAAAAGAAACTCAAACAGTCCAATTACTGACAGACATACTGTGTAATGGAGTGATATATGTCTGTATTTGCAGATTGTAGATATTGTTCTATGCTCCATTACGTTTTGTTATTTAATATAAAGTGCTCCTGATAATGTAGCCCACATTAAGGGATGCCACATTTTCTAGTAATCTCTCTAGTACACTCTCTAACACTCTCTCTACTACACTCTTCACTACACTCTCTAGTACTCTATCTGTACTGGTATACTCTTAAGTACACTCTAGTACTCCTTCTAGTACTCTCTCTAGTACACTCAATAGTCTCTAGTACAATCTCTAGTACACTCTAGAACTCTCTCTATTACTGTGTCTAGAACACTCTAGAAGGAGTGACAGACTCACATAACCATTACATTACTCATCCAAAAAGATCTGTAATTGTTGCGCTCATCACAGACCTGCTATTAATATCAGGAAGAGTTGGGATGTCAGTCTTGTTTCACTTCTATTATAGTATAGTGGTATAAGCCATACTGGTCTGTAACCCATGTGCAGAAATGATTATTGTCACTGAGAAAAAATGGGGTTGTGTTGGACCTCCATCTGACTGACCTCTACAACATCTAGAGGTCCATGCCATCCTCCGACTGTTATATTGTGATAGTTGTAGTTTTGAAAATTTGGAGACTACAGGTGAGAGATCTCTGGATTCTAAAGAAAACACATGTCTTTGTTTAAATGGTAACTGTGGTCTCCATTCAAGTGCCCAATCATACCTTTCAAACAAGCCTAGGCTGATGTGTCTAGCTTCTCTGTAGCTTACGTTATAGGCTTGTAAGTGGGACCCTCCCACGAAACTTGTCAAGCAGTAACCCAGGAGGTGTTTTGTTCTATTCATATGGACTTTCAATAAAGAAGTCATTTTTGCACCGCTGCTAACTGCCCATGTCTCCTACATCGTTTGCAAAGTTTCTGGCTAGGCCCCGACATACATCCCTTACCTGCTCAGCGCCAGGCCTGATACTGAGATTCGCTGTCCTGAAACATTCGATTGTGTCATTGCGCATATGTAAGTAAAGGTGCACGTGTTTAAAAACAGCTGTTAGCAGTATTTGACGACAGGCTCTCTTAGTCCCCATACCCCCCTCCACTGCTGCAGGGGCTGCAGTTATGTTACTGATTGCCCTTTTATCAGTACTGTGTGTACCCAGCTAAATGCAGGAATATGCTTTGCTGGTTTTTAGGGAGGTGAGACAATATAACTGGATATTAAAATGTTCAAATCCGTTAACAACAGAAATAAACCCCCACTTTCATTCATAGAGTAAAATGAACACGGATTCTATATATAGATGTGGCAATCCCCTTCTTACAGCTTAGGTTAATAGTGATCAAAATGAATGTTAAGAACATTTGTATATATGACTTACAGTGTCTGCATTGCAGGTGTGGAGATAACCTGGTGTCAGCGCAGGGTAGGCTTAGCACAGTGGAGTCTTAGACCTGGCTTCAAAATAGAAATCATAAGATATTGTCAATCAGTGTAACAGATGGTGGGTTCATTGTGGACTGTGTGTACAGCAAGGCTACAGTCACACTGTTTAGGGTTCATATATTGTAGAAACCTCTATAGACCCACTGGGTAGGTTTTGAGTCTTATGTACCTGATTCAAAACCACACATTACTCGCTTTATTTTTTTTGACTCGTGCAGCACCCAGCAGCAATATTCTTTATTTGACTGACTGCAGTGAGATTTAAAACATTACTGGATATGATAAAATATGCTACACATAATGCTGCAACTGTGTCAGTGGATCCATAGTGGCTTTGATTGGCTTTTCTGTTTGGCCCAGTGGATATTTTTATACTTTGATTGGCTAAATGTATTTACAGGGGAATCCCCTGGTGGGCCCACAGCCCATTCACCCAAGAAAACAGAGAAAATTGCTAAATTTTAAATGCAGAGCCAAAGGTACAGTAAGACATTTTAATAAACAATAGGAGCCAGTAGGTGTAAAGCTGGGTACACACAGTACCGATAAAGCCCCAATACCGTTACTGTGTGTACCTTACTTTTCCCCTATAGGGGAGTTGGCTGTGGCAGAGGGAACACAGAGTCTTGAGCGTTCTCCCTATGCTGTGCACAGTATATTCTGTGTATAGGGGGAGCGCTCAGGACTGTGTGTATGCAGATCTGCAAGATCCTGTCTGTCATCTTGCAGATCAAAAATCTTCTAAAGCTGGGTACACACAGTAACGATAAAGCCCCGATACCGTCGGATCCGACGGTATCGGGGCTTTATCGTTACTGTGTGTACGTTCGTTTCCCGAACGAGCGCGCGGCCGCGAACGATCGGGTCGGCCGTACGCTCGTTCGGGAAAGGCCGAAAATTTCCATCGGCTGCGCTAGACTCCTATAGGGAGAACGCTCGGGACTGTGTGTATGCAGATCTTTGAAAGATGGCAGACAGGATCTTGCAGATCCTGTCTGTCATCTTTCAGAAATCGTTACTGTGTGTACCTAGCTTAAGTGTCTACCCAGCTTAAAAGAGATATGTAAATGACTCAGATAAGAAAGATTAGGTGGGCCCCTGGACTCAGATTTTCCCTAACAGCCTAGTCTGATATTGTCTTTGGGTGTGTTCACAAGCACAAAAAAGAAAGCAAATAGGAACAATAACATATTAAAGGGCATGTCCACCCCCAAACCTATAATTCCCCCATACTGGCCCCACTCTGTAGTAAATAAAAATCCTTACCTTACATCCCAGCTCCAAATGGTTCTCTAGTAATCCCCCTCCAAAGTCCAGAAAACAGCCCACCTGGAGCCTAGCAGAGTGCATATAGGACTCTGCCTCCTGTCTCCCTTCCGGGAGAAGTTTGGCTTGCACACTGCAGCCATTCTTCCCCCTCCCTCTCCCTTCCGTTTTGCGATCCCTCTCCCTGGCTACAAACCCCTTTGCCAAATAATAGTTTACCTTCCCCCAGCCCCAACCGCTATAAAAGATTTGTTAGAAAGTGCCCCGTTAGTTACTTACCTTCCCTCTCTCCCCCTGGCATTCTGTGCAGCCGGCAGCCGTGTCCGTAATTGGCTGCCTCTCAGCCAATCACGGACGTGGCTGAAAGCTCTGTGCAGCAGAGGATAGAGGGAAGGTAAGTAACTATCGGGGCACTTTCTAACAAATCTTTTATAGTGGTTGGGGCTGGGGGAAGGAGAACTATTATTTGGCAAAAAGTTGGGGAAGGGGTGGACATTCCATTTAATAGTGTGATTCATGTCTAAATAGTCAGAGGTTAACTGTACATTGTAACCTTAAAGGAATAGTTCACTGCATTATCGTGCCTGCGCTCTATAGTTAATCAGAACCAGGAAGCGGTCGGGACTTGTCAGTGTGACAGCAGAGGATAGTGCGAAAGGTAAGTTTCTTCTACATTTGTTCCTGGCTCCACAGACAATGATTGAAAAATGGCAAAAAGGCAATAAGGCACAGCTCCTTAACCCCCCCCCCCCCCCCGGTTTTCAATCAGTACATTAAAGGAATAGTTCACCTTTGCAGTGAACTATTCCTGTAAATGACGTGCTCTTCATGTGAAATGTGGCAGGTAGTTCTCTCTTGTATGGTGGTAATGGTGTCTGTCTAGTTTATTTGGCTCTGTGCAGTTATTACAAGACATTATTTTAGTCTGTTTTCTTCTCTGAGCAAAATGTTCCACTTCCCTTCAAGATGAACATAAACAGATGAAATTATTAGTAATTATAAGTTTACCCATGTTTGTTTCTTAATCAGATAGCCTGACCAAGGGTATGGGATTATTTTGGAAACAGTTGATGTCCTGGCAACATTAGGAATATAGAGGCTAATGCAATAAGAGACAGTATTAATTTGCAACAAACCAATCAGATGGTAGCTTTTTACTGGGTTACTGCAGTTAGAAAACATCTAATTGGTTGCTGCAGATAAATAGCATCTTTTATGGCATCAGCCCCCTAGAGTTCAATATTACACGCTCCATTCATTTACCACAAAAATGGTCTAGGAACAAAGGGATCTGCCTTGCACATGTGCCAGCTCCCTTGGCTCAGGACAGAAGACGGTGCAGATGGGTGTTGTATCTGTCACCTTTAGTTCGCCTTTAAATTATTATTTTTTGTAAAAATTTAATTTTAAATAAGCAAAAGTAACAAAAATAAAAATTAAGAACATCTTTTATTTTTCAGGCCTGTGAATGGAATAGTGCACTTTCCCTGGAAAAGGCCCAAGATCCCTCACAAACGTATAGAGAAATGTCCTCTGCGCCATCTCACAAGCTCCTTAAAAGAGAATTAAAATGCGGTGATGAGGATGAATACTCAGCAGAAAACAGACATTGCTGTAAAAATTGTCCTGCTGGTAAGGTCCCCGATTTCTGGGTTAATCAGGATTTGTGTAATATCTTCCATGAGTATGATAGAGTATTATCTCCCAGCATTCCTCTAGTGTTTCCTGCTCTGGTCCATTTTTTCATTAAAAGTAATTTCAGGGAGTTGTTGAATATTGCAGGAACATCAGCAGGTACACAGCATTGTGGTGCATAGCCAGCACAGGACAGCCACACAATACTACATAACAGTGTTTGTCTTCTAAACACTAGAGACGCACTACAAATAATCAGTGATAGCTTTGTATACATACTGTGTACAATGTTTCACATACATACAATCAGTAGTAGGTGACTGACACATCGCCTGAGGGAGGGGGCATTCCTCCAAAACGTTACACACATTATTGACCCTGATACCTTTGCCTTATCTTTTCTTAAAGGAGAAATCTATCCTGTCTTATAGCCTAGACACTGATGCCTAGAATGATGGAGAATTCTACTCATTATTCCTTATTATTATTGTAACTGTGTATTGTAACCTGTAGAGGCTAATTGGTAACTAAACCAGAGCAAACAAACAATACCTGATGACCCTTCATTATTTTAACAATGACAGCCAAGGATGCCTTATTGCATTCACTTAAGAGCTTCCATGGAAAAATTAGTTACCCAGAGCTCTCCCCCCCCCTCCCCCATACATTTGGTTGCATGTCTGGCAGTGACCTTTCTATGTTTTCTGTCTCTCTGATTGCTTGTCAGTGGGTGAATGAAGATGTCGTACGGGTATGTATCATGGTAATTCCCTTTCTACATTATAGCTACCTTTAGCTCTGTGGTTGGTTTTCACTTTGAGTGTTAATAAACACAATAACTTATTATTATTAACCAGTAAAATATACAGTATTTAAAAATCTGAAACTGTACTGCATACATACTGATCCCCTTTAGCCATCCCATAGTCCTTTGCAGTGAGGAGTGCTTTTCTAGGCCATACATCAGGGATCTCCAGATCTTCAACACCAATTATCTGCTATGTACAATGCTGTTTTTGGATGTCTTACCCTGGACAGTTTTGATAACACATCTTGCAATCAACACTTTGCATTCAGGAGGTCCTTAAGGCTAGGTACACACAGGTCAACAATTGTTCCGACCGACCATTCACCAATAGCGAGTGGTCAGCCGGTCAGTTGCAGCAAAAGTAGCCACAACCGACAATTTCGGAACCACAATATATAATAGGTAGAATGGTGCACCATACTGATATAGCCAACCCTGTGGAATGTATTAATTATACGGTGCTGCAAGGGTGAAAAATGTATACATCGAAGACTCAGGACAAAATTGTCCTAAAACAGACCCTATTACGAGCACGAACCACAAGTGGGTTCTACAAAAAATACTTTATTAAGAAAACATAATACCCATCCCACACCCCTTATCTCAAACACCTTTATAAAAATACAGTAATACCCCAAATCCTAAAAACAACTGAGTCTGGGCATCCCCAGATAACAAGGTAGTCCACAGCCCATCCACGCAACCTCTCCTATGTTGTCCCACCAGGTCAGGGTAAGCTTCCCTCTTCACCCCATATAACACTATAAATAACTCACAAACCAAGTCGGTCCCGTCCTGGCATCTCGTAGGCATATACTTCGGATTTCTCTTACTCCTGGACTTACCGCAAATTCTCCACGATATTCCTATTAACTCAACGTGCGTTTCACCCATCCTCACGATCATACACGGGGAGGCTTACCCGACCTGGTGGGACAACCTAGGAGAGGTTGCACGGATGGACTGTCCCAGTAAGTCCCCGTATTAAATAGACTATGTTGGAGATTTAAACATTTCTAATTACCCTCTATTGGTAAACTTGGGCAACGATTGGCTTCGGCCTATATTATATAGATCTTTGGAGAACGAGCATATATGAATGATTTTCTCTAGCACTTATATTATCTGGGGATGCCCAGACTCAGTTGTATTTAGGATTTGGGGTATTACTGTATTTTTATAAAGGTGTTTGAGATAATGGGTGTGGGATGGGTATTATGTCTGCTTAATAAAGTATTTTTTGTAGAACCCACATGTGGTTTGTGCTCGTAATAGGGTCTATTTTAGGGCAATTTTGTCCTGAGTCTTGGATGTAGACAATTTTGGAACCACATGATTGGCCGTGATTTACCAGCATATCCAATAACCCATTTGTCTGATCCAGACGAACGTGGGACCATTGGAAACTACACCATACAATATTAAAATATTGTATGGTGTGTACCCAGCCTAACACCTTGCTGTTATATACTGATTGGGACACATTCCAGGGTATTTATTACCAACAGATTCTTGTACAAGTCAATCTGATTGTCTTGAAGAACTAAATTTCTAGTCCAGTTGAACTGAATACCACAGATACACCTTGGAATAAATGCACACTTCTAGTTATATTTTCTCAAGTCCCCATAAGGAATTAACTCATCAAACCAGCAAACACTCTTCCATGCATGCTTTTTGTTTCATTCTAAATGAATTATTTTGTTTAATCATTAGATATATAACCAGCCAGCCTTTCATGTCTGGGGATAGGGACCCTGGCCAAAGAACATTGTTATTTAAATGTCACCAGCACATATTTCGTAATCTCCAACATCCAGTGATCTGCTGGTATACTGCAATGCATTCTCTGATTGTTGGGGGTGCTAGTTGTATAACTGTCACTCAACGCTTCTTTAAATGTTGGGTGCCCCAGCATTCTGCTTTGCTCAAGGCTTGTTTAATGTGGCCCTAGCTATATGTGAAAATCCCTATGGGAGAAATTAACAGGTGAACAGCTTCTTCTTATATAGCTTTGATGTAATGGGTTAGGGTTTTGAAACGTATGTGGTTGCACAAGGCACTCAATAGTAGCATGGTACCCACTGGGGATCTTGTAGCCAATCCCCTGTTTGTCCCATAATGCCTTCCCACTGCTCCATTCACTTAAACCTTTTCCTAACTATACCCTATTTATGTCTTATTAATACATTTTTAGGCTCTACTATAGCCATATATTGCATGACCAATTGTAAGCCAGTGGTATGCTATGGGGGTAATGCTGACCCTGGGTATTAAACGTATTATAATCCACAGTAATGGATTCTGTTCAGTTCTAGATATTTACATTCTGTATGTCTCCAACTGACTTATTTTATTCATTTAGGGCAATATGTAAAGAATGACTGTAACCTGGACCATGGAATTCCTGATTGTGCCCCTTGCATGGAGGGGATAGACTATATGGATAAGCCCAATGGGTATACTATATGTCTACGCTGCTCTACCTGTGACCTGGGACTGGGTGAGTAAAGGAGCAATGCCATACACTGTCAGCACAGTAGTTGTAACAAAAACTACAACTTAATTGATAGTGAAAGGGAAAAAATTATGCTATACCCAGTTTGTCTCTGAAGGGGGCAGAATTCACTCAGAGGTGTAACAACCTGGGGAGATGGTGCCCCATCTTCTTACTTTCCCTGTGACATAAACATCCTCCCCCCCTCCCAGAGAAAACACTGTAGATGAAGCAGGGAAGGGGCAACCATCATAGTTTTGCTGGGGGGTCCAGTGATTCTGGACAGAATAATAATAACAGGAGATACTAATGATGTGCTGAGGGTTCCAGGGCTACTAAGTGTGGGTCAGTCAAGTCAGATACAGTAACACCCTGGTCCCTTATACCCTAATGAGTACAGTATACAGCAGTGATATCTAAACTTAACTCCCAGCATTCCCTGGCTGTGCTCGGCATCCCCAGTATACAGCAAGAACATTTCTAGTTTCTGTTTGCTTTCTGTGAATGAGGGAGATGTGTTTCAGCCATAGTAGGCACCTGTAGTACAATGCTCATAGCTCAGCAGGACAGACCGAAATCAATGACCTTTGTTAATTTCAGGTGAAGAAATCAATGTCCCTTGCACAGTGACCCAGAACACAATATGTAAATGCAACAACAACTATTTCTGTAGTACAAACACCAGCCAGGCATCCAGTGGCTGCAAGAACTGCCAGCAATGTAAACAGTGAGTAGATATCCCTGGGGCAGCCTTGATCATTGTGTGTGAGGCTGCATGTGCATGTGAATTGTTATGGGTGTGTATGTCATGGTGTGCATATGTGTGGATGTGTATGTTGCTGTGTTGCTGTGTGAGTTAACACCCATAACTACTATGTTGCTATGTAACTGTTATACAGACATTATGGGTAGGGTATAAAGGTTGGACTAGATGGACATATGTCTTTATACAACCTCCAATACTATGTTACTGTGAACTGTTATACAGACATATGTGGTAGGGTATAAAGGTTGGACTAGATGGACGTATGTCTTTATACAACTCCAATACTATGTTACTATGTAACTGTTATACAGCATGGGTAGGGTATAAGGTTGGACTAGATGGAGTATGTCTTTATACAACCTCCAATACTATGTTACTATGTAACTGTTATACAGACATTATGGGTAGGGTATAAAGGTTGGACTAGATGGACGTATGTCTTTACAACCTCCAATAAGTTTATTGTAACTGTTAACAGACATTATGGGTAGGGTATAAAGGTTGGACTAGAGGACGTATGTCTTTATACAACCTCCAATACTATGTTACTATGTAACTGTTATACAGGCATTATGGGTAGGGTAAAGGTGGACTAGATGGACGTATGTCTTTATCAACCTCCAATACTATGTTACTATGTAACTGTTATACAGACATTATGTAGGGTATAAAGGTTGGACTAGATGGACGTATGTCTTTATACAACCTCCAATACTATGTATATAGTAACTGTTAACAGGCATTATGGGTAGGGTATAAAGGTTGGACTAGATGGACGTATGTCTTTATACAACCTCCAATACTATGTTACTATGTAACTGTTAGACATACATATGGGTAGGGAATAAAGGTTGGACTAGATGGACGTATGTCTTTACACAACCTCCAATACTATGTTACTATGTAACTGTTATACAGATATTATGGGTAGGGTATAAAGGTTGGATTAGATGGATGTATGTCTTTATACATCCTCCAATACTATGTTACTATGTAACTGTTATACAGACATTATGGGTAGGGTATAAAGGTTGGACTAGATGGACGTATGTCTTTATTCAACCTCCAATACTATGTTACTATGTAACTGTTATACAGACATTATGGGTAGGGTATAAAGGTTGGACTAGATGGACGTATGTCTTTATACAACCTCCAATACTATGTTACTATGTAACTGTTAGACAGACATTATGGGTAGGGTATAAAGGTTGGACTAGATGGACGTATGCCTTTATACATCCTCCAATACTATGTTACTATATAACTGTTACACAGACATTATGGGTAGGGTATAAAAAGGTTGACTAGAGGACTTGTCTTTATACAACCTCCAATACTATGTTACTATGTAACTGTTATACAGACATTATGGGTAGGTGTATAAGGTTGGACTAGAGGACGTATGTCTTTATAAACCTCCAATACTATGTTACTATGTACTGTTAACAGACATTATGGTAGGGTATAAAGGTGGGACTAGATGACGTATGTCTTTATACAACCTCCAATACTATGTCTATGTAACTGTTATACAGATATATGGTAGGGTATAAAGGTTGGACTAGATGGACGTATGTCTTTATCAACCTCCATACTAGTTTACTATGTAACTGTTTACAGACATTATGGGTAGGGTATAGGTTGGACTAGATGGACGTATTCTTTATACAACCTCCAATACTATGTTACTATGTAACTGTTACAGACATTATGGGTAGGGTATAAAGGTTGGACTAGATGGACGTATGTCTTTATACAACCTCCAATACTATGTTCTAGGTAACTGTTATACGACATTATGGGTAGGGTATAAAGGTTGGATTAGATGGACGTATGTCTTTATACAACCTCCAATACTATGTTACTATGTAACTGTTAGACAGACATTATGGGTAGGGTATAAAGGTTGGACTAGATGGACGTATGTCTTTTATACCCTCCATACTATGTTACTATGTAACTGTTAGACAGCATTATGGGTAGGTATAAAGGTTGGACTAGATGGATATGTCTTTATACACCTCCAATACTATGTTGCTATGTAACTGTTATACAGACATTATGGGTAGGGTATAAAGGTTGGACTAGATGGACGTATGTCTTTATACAACCTCCAATACTATGTTACTATGTAACTGTTAGACAGACATTATGGGTAGGGTATAAAGGTTGGACTAGATGGACGTATGTCCCTTTAAGCAACCTCCAATACTATGTCACTATGTAACCGTTAGACAGACATTATGGGTAGGGTATAAAGTTTGGACTAGATGGACGTATGTCTTTATACAACCTCCAATACTATGTACTATGTAACTGTTATACAGACATTATGGGTAGGGTATAAAGGTTGGACTAGATGGACGTATGTCTTTATACAACCTCCAATACTATGTTACTATGTAACTGTTAAACAGACATTATGGGTAGGGTATAAAGGTTGGACTAGAGGGACGTATGTCTTTATACACCTCAATACTATGTTACTATGTAACTGTTATACAGACATTATGGGTAGGGTATAAAGGTTGGACTAGTTGGACGTATGTCTTTATACAACCTCCAATACTATGTTACTATGTAACTGTTATACAGACATTATGGGTAGGGTATAAAGGTTGGACTAGATGGACGTATGTCTTTATACACCTCCAATACTATGTTACTATGTAACTGTTATACAGACATTATGGGTAGGGTATAAAGGTTGGACTAGATGGACGTATGTCTTTATACAACCTCCAATACTATGTTACTGTGTAACTGTTAAACAGACATTATGGGTAGGGTATAAAGGTTGGACTAGATGGACATATGTCTTTAAACAACTTCCAATACTATGTTACTATGCAACTGTTACCTTTATACTCTACCCATAATGTCTGTCACATTATGGGTAGAGTATAAAGGTTGGACTAGATGGATGGATGTCTTTATACAACCTCCAATACTATGTTACTATGTAACTGTTAGACAGGCATTATGGGTAGGGTATAAAAGTTGGACTAGATGGACGTATGTCTTTATTCAACCTCCAATATTATGTTACTATGTAACTGGTGTACAGACATTATGGATAGGGTATAAAGTTTAGACTAGATGGACGTATGTCATTATACATCCTTACTTACTATGTGCATGTTTCTACCTTATTTGTGTAGTTCTGTTAGATTGGTTATGCATATGGAAGGTTATGTACAGTATTTGGTAGATCTACACTGAAGGACATTCTACCACGAAGGGACAGATGTATTAGATATATTTAATAGACATACAGTAAACGGTAAATATATGTGCAATATCACTTGCCTATTTGATTCTTAAACAAACACACATCTTTATAAAGGAAGTAAACAATTTTCACTACAGGAGTTCAGAAATTATTATACTTTCATTTTGGACAGGAAGATACAAAATAGCTAACTAGCTCCTCCCCTTTTCCCTGAATGAAACACACTGAGCATGTTTGTACCACTGGGAAAGGGGAGGAGGGAGGTGAGGGAAAATAAAAAGGCACACTATAGATCAGATATGTTAGTGGCCTCTGGGCTATGTCAGGGAACAAGTATTGTAGATCATAGTTCTCCTTAAAAAAACAAGCATTTTATTCTAAAAAGCTTACACTCTAATTGCAGAAGTGTTAATGATTTTTTTTAATAATAATAATATAAATAATGTTAATAATAATCTCATTATTTTATTTTATGTAATTTTTTGTTGTTGCCAGTATTTACTTAATGATCCCAAGAGTTTAACCTTTAGTAATTTCTGTTGTGTATTCTTTTTAGATGTGAACTCGGTGTTGCTGAAAGGTGCACGCAAACAAAAGACACAGTGTGCAAAGGTAACCATGTCCTGCTGGGCAATGAATGGGTTTTAACACAAGGAGAGATTTGTGTTTTTCCTTAGTGGGTTCTGATCATTGTAGTACTGTACCCCTACACATAGGGGTCCTACAAACCCCACCCTCAACACACAAACATTTTGTAGGGGGTGGTGTGTGCTGACCATTTGTTACCAACCTGCACAGAAGGTATGCTCGCTTAGATATTGAGTGTGGCCAGCTTTAGGCTGAGGCCACACTACAACGCACAGGAATCGCGCACAAAATCGCGAGCGTTATCGCACGCGATAGTGTGCGCTTTTCTTGTGCGTTCCCCTTTGCGTTCGCGTTTTGCGCATGCGTTTTTGCCATTTCGCGTTATGGAAACGCTGCGTTAACGCACCAAAAATGGTGAACGCATGCGTTACCAAAACGCGAACGGACGCGCAATCGCATGCGCATCGGAAATTGCGGGAATTTTTGCGTTCCCGCGATTTCCATTTTAGCAAAAATCGCGTGCGCAATCGCGAGCGCGAAACGCGTGCGCAAACGCGCTAGTGTGGCCTAGCCCTTAGGGAATAAGATGGATCCCTTGTATTGATAAACATATTAACAGAGACAGAAGGAAATAATACAATTAGTTCAGGATTCATTAATAAAAACTGTAATATTGCTCTTTATAAGGGAATTACATTACATAGAAGTGATGTGCTATATGAACCGTTGTTGTGAATGTCATTTTATGGTGAATAAGCAAGAACTATGATTTATTCCTTCAATAACAATTAACCAGCATGCTAATTCTGGCCATACAAAGTGGTAACATTGTGTCAGGTACCGTGCACTTACCTTGCGACTTTGGCCATTTTTCAGTAATGTTTTTGGCTGTCACAGGTAAGTTTTATAAGTGTATGGCCTTGTGGATAAGGTAAAACCATTCAAAGACAAAATTCAATCAACAGCGACATCTACAGACAAACTGAGGACATGCAGTCACAGAATGTATTGTTATTTTATGTCTCAGTTGCAGGCACCAGATCTCATTGGCCACTAGGAGGAGCAGTTCTAGTTACTGTCATTTGTAAGTAAGAAAAAAAACTTGTACAATTACAAACCATACATTTAATAGTGTTTTCTTGGTTTAAATAAACTTGTTAACACAAAGTTTTTCATGTTTTCTAGGTATAATTCTATTCAAGGTGAGTGTTTAAGGCTTGTGTTTAACACTTTTTCAGGGAGATGTAATAAAAGTTCTTATCGTTAAAAATGGTGCTAATTTTGCCCCAACCAATCAGATCTTATTTAACATTTGAAAGCTAACATCTGATTGGTTGGGGCACAATTATACCATTTTTAACGATAAGAACTTTTATTACATTGCCCTTTATCTGCTAAGGTCCCTAAATGTCCTCCTTGATGCTATTATATTTTTTGTGCCTTTAGTACTCACAAGATGCCCAATAGACACAAACACTGCAAACCCACAAATCACGCTAAAGACTAAAATTCTATTCCTATACAGTACCTCTCACATGAGAAACCCCACCCAGCACTTCCCACAAACCCAACCTAGATCTACCAGATCAAACCCCTTTCATCCTGAAACAAAACAGGCCCAATGAATCGTTATATCTAAATCTGATTACACGCGGCCTGGGATAAAACAAGCCCAAGGAGTCGTTATCATATATCTGAATCTGGGACAATACAGGCTCAAGCAGCGTTAAGAGTGCCCTTTGCGTTGCATGGAGAGCCGTATTGGCATATAACATTGCTGGTGAGTTTACACCGGGTAGCCAATCAGTGCATCGGGCTGTCAGTCTTTGAAATTTAGTATTGTGAACAAGCACTTTACTTCTCTTTTTCTCAACAGATGTGTGCATCCAAACAATCCGCCAATCACCAGGTACAATGACATCTTTATTGTTATAGTCTAAGTGGAAATGGACACTTGGTTTTAACATTATATTTCAGTTGTTTGGAACTAGGAAGGTACATGGAGATAAAGTGAAAATACACAGGTTCAATGGGGTTTATTGACAGGTTATTTCCATATGGCATGAATCAGGGGACCTTGTTATTTTATGCAGGAGCCCTACTATGTTTCTTGTTCACCATAAAAATGACTGTTTTTTTTCTGTCACTAGCCCCCTGATCCAAATGGACCTTCCACCATAGTGGTACGGACTTTATTTTTATACATTGCATTACATCGTTCATTTATTGTACTTTGGTGTTTCCTTACATTTAAAGGCAAACTGTAGGGTCAAGCATGTGGCAAAGGCAAGTGCAAAGGGATTGAAAACACTGCACCTGGTCCATTAGAGGGGAATTATACTCATGCAGTAACTGACTGCTATCTGGTAGTGACTGACAGTTTCCAGGCTCCTCCCCCTACCTCATTAACATGTGTTCTCCAATGCCAGAGATGGTAGAACTGGTAGAATTGTCATTGACAATTACTGTGGGGGGAACCAGTAAGCAGTTAGTTACTCCTTTAAAAATGCAATAAATTGTATTTAATTAGAATTATTTGCACACTAACAATGGCCATGTATACCAACACAAAACAGGTAACATAATTTATTTGACCCTAACCCAAAGTGCTATTTTTAGCACTTTATTACATGTATTTCTAACCAAATATTTATTGATAAGTATTGCCTTCCCCTCTGGCCGAGGTTGCAACCTCCTCCCCCTGCACAAGGAATTTGGGTATGTGCATAGAAGGCAGCAGGGAAAAGAGCAGCCAATCACTGTCTGTGATGTCAGAAATCACAGCCCTGATTGCCTGCATGGAGGGAGAAGGCAGTCTTCTCTGCTGGATTGGAGATTATAATTATCCTTAAATATCTGGTTACAAATTATTCTAATAATGTGCTAAATATTTCGATTGAAATTCAGGGCAGGAAAATTCTTTTTAAAGGGTATGTCCACTGGTAATACCCCCTTTTTTCTATTCAGTTTTTTTGAAGAACAGGAGGTAAAGGAGCTGTGTCTTACCTCCTGTTCTTCAATAAAACCTGAGGAGCCGAGAATGAAGGGACGGAACTTACTGATTGCTCGCTCCTCCGCCTCTTCATCAGACAGATCCTGACGGACTCTGTACTCTTTGTGGGCGTGCATCAAATTTGTGCCTGCGCATAGTCCATCGGGACCTGTCTGATGAAGCGGCGGAGGAGCGAGCAATTGGTAAGTTCTGTCCCTTCGTTCCCGGCTCCTGCAGTTTTTATTGAAGAACAGGAGGTAAGACACAGCTCCTTTACCTCCTGTTCTTCAATAAAACTGAATAGAAAATAGGAGGTTTTACCAGTGGACATACCCTTTAAGTGGGGACATGCCCTTTAACACTGAGTGACACTCTACCTATATTGCATAAGATGAGGAGGTGCTCTGTAGAGAAATAGCCACTCTGGCTCTTAGTGCATCGCCCCAAAATATTTTAGCATTTGTGCCTAATAAACAGTGTTTGCTAAATAACTGACATGTGCATTGCAGTAGAATGTCAGTTTAGACTAAAATTCCATTTTAATATGAAAGCTGTAGATTCCTATCAGATGTTTAGGGAATTAGAATATGACTGGTGTTTCTACTTTCCATGGTGGGGCATTCACCAAGACTCTGCCTTTTTATTTATACTTTATTTATTTTCCACACATTGTTGGTAATCACAATTTTCTAATTTATTTTTCAGGTTTTTCCTTCGGATCTTCAAGGTAAATTGCCATATTCATATGTATATATGGCTATAGTTGTCCTTTAAACTTCTAATGTCCCCTTTTTTCATGGTTTTTGGTACTGACAACTGATACAGTTAGTAAATAAGCTGATTCCCAAATGATGGATGAAAACTCCCTGCTTCCCTTGACAGCCTTTGGTTGTAAAATATGTATCACTTGCCCTTTAACTGTAAGTACTATCAGGCAGATCTGCAAACACATCTTTCACAAACACTGCTTCTCCTATAAAAGATTGTACTATTACGATCACGGTTGTAAATGGATGTATGTATAATTTATTTTTTAAAGCGCCACTTGGGGACGCAGCGTTGTACAATAGCAAAACACAAAAAAGTAATTCAAGGGGGGCAAATACTAGAGGTCCCTGCCCCGTAGAGCTTACAATCTAGTTAGGTGGGTAACATACAGATACAAAGGAGTGGGTACTGGAGTGAGACGTATACAGTGCAAATAAAACAATCATATACTGTGCTGGTTAGCAGATAGGTAGGATGTAAGGGTAGATTTATCATATAGAGATATATAGATATCATATACTGTGCTGGTTACCAGATAGGTAGGATGTAAGGCTTGATTTATCATATATAGATATATAGATACCATATACTGTGCTGGTTAGCAGATAGGTAGGATGTAAGGGTAGATTTATCATATATAGATATATAGATATCATATACTGTGCTGGTTACCGGATAGGTAGGATGTAAGGGTAGATTTATCATATATAGATATATAGATACCATATACTGTGCTGGTTACCGGATAGGTAGGATGTAAGGGTAGATTTATCATATATAGATATATAGATTACCATATACTATGCTGGTTACCGGATAGGTAGGATGTAAGGGTAGATTTATCATATATAGATATATAGATATCATATACTGTGCTGGTACCAGATAGGTAGGATGTAAGGGTAGATTTATACATATATAGATATATAGATATCATATACTGTGCTGGTTACAGGATAGGTAGGATGTAAGGGTAGATTTATCATATATAGAATCATATACTGTGTGGTTACCAGATAGGTAGGATGTAAGGGTAGATTTATCATATATATATATAGATATCATATACGTGCTGGTTACCGGATAGGTAGGATGTAAGGGTAGATTTATCATATATATATATAAGATATCATACTGTGCTGGTTACCGGATAGGTAGGATGTAAGGGTAGATTTATCATATATAGATATAAAGATACATATACTGTGCTGGTTACCGGATAGGTGGGATGTAAGGGTGATTTATCATATATAGATTTACCAATATACTGTGCTGGGTACCGGATAGGTAGGATGTAGGGTAGATTTATATATGATATATAGATATCATATACTGTGCTGTTACCAGATAGGTAGGATGTAAGGGTAGATTTATCATATATAGATAATAAGATACCTATACTGTGCTGGTTACCGGATAGGTAGGATGTAGGGTAGATTTATCATATATAGATATATAGATACATATACTGTGCTGGTTACCGGATAGGTAGGATGTAAGGGTAGATTTATCATATATAGATATATAGATACAATAACTGTGCTGGTTACCGGATAGGTAGGATGTAAGGGTAGATTTATCATATATAGATATATAGATACCATATACTGTGCTGGTTACCTGATAGGTAGGATGTAAGGGTATATTTATCATATATAGATATATAGATATCATATACTGTGCTGGTTACCAGATAGGTAGGATGTAAGGGTAGATTTATCATATATAGATATATAGATATAATATATGTGCTGGTTACGATAGGTAGGATGTAAGGGTAGATTTATCATATATAGATATATAGATACCATATACTGTGCTGGTTACCAGATAGGTAGGATGTAAGGGTAGATTTATCATATATAGATATATAGATACCATATACTGTGCTGGTTACCAGATAGGTAGGATGTAAGGCTAGATTTAAACCTGCTAATTGAGGTTTCTTGATGTAGAGAGAGGGGAATAGAATAGAATAGAGGATGGGAGCCACAAGAGAGAAAGGTTTAAGGCGAGAGGAAGCAGTACGAGTGGGGGGGTCTGTTCAGGAGCTGGAACTGTGATGAGCAGAGGGTACGGGCAGGAGGAGCAGCAGAGCGAAGGGATTTCAATTTTAGGAGAAGGATTTTGTTGTCTGTTACAGAGGAGATTTAGGATCCTGTTTATTTGAGAGCAAAACAATACATGTAAACAACAGTTTAGTTTGGACTGAAGAGGAGAGATATGGGAAACAGGAAGACCAGTAAGTAGTAGGTTACAATAGTCCAGGCTCAATAGGATAAGAGCATACAGAGCCGGTGGTAAATGTAGGATCGCGATCGTAATTGAATGACTGTAACAAACAGTAAAGGCACGGTATCACAAATAGCGATACCGCCTCTTTATAAATACACCCCAAAGTATTGGTGCAATTTCAGTTACCTGTAAGAACCAGAAACCTGTAAGCAGCTAAGAGTGTATAGTAGAATAGTCAGATGGTCACAGAGCAGAAACGAGGTACAGAGGACTAAACAAGATCACCATCAGAATGTGGTAAAAGTCATACACTGATATAAGTGAGATCAGGCGACGTACAGATGAGTCAAACTGAATAAGCTGAGGGTTGGTCCAGGCAGCAACAAAAGACTGTAAACCAAGCCAATTAAGGTAGCAACTAGTTAGATTAACATAAACACCACTAGTTTGGAGTCTAAGCAAATGCTATGATGAGCAAGGAGCAATGTACAGTGCTTAAAGGACAACTATACTCCCACTCCACACACTGTAAGATGCGGAGTATTGATAAATATTACTGTGTGCTGCCTAGTTGTGTTTATCACCATATATATTCTTATATCACATTTCACTAATTCTTTTCCATAGATATTGATTTGGAACCCCACCTGCAAGACCTGTCCGACAAAATCAATTATAACGAACTTGTAAAATGTGTACGAAAGCTTAAAATCCATCCTTCGGATGTTGATGCCATTAAAAACGACAATGCAGATACCCATGAGAGAAAGTACCAGTTACTGAGTTGCTGGTATACACAACACGGCAGGATAGGAGCGTTTCGGGAACTCATTAAAACTCTTCGAGACCTTAGGTTAAATAGTGTAGCAGATGATTTCGTAGCTCATATAAAAAGAGTCAACAGAACATGATACAAAGCTAGACAGAGCTTCTTAAGGAAATTAACTTAAAGAACTTTTTGGCCATGTGGGTGACTGGCAGGACTGGAATACACTTGCAAAATATGGTGCATTATCCCCCTACTATGTGTAGGACACTTGAAATATAACATTATCTTGGGGGTCATATTCCTGCTGGAGATTCAGCACTTTAAACAGCAGGGGGCCCTCTCCTCTAAGAGGCGGAAGGATTCAGACTAGCTTGGATCATCCCTGGACCCTGGGTATAGTCTATCTCTGTCCAACCTGAAAGTGGGGAACTCTTCACATTCATACAGTTCTAATATTGTACATTTGTTTTTAGTCTATTCAGGTATTGCAGCAGTTTTACACAGGACCAAATCCAGATTTCATGGGTTTACTGTCCACCTTAGTGGTATAAGGGACACTAAAACAAAGGAGAGTTTTTAGAGTTTACATTGAAATACTCACTCAGGGTCCCTCATCCCTTTCAGTTCTATCTTCCGAAGATTGGAGGTTCTTTCAAGGGGGGCGGCTCCGGAGACATTTCTAAGTGATGGTTCCCCTTGCAGCACATTCTTACATTTAAAGGAAATGTATTTGTATGAAATGGTACCACTTTTTTTTGTAAACATGGTTTGATATTTTGGTCCCATCTGTCTCAATTCCACTCCTATTTGCCAATCGATAGTTTGTCTGATGGGAAAATTCAGCCGGTGTGTACACAGCCTTACTGTATGTTTCAAACAACAAAACCACTATTTAAATTAAAAGAAGTGTCTGGATGGTTTCCCTAAGGGGCCTATTGAAGGCAGAGCAGAAATCTTTTTGATGAATTACTCAGGACTTTGTTGTGTACTTTTCTGAGGGGTTTTGCCCCTAAATTTTTGATGCACTGCAGCAAAAAGTGTAAATTACAATAAAACACAAATGGTGTCAATTCCAACAGTTTTTAAAATGGTGGAAAAAGCATCATTAACCTCAATGCTTGTTTATAGTGCCCATACAGGGCAGTGTGAATGCAGTAAGATACTGTCAGAGGAAGCAGTGGAGATGCACAATTGTTGGTAGGTTTAACAATTTCCCTGCTGGCTCCTGTTTGATTGATTGTGAGGTGAGGTAAGACAACTTCCTTACCTCCTTCTTTAATTAATGTGAAAAAGGGCATGTGAATTTTTCAGTGAACATACCTTTTAAAGGAGAACTCATTTAAAAAAAAAAAACAGTTAAGATGAAAAGTACCGGGGGCAGGAAGGTAGGATTGGTAGTTTCTGCTTCCCATGAAGAAAACTGCTTCTGCCAGGCTTCCTGAGTGCTTCAGTACTATCTTTAATACAGGAGGGCCTTGGGCACTAACCTGGAAGATGAAAACTGTATGTGCTGTAGCTCCACAAGATAACAATATTGGCTTGTAGGAATAATCAATCCTACCTCCCTACCCCAGGGACTTTTCATTTTTCAAAATTTAGTTTTTTACAGAATAGTTTAGGTGAAGCCAGTTTCCAAGTTGATTTCGCTGCACTGTTCTGCTTAATCCTGGCTGCACGTCATTTACAAAGTATGATTTAGGACTTTTAAAGGGTTCAACACCATACAGGTTTCTGTATTAGAGCGATAGGAACAAGCACATATAATAAGGCATGTGATGGATTATATTTCTTTTTTCATTTGTTGTATGACATTACATTGTGCATTGATTGCCTGGTGTGAGATTAAATAGGAAGATAAGTGAAAATAGAATTCAAATTATTTATCGATCTCTAAATCAATCGATTTCATACATTTTCTCTGCTTTGCTGTGGTCCATAGAGATTTTCCAAACTTTTCGAGTTTCGTTCTGTTTTCAAAAGTTCCAAAAATTTGTTAGAATTTCGAAACCCTCATTTAATTCAAAACTGGGATCTATTCGAACACCAAACTACCAGGGAGATTCAATAAAAGTTCTTATCGTTTAAAATGGTGCTAATTTTTTCTCAACAAATCAGATCTTATTTAACATTTGAAAGCTAACATCTGATTGGTTGGGGCAAAATTAGCACCATTATAAACGATAAGAACTTTTATTGAATAACCCTGTATATCTCTAGTGGTCAGTGACAGGTTCTGTAGCAGTTCTTTTTCCCAGGATGCACCACTTTCTTTTAACAGTAATTTCCAATGTTTGGCTGTTGGGTGGGTCAGACATGCTCAGGTCTCTACTGAGCAACTGAATCAACTCAGACACTATAAGGGGTCCTGCAAACAGGTTCTGACTTCCCCTTTAAATGTAAATGCTCCATGTAAATGGAATGTGACACAAACCCATGTTATGAAAACTAACAATAAATATGAATGTAAAGGAAATTTCTCCTGACTAATCCAGGTTAATATCTCTCTGGGGCCCTACATACTGTATGTTGGTTCATCAGTATACGCTAATCCTAGAATAGGAAATAATTCTAAGTAAGATATAACTGTCAGTGGTACCAGGATGTTCCAATATAACAAACAATATTTACTTATGGAATAAGATGTTAAGATCATTTCAGTGTTAATGATAATAAATTTATTTTCATTACATTCTGTTACCTTATTTATCTATTTTTCTTTGCTAGCTATGCTACCGACTTCTACATGTTATCTATATATATAAAACGCAATGTCTGTATGTATATTTCTATGTATGTATGTTCCAGGAAAACTTCCAAACAGCTGGGATAATTTTCACAAGTCTTAGTATACTGGAGTTGTGTTTAACAAACACCCCTTTTAAGTTAATTTACCTGTGTAATCACCTATAACCTCCCAAAATGTTGTTCTGTTGCTGCTGTGATAGGAGGATAGAGCTGTCAATCATGAGGAGCAGCAGAACACATGTGATGTCACAATGTCATGTGACTGCTCTAAGGAAGCACTCTAAGGGATTCTGCAAAGGGGAGTCAGTACAGAGACATCCAATAACAAAGAATAATGAGAGACCTGTATAGTGTGTAACCCCTAAAACATATATATATCTCTATGAGACAGATATAGGTGAACTCACTTATATCACCAAATGGCCCGGATGTAATATACCCCGAGCCCTTCGTTTGAAGACAATCTTGCCAAGTTATTGGAAAATCAAAAGATCCAGCTAATGGCTAATCACCACCTCCCTTTGGTGGTTCGGGTGCTGCTTGCCCCGAACCCTTCGCTTAGGTCCATACATGTACAACTTTCAAACCAGAGGCTCTGTAAGCGCACACCGACAAACCGGATCGATAAATTATCAGGCGTGATTAAAAGCAATGTAATTTTATTCAATATAAACGGACAGGAAACACATATGCATATGCTTTACGTGTTTCGTGCCTAAACGGCCCTTACTCATAGGCACAATATGAAATCCCCAGTACTCCTCCTCTTATAGGGAAACCCAGACATCTGAGGAGGGGCGTGACTCTTTCAGCGGCTGGAGGGAGGCAACAGTTACTATGTATACACTTAGTCTCCAGACACAGTAAAAACCATGTTAAAACTATCGGCATGAGTAGAAACTCCACTCACAGCCGCAGGGGTGGATGTCTTATACACATATCATAGTTGGTGTCTCATATCATAGTGCATCATGAAACATCGTGGATCAAAAGGAAAGGTAAGTAGAGCTCTAAAGGTACATCATTATATGTATAGATGCAAACATAATGGAAAAGAACATGAAATGGATTACTCTATATAGCAGAGAATATCGTACAGACCCGCAGGTTTCCGTGTTTCTAAGGTGAAAATCCATTTCACCTCAGCCTAATCTATCCTTATCCCGTGCATCTGGAAAGATACACTGGATGCCCTGTACTCTCAAATACAGGGCTTGGTTGCACTCACAAAAATGTCTGCCTACAGGGCTAATCTCGTTGCGGTTCTGAATATCCCTAATATGTTCCCTGATTCTGGATTTCAGGGAACGTGTTGTACAGCCTACATATTGTTTGTTACAACACATGCACGTCAATAAGTAGACCACATAATCTGAGTTACAATTGATATATTGATACATTTTATAAGTTCTACCCAAGACTGAACTCCTAAATTCTGTTGATTTTAACATGTGAAGACACGTTTTCCATGGGGTAGCACCACATGATTAAGTGCCCTTATACATCAACCAGGTAGGTTTCTTGTTACCTACACTGTTAAATAGACTTGGGGATAGTACGTCCCCTAAAGATCTTGCCCTTTTAGGGACATATCTACAACCTTGTTTCAAGGCCATCTTTAGATCTGAGTCCTGTTCCTGGATAGGTAAGAATTGTTTTACTATATTAGTTATTTGTTTAAATTGAGGACTATATCTCGTAGTAAAAACGAAATAGAAGCATTCTGTTTACCCTTATGATCCTTTCTACTCCTGTTTCCACCTTTCCATATGAGGTCCCTACGTTCTAACTTTGTGACTTTACTGACTGCTTCATTCAGGGTCTTGCTCCCATAACCTCTTTAAAACTGGTAGTCATCTGTTCACTGGCTTCTATGAAAGAGCAATCAGTGGAACAATTTCTCCTTAATCTTAAATATTGGCCAAAGGGATTGCCTTGATATAGTGAGGAGGGTAGCTTGAACTGGCTAGTAAGATCGAATTCCTAGCCTCTGGTTTGCGATAGTTTTCTGTCTGCAAACCTTCCATTGATGCCCTTCTGTTCCGAACATAGAACACTCCATCAAATTGGAAGAAGTTGTTTGTTGTGTGAAGATATGTCAGGGCTTCTAAAATGAAATGTTTTCCATTCAATCAAATAAGTACTGTATACCTCCAGATGGTACCTAACCGCATGTAATCCCCATTCATGAGGGATGTAGGAATAGAGGGATGCGACGTCCGCCGTAGCTAACTGGTACCCACTCTTCCATGTTATACTATCTAGAATGGTTAGTATTTCAGTAGTGTCCTTCACAAAGGAATGAAGCCTTTTTATGAATGGTTGTAGCAGTAAGTCCATTCATTCCGATAAACCTTAATTGAGGGAAGATATGCCCCCCACATTGGGTCTTCCCTTAGGTGGGAACTCATTTTTATGGATCTTATGAAGGTGGTAGAATATAGGGACAACCGGATGGGATGGAACCAAATATCCTAACATATTATGGTCAATAATACCAATGCTGATCCCCTCATCCACCATCTCTAAGATCTCTTTATACTCGTGAGTGGGATTGTGATCTAGTATCTGATAGAAACTGGTATCACCCAACTGGCGTAAAGCTTCTAATTTATAATCTTCCTTATTCATTATTACGAACTTTATCTGAGTTTTTTATTATGATACTTTTATCATTTTTGAGGTCCTGTAACGCCTTTGATTCTAGGGCGGACATATTATTCCAACCACATCTCCTATTGTCATTGGTCGTTTTTTAAGGTCCCTTAGTTCTAATTCCACTTGTTCTTGGAAACTATCCACACATGCACCTCTTAGATGAATGGGATAATAGTTCAACTTGAATCTTTTTTTATACGTATTGGGTTGAATTCCCAAATAGGGAGTGCTCATAGGATTGTTACGTGAAATGTTTGCTAAGTGTTCCCAACACTCTAATGTCACTGTATCTTTAATACCTGTTAATTCTGACTCCGGATTGATGTCATTAGAAATACCATTATTCTCATTCATAAAGCATTTACGTAACACAAATTTTCTAACAAACTTATTTAAGTCCATCAGTGTCTCTAGTAAATTAAACGGTTCCCTTGGACAAAAAGACAAACCCTTGTTCAATACAGATAGTTTGTGAATGGTCAGTACCTGGGTAGACAGATTCAGTACATTTGTTTCTTTTTCTTTCTCTCCCTCAACCAGTACCCTTTGTTTACCGGTAGATCTGAATCCCCGTCGCAGTCTCTTAGTTCTAAAGGGAAAGCATTCCTACTAATCCTCCCATCAGAGCCAGAATCCTCCTCTCCATCATCCCTCATGTCATATCTTTCCTTCGAATGATGTTTATTTCTATATTCAGTTCTTTTCCCACTTTGATTTGGATGAGGACTTGTTGAGAACATTCTTTCCTTCCTGCGAACGGACATGGAAGACAATGACAGGGAGAAAGAGGAGGAGCCATCCGTACAATTTTCCCCATCACTCCCACTAGTTGAAAAGCTTACTCTTTTGTTGTAATACCTGTCTTTCTTTAAGATTGGTTTTACAGGTATGTTGGGACCAAAAGCCCCCCCCCCCCTAGGTTTCCCTGACCTTGGATACCTGCGGGATTTTTATCTACTGGATCGGTCATAGATGTTGTATATTTTATTTTCTTTATAATCTCTCTTATCCCTTTTATATTTTTTGCTTCATCACCTGTTTTTCTAACTTATCCACGTTCATTACCAATTTCTGATTTGATTTATAGTATAGGGGGTCTGACTTAAAACTCAACAATTTATCCTCACAGACTTTAACCTCCCCTTTAATTTCATCTAATTGACATTTCTAGAACACCAGAATCAAGTCAATTAATTTCAGAGAACAATCCGATAGGATTCTATTCCAATCTGCCATAAAGTGGCTGTCCTGGTCCACATAAAGGGTGGGGTACCTTTTTATTCGTAACCCCCTTGGTATGATCTTTTCATTTCTATATTTCTCAAGGAACATAATGTCTCAACAAATACAGGTTTCTTCAATTCTATTTCTCTCAGCCATATCAAAACATGAATCAATATCATTCATTATCTCACAATTTTCATTAAAGGCACCCAAAGCCCTTCTTGATCTCACGCTATTCCTAACAATGTAATCATAAGGATCTCTCCCTTCCATTACCGAAAAGGGGACTTCCCCCTGCTGGGAATCCATGTTAAATACATTGACATCACTGGATGGGAAGTTATGGTCATTAAAATGACAAAATGCTCCTTTTTTTCCTGAAAGCATATGGATTTGTATTAAACTTTCCCTTTAAAGCTTTCAAATAGCCTTTTAAAGAAATTCTAAATAAAGTGAATGTTATTTACATCCACAAGATAATGGATAGTCTGCTGCATGTATTTAGAATTATAGAAATATATTTGTTAATAAAATGAGAAATGATCCTCCCGCTCATCTAAGCTTTATTATGACCACATGGATTTTTGATGTCACGTGTTAACCTTTGACCCCCATTGCAGCTTTATTTTCTGCTTCCCCGAGGTAATGCTTCTTATGGACAAGGAATTGTAGTTTGTATCAGTCCAGCCAGATAAAATAATAGGATTCCTTTCTATAGATCTATTTGGATATGAATCCTTGTGCGGCACTTACCTGTCCTCTCAGTCAGAGATACTTATATATATATATATATATATATACACCTTATTTACAAATCTTTTTGTTTGGTTTTTATTAGCCATTTTGGCCAATCACACAGCAGATTGTATTGGTTTATGGCAGCTGAGTGCCTTTGGACTTTGAGTCCTTAGTATAACTAGTATCTTTACTGGTTTTCTGGCTGGTTAGTTTTTCTAGTATTTCTGTTTAGTCTTCCATCTCTCAGATTTCTTATTATGGAAGTTTTGGAATTTGGAGGTGATTTACCTACATAGAAGTTTTCATTTTTAAGGGCAGACTTGGCCTTATAGAGATTTCACTATTTCACAAAAACCATGATAGCGATTACACTCTAGTCAGCAGGCCGAGAAAACCAATAATGGATATTTTTTTGTGCCATCGCCGTGTATTATTCATGATTTCCCAGCAGCCAATTGTTAGTGTGTCGGTGTATTGGGGAGCGTGTTAACCACTTCCTTTCCATTTTGCCAACAACATTTCAGATTTGCCATATTGTGCAAAATAAAATTGATTTAATCCATCTCTATCTGTTAATATCGATTGACCTGACCTGACTTAGATACTTCACATGTGGCACAGCCTTGGCACTGAGACTGTATACAATCCTAATACACATATTCAGGAATTCATAGAAAATAATAGTTGGTTCCCTAACAATCTGGATACTGTGCTAAATCCCTCCAATGGACACCAGGAGGTGATATTGTGCAAAATAACAACAATGTTTCTGTAAACAAAAAAAACCTAAGACATCTGGGTAATTTACAGCTGTTTTAGGGCTAGGCCACACTGCTGCGATTTTTCTGCGTTTGCGCTTGTGGTTTATTCAAATCATTGGAACGCGCGTTTTCGGGTGCAATGCGATTGGACTTGTGCTTGCGATTTGCGTTCCGCATTTTAAATCGCAATCGCATGCTTTTTACAATACTTAATGAAAAAACGCAAACGCAAAGAAATCACACATGAAATAGCATGTGATTCCGTGAGCGATTGCGTTTGTGTTGCAGTGTGGCTGCCAGTCAGGTACTGTTTTTTTAAACAGCTGATCGCACGGACCTTTAAGCTGGGTACGCACCATACAATAATTAGGCCTGACCGAATGATATTTCAGTGTTTTGGTCAGTCAGGCCAAATTTTTGTATCGTGGCTCCAACCGATCGCTGACCGTTTTTTTGTGCAAATCAGACGAAAGCGCGATCGGACGCGTCGGAAAACCACAAACGATCGTGCTGTCCTCTATGGACCGCACGATCGGTCACGGCTGTCGGACACGGCTGCTTTTTCCGACCGGTCGGAAGCCTTGATTGGTCTGTCAGGAGAAAGAATTGCTGGAAGACAGCCTATGAGCTTAAGGCATTTTTAAAATAGCATAACATTTGTCTTTGTTACCCAAGTTCACTTTTGTTTTTTTGCAACCTATATTAAATTACTATATATCACGATCACTATTCCCTAAGGTTCCCATAACCTTCATCTCAATAATGAGTTTAAGGTTCTTAGACATTACTGGAACCAACAATGCATCCTTTCTAGTAGGAACATCTACAATCTGTGGGAGGTTAGGAACTTAGGGGCCATATTTATAAAGCCGCGGTATCGCCTTTTATCAATTTTAATTTACGATCACGGTCGTAAATGTACGGTTTAATGATCGTAAATTTACGATACTGATTGTTTGCAGTAGTTGCAGTATCACTAAAAAACGATAATGTGGCTTTATAAATATGGTCCAAGGATACCTTTGAGGAGCTGGCAATTCCCCTACTTCAGACTATTTTTTTAGCCTGAAAATCTCGGTTTATACTCAAGTATATACGGTAGTCTTGGAATGTTCCATGTAAAGTTTGTAATCCTTATTGGTATTTACCTGTTGATATCCAATTCTTTCTGAATATCTCAAACACATCAAAAAAGGTATATCTGTTGTATTCAATTAGATCAACTGGACTTGAAATGTAGTTCTTGAAGACGTTTCGCTAGTCATCCGACTGGCTTTCTCAATTCAGAATGACTTGTACAAGAATCTGTGGCAATTATGTACCCTGGAAAATCCCAATTAGCATATCACAGCCAGGTGTTAAGGGTGTGATTAGATAGTGGCTAAGAGGTGTTATAGGAACGCCCAGAGTAAGGTGTTAAAACAGCATTGTACATGGCAGACAGTTGGTGTCGAATCCCCCCACCTCTATTTAGGCTTGGTTTCTTTATTTTCACATAAATGGATGGATGTGCCTCACCAGGGTAGAGGCGATGATACATTGCTCGGTCAATGGCTTTATCCTTTTGAAGCTGTTGTAGTAAGTCTATGACTCTTTTCTTGTAAAAGAGAAAAGAGGGAAAAGCAAGACAGGAGGAAGAACATGGTCATCCCATATGTAGCAGGGGTCTCCGAGAAATTAAGAAGAATTTTCAAAAAACATCGTATCCCTGTCTGCTTTAAACCAAACAACACACTGAGGCAGCAATTGGAACATCCGAAAGACCCAATACCAAAACACAAGAAAAGCGACATCATATATGCAGTGCAGTGCAGTGAAGACTTGTCGAGGTTGAGGCTGAGACAGGTGCAGGATGAGTCACCCAGACCTTCTACACTACACTATCCTGGTCTTTGGAGGGGCACAGCATGGCAACCATAAGGAGCTGGGATGTAAGGTAAGGATATTTGTACACTACAGAGTGGGGCCAGTATGGGGTTAAATTTCAGTTTTGGGGGTGGACATGACTTTAATTTATTATAAGAAACATTTAATATTACATTGTTCGTTCATTACAGCAGGGAAAATGGTGTTTAATTTCATAATCCATCTGTATTCCCTTTGGAGTAGGGTCGTTATATAGTCCCTCCTTCTACTGTGTCTCTCTACCTTCTCAATTATTTGCCATTTTGGTTGTGACTGGTTATGGCCCATTTTGTTTAATGGCGGGATACTGGTGTATCGGTGTAGGTGTTATATTTGTAATTTCTTATGTTGCCCCTATGCTCTTTCATTCTTTCTTTGATTGGCCTTGAAGTCTGTCCCACGTATCCTGACCCGCATGGGCATTTTAGTAAGTAGACCACACCTTTGATGTTGCAATTGGACTGGTAGTACACTTTTATCCTACAGCCATTTGTAGGATGGTAGATACTGTCCCCTTTAATGACGGAGTTACAACATATACATTCAAGGCATGGAAACGTACCATACTTTTTCTCTCCTGTTTCCATCATTTTGTTATCTGTACTTAATTCAGAAGGGCATAAAATATCTTTAATTGTCTTGCCCCTTTTATAACAGAAAGTTGGAGTTTGTGCGAATGTTCTGCCAGGTTCCTTGTCCTTACTTGGGATAGACCAGTATTTTTCAATAATCCTCTTAATTTATTGGCTATGTTTGGAAAATGTGGTAATGAAAGTGGTACTTGTGTTTCCCTTTCAGTAATTCTTCCCTGGGGATCTGTTCTATTGCTTTGGCTTCCCTTTCTATGCTATGCTTTTTGTTCCCCCTAATCAGGAACTTAGAATCTAATCTTTCTTTTGCTTCTCTGTATACATCGTCTGTTGAACAGACCCTTTTTGCGCTCATGTACTGTCCTTTTGGTATGGCCCATATGGTTCCTGGGTAGTGAAAGCTGTTGGGAAGAATGATTTTATTCCTGTGCGTGGGTTTTTGGTACAGTTTAGTACCTATGATGGATATGTCCACATCTAGCTAGTGCAAATGGGTGGGTGATGTTTCCAATGTAAATTTAATTGTTTTATGTTTAAGGTTTGCCTCCCGTACCGTGTACCCAAACTCTTCTATACTGCCCTTCCATATGATTGAAATATCATCAACATACCGCCAGTACTTTAGAATATTTTCTTGGTATCTAGATGTTAGAAAAACTCTCTCTAGTTTATTCACAAAGATATTGGCAAAGGCGGGTGCCATGGTCGCACCCATGGATGTCCCCTGTAGCTGTAGGTAGTAGTCATTACCAAAGCGGAAATAGTTTTTGGTCAGGACTATATTAAAGCAGTCTAACATGAAGTATATGATGAAGGTCTGATTCCAGCAATGCCTCTTCTATGCTCTGCAGATATAAATAGAAAAAACCCTGCATATAGTCCGAAAACCTCGGAGTAGTAAGTATAGTAACAGATATTATAGAGAGTAATATCACAATAGGCCACTTAGTGGCAGTGTTGGATAAATGCTGTAGCTAATAGTGTTACTTGTAACAGTTAATAAATATGTTTACACTGTAACTAAAAGCAACATTTGAACCCTTTTATGATGTGTTTGAGATGTTCAGAAAGAATTGGATATCACAATTTTTTAAACAGGTAAATACCAATAAGGATTACAAACTTTACATGGAACATTCCAAGACTATGTTTGGACACTGGAACTATCACTTGATCTAGATGAACATTGCCACTAGTGATTTCATCCATTTTCTGTATATGGAACTTGTGTGTTTTTGTTATTTACCAACCTACAATGTATTTGATAATATTGTAGGTATATTCACTGTTTAATTCCCCATGGGGCCCCAATATGGAAATTTGGTTTGCATTGGAGATGGCAGAGGAGTTTGGTTAAGGGTATGTCACTTCCTGTGCCCTATAAAAGGTAACTAAGTTGTAACATTGAGTGTGCTTGAGAAAGGACCAGTGGGTCCGAAACATGTTGCACGCGTGTTTTGTCTAAATAAAGCGTTTATACACAGCAATAGTTCTGTGCATGTCGTATGCTACGTTGAATAATACACTATACCTACTCCAATCCATGTCAGGATAATTGAAATCCCCCATGACGAGAACATGTCACAAACCTGCAGCCTTTGCCAACCGCATATGGAGGTGAGCTTCCCTCTCCTCCTCGCTAGAATTCGGTGGCTTGTAACAGACAATTACAATTTACCTACCTTTTTTTCCTGCACAGATGCACCCATATTGCTTCAGCCTTATCATTCATACCCCCAGCTCTTTCATCTTTTAAATTAAACTATTGTTTAACATGCTTACATTCCCGCCATTCTGATTTACTTTACCATACCTAAACAAGGAGTATCTGTCACGAACTTACCTGCCGCTCCGGTCCCGCGCCGGCGTCGTCCTGGACCCGGCGCCCGATAGTAGCATTAGCTACCCTGGCTCCTTACTCACCTGCCTTGGATCCTGCTCCTGCTCCTATACTTACCTTGCCTGCCTCCAGTGACCACCTTACCTGTATCCTGTACTTACCTTGCCAGTATCCAGTACTTACCTTGCCTGCCTCCAGTGACCACCTTTCCTGTATCCTGTACTTACCTTGCCAGTATCCAGTACTTACCAAGCCAGTATCCTGTACTTACCTTGCCAGTATCCAGTACTTACCTTGCCTGCCTCCAGTGACCACCTTGCCAGTATCCAGTACTTACCTTGCCAGTATCCAGTACTTACCTTGCCATTATCCAGTGACTTCCTTGCCTGTATCCAGTACTTACCTTGCCGGTCTCCAGTGACTACCTTGCCTGTATCCAGTTTCCGTCTACTCACCTCATCTGTATCCAGTTACCTACCTTACCTGCATCCAGTATCCAGCCTTCAGTTACCAGCAGCTCCTTGCTCCTGTTTCCAGCCTACAGTTCCCAGCAGCCTCTGTATCCTGCACCTTCCGGACTATCAGCCTCCTCCTAAAGCGTACTGTGAGTACCCGACCGTCCGGCCATTTGTTACAGTATCCTTCTAAATTTACAGCCCATTAATGTGAATCGTTAGCCATGTTTCTGCTATATCATTCACATAATTTTAGTCTAAAGCCATTAGTTCTTATTCTCCTATTTTTCCTGCAAGGCTTGTTGCATTTGTAAACATACATTTATAGATTATTATCATTAAATTTATTTAAACACTTTGCACATGCTATCCACTACTCTATGCTCCCCCTTTCCTCTCCCCTATTATCTTAATAACACCACACATTACACAAAAGACTCCAGCACTCAACTACACAAACTAATATAAATGAATGGGGTAAAAGAATTAGACATGTATGCAAGCGATGATGGGTAATAACCTGCACTGTAGTTCAACAGATCTAATTGAATACAACAGATATAACGGTTCTATGGAAATGTTGTTGACCCCAGAGAGTCACGGTAGAGGCCAAATCCTCATCCTAATATTAAAAGGGCATGTCCACACCTCCACCCCCTCCCAAACTAAAATTTAACCCACTACTGACCCCACTGTGGAGTTAAAAAAAAACCTGAGGTTGTGTGACATGCGAAGAGGAGCCTTTCCCCCTCCCTCCATCTGGATCCATCGGTTGCTGCAATTCCAACTTACTAAAAAAAGATTTAGAACTGTACTTACTGCCCTTTGTTCCTGTAGCGTTTCCCCATTGATGTTCTCCATTAACTGCCTCTCAGCCAATCACAGACGTGGCTGCTGGTCCGGCGACCTGCTTACAGTTCTGTTAAGTAGGGAAGTATCAGAGCACTGGGAGAATGAAGGCATGTCAGGAGAGTTCTAAATCTTTTTTAACAAACTAATACAGTGGTTGGGGGTGGGCAGGGGTAATCTACATAATATCAAAACATTTTATTCAGGCTGGAGATGCCCTTTAACAATTTGGCATTTCATACATAACATCTAGGGCCATATTTATAAACCTATCAATACCGGGGGTTAGTTAATTTACAATCACAATCATACATTTCGTTAATTAACGAATATTCGAACGTAGAATACCGTGTGGTAGTAAACTACCGCAATGGTATTCTATGGGGATCGTAAATCTACGATTTCGGTATTGTAGATTTACGATCAGAATCATAAATTTACGATTGTTAAACCAATCGTCAATCTCCGATCAGTTTAACGATTGTAAATTTACGATACCGATCGTTAAAGTCACGGTATCGCTAAAAAGCAATACTGCGGCTTTATAAATATGGCCCATAGAGACCAGCAACTGTACATGTAACACTTTATCAAAACTACTACTTACTACCCTAACCGCATCTTCCACTACTACAGATGGTTTGTACTCTTAAAGGGGCATGTCCACCCACCAAATCAAAAATTGCACACACTGTAGGCCCCCCCAACCCTAAACGCTATATTAAATATATTACATTAGCCACTGTTGTTCACTCAGCCTCCGCCTCTTCTATTTCTTCCAGGAAGATGAGAAGAGGTGAGATCGGCAGCAGCATCTGTGAAAAGATTTTAATATAGCGTTGGGGGGTGTGTGTGTCCCCTACATTGTGTGCATCATGATGGCAGTGCAGAGGGATCCAAAGAGGGGGAGGGAGGGGGGAGAGATCTCCCCTGGGCACGTCAGAGTCCTCCAGGAGGACAGGGAAGGAGCAGATACCTTATTACACACAGACAGCTCCTACTCTTCAGTTTCCTGGACTTTCAGAAGGCACTGCAAGACAACCATATGGAGATGAGAGGAAAGGTACGGATTTTTTAACACTTCACAGTAGGCCAAATGTTAGTTTGGGGGGTGGACATGCCCTTTAATTCAGTCCCTTGGTAAGGGTGAAGATTCAATAACACTTAACGTGACTTAACGTGACTTTTAGACGTAACTTCCCATGTGTGCGTTACTCACCTTAAGTTTGCGTGTCTAGACAAGCAATTTGCCAAATTTTAACATCATACATGCGTGATCCTAACATGATTTTTCGGACTATTTTTAATGCTACCACAATGATGGTGTTAACCAGACGTAAGGAAAAGGGCTGTGCACGGAGAGGCGGTATTGGCCGACATTGTTATCATGTGATCTCACACTGTCACAGTTTATAGTCACACAGACCACTAACAAATCACCCAAGCATGTATGTAACAAACAAACAACTTATATGTCTGTATGTTGGAAAGTCAAAAGGGAAAATTAGACGTTTTACAATTACAAATAGCACATGTTCTTATGTAGTAGTATTTCACAAAAGGTTATATTATGTACAGGTATCATGTGTCCATCCATATATAGTTATATGTGCCTTTTATTCCATGTACCTATGCTGTGGAAACCCATGGTAATACAATGAGATGCAAATGATCCCGCAAATGTACTACTAAAATCAACAGTAGGTTTTTAAAGTGACTTTCTGACGCGAACCCTTATTTAATATCTATCGCTAGAGCTTTATTGTAGGCTTTATGGACGTCAAGTTTACACCATGTATGGGATAACGGCTCTCGGTACATAGCCCTGCTTGCATTTTATGACTTTTCAAAAATACCAAATCCACCCTCCAAACACAAAAACTCATAGGGTTAGTAGAAGAGCGCCACCCTGTGTTTCCAGCAGTGTTGGCATCATCATCCCCAACAGCAATGAGTTCTGCAGAAGTTTTAGGAAAACCCTTAAATAATAAGCTTTTGACCCATTTTAGTAAATGGCCACAAATCTGGATGTTCTCAGTTCATATCCTGTCTGGATGTTAAAATTAGACTTTTTTTTCTTGATAATTAAAGAAAATCTCATAGACTAACATTAGCAGCGGAGTTTCCAGTTAAGGAAATACAATGTCTGAGACCAATTTCCTTTTTCATTAGAACTAGTCAGTTTTAGTGAAGCTTCATTATTTTCATTATTTGAACAATGGAACATCTCCCTGATGCCTGGAAATTAGAACGTTTAATATTTTTTAATTACAATTATTTTCACATCATTTTCAGCTCGGAGGCAATTAAACAATTTAACTTTTTTATTTTGCATTTTCTACAAGAGAGGCCTGGAATGAAAACATTGCTCTCCCCCCAGAGAAGTCATCTAGTTTGGTGGTGGTGAACAGCATAAGCTGTGCGCAGAAAATCAGCTGACATATAAGCTGCGTCGTGTTGCGCACAAAATTTCAGTTTGTATGCGCACAACAAATATTTTTCTACGCACACAGCTGGTTTCAGGTTAAAGGAAGTATTGGTGTGGCATTGGCAGTAGGGGGACAGACCTCAAGCCTCTTATTGATGAAGTTATGAGGGAAACTGTTCCTACCTCTCTGTAAGCATTAGAATACAAGTGGTGGAAAGTTAAACTTACCGGCTCACCATAACTCTCACCAATCGCGTGTTTGCACTTATTGTAAAGATGAGAAGGATGTTGGGTCTGTCAGAAAGGTCTGCTAGTAAAAAGTTCACAGCTGTTATTTTACTGCAGACAGAGAGGTAGGAATAGGCTACTTTCCCTGTAAATTATAGTTTCCCTTTAACAGGCAACTATTCTGAAAAAATGACTTTGCCTCATCCTAATCTATAAAAAAAAAAAAAAAGTTGCTCTTACTTTGAAGTCCTACTACTTACCGACTCCTTCTATCTGACATGACTTTCGATTAAGTCAAGCATGATCAGTAAACAAAGTGGGAGATTGAATTTCCCATAATGCAACTCATACATACCAACAGTCACAATTCCAGCAAGACTACAGACAGCAGAGTTTACAAAGGTGCGGTGTTGGTTGGGAAGAATTGTAGGTTCCAATAATAAAAAAAAATAAATAAAAACCTTGATAATTTACCAGGTTTTGTTAGCAGAACCACTGAAACATATAAACATCACTCCAAAGAGCTACAAACTGTTCAACTGATAAAAACTAATTTTGCAGAAAACATTCCCATTCAACCCATTCATTGTAAAAGCTGCACTTAAAGGACAACTATACTGTAAAAATTAACTTTTTAAAAATTAAAAGCACCTGGGGAAAGGAGATAGGATTGATTATTCCCACCTCCCAATATTGTTTTGTTGAGGAGCTACAGTTTTCATGTGCCAGCCTATGGTCCTGGGCCATTCTATATTAAAGATAGTGCTGAAGCATTCAGGAAGACTGGCAGAAGTTTTCTTCATCCTGCCGCTCCTCATAGAAAGGATATTGGGAGGTAAAAAGCACCAATCCTACCTCCCTGCCTCATGTACTTTTTATTTTATCTGTTTTTGACAAAACTTTATATGCATTATAGTTTCCCTTTAAATAAATCACATTTGTTGGTAATATATAGCACTGAAAATGCTGATAACATTGCTGTCACAAAATCTACCTCCACCCAGTCAAAACACAAGTAGCCAATCAGAGAGAACTGTCTTGGGCCAGAGGTTCCTACAATATCTATAAGAGTCCTTATAAATACGTTTCTGTGCAGTATATAAGTGTTGATTTTTTTTGCAAGTAAATTGCCAAAAAAAAATCATTCAGAGGGTGATGAGCATAGATTAAAAAACTCTCTTTTATTAGGAATGGGGAAATACCAGATCATTCCAATTGAAATCTTATTTAATAATACATGAAATATCATGACCAATCATGTTCCATCTTAGGACCATGTGTCTTCAATCTGTGAACCCAGGAAATATTTACAACCATTTTCACACTGTTGTACACTGAATAGACATGGGAACAATATAACATGTTTGTAAAAATGTATCTTATTTAAAATACCAGCCCCAATAGAAAGCTGACCCTGACCCTTAGCATGCTGGTAGCCCTGTTATTAGAGCTGGGGCCACAAAACTAGAATTCCTGTTTTAAGATTTGCTTCCACGTCTAGTGAAACCTAATAATATCAGATGACTTATAACTATGCATATGTCACAGTAAATGATCATATGAAATGTGACATCATTAAAGTATGACAGCGAGGAAGGGCACCTGGACTGTGCAGACTGGGGCCCCAACACAAATCACATGTCTAAATGTCAATAAACTAAATATTCCAAAACCTAAGATTATCCACAAAGCAATCACCCAGTCCAAGGGCAAGTAATCTACAGGAGGCACAGTTATTACTGCAGAAGAAAAGATACAGTCAATATGTTTTTACTTAGAGGTCCAAAAGCCAACATCACTGTTTCTAAGAAATAGCACAGGTAAGGTAAACAGACAAAGAAGGACCTATTTAACATTATTCTCTAGGGCCCCATTTTGCAGTGTAATTATTCTATGGCTGCCAACCTATTTTTATATATTTTATCTTATATTCTTTTGAGGCAGGGCTGAATACATGGAACCAGATAGCCAATCTAGAGTTATCTGATTGGCTTAAATTGTCAAAAATAATGGGCCCACATTTGTTTTCAGTCTTTCTATTCCCAAGTATACAACAAAGCAAATAAAAATGGAAACTTAGGTATAAATCGCCACCCAAAACTACAATAGTAATCTGTAATACAGCAAAAAGACGCTCTCCCCCTTCCCTCTGCCTCTCAAAAGTTTATGCCTCCTCTTCAAGTTCTCCAAGCTGTTTTACAAGTTTTTACATGCTCAGAGGAGACAGATAGGAAAATAGCAATCAGTCATTGGCTGTGATGTCATCTGTTACATCGATGACTGACAGCTGCTAACTGGAAGAACCAGGAAGCAGAAAATAAGGCAGCATTTAAGGTTAGACTTACATCTCTCAAATTTCTGGCTATTGCAGTTTTAAGGTGATTTACCTATCAACAATTTTTCATTTGAGGCATAAATTTACCCCTTAATTTTTAAACTTGCAGCATTCACAGACATACACATTAATATAGTTATATGTAATATGTAAGCAGAGCAGGGTTCATGCAGAGCTCAAATGGGGCCCAAGGCACAAGTCAGATCTTTAGAGCCCCCCTAAAATTCCATTACACAAATATCACTATTGTAACTGTCTCTGACACCACCAGCACAGCCCCTCTGGAACCACCAGCGCATCCCCTCTGGCACCACCAGCACATCACCCAGGAACCACAGCACATCCCCTCTAGCACTGCCAACACATACCCCCCTGGCACCACCAGCACATCCCCCCTGGCACTACCAGCACATCCCCCACCACCAGGATGTGCTAGTTCAAAAAATGTAGCAAAATAATGTGTAAGATGGTGTTAATGCAGTGTGGGGATACTGTTTATCTTTTAATATTGTTCAAATGTGTCTGGGTGTATTTTTAGAGATGTCACTATGACATCAACATGACATCCTTATTTTGCATGGATTTGTATTTAGACCCAAAGAAGCATTGCACTTGCTGCAAATTGTGTTCTATAATTTTGCTCAAATATGCCTGGGTGCATTTTTTTGTGACGTCACTATAACATTAGCATGACATCAACATGGCATCATCATTTTGCACAAATTAGGATTTTGATCCAAAAAAGCAAACGTTTTATTCTATATATTTTAATAGTGTTCAAATATGCCTGGATGCATTTTTAGTGATGTCACTATGACATCAGCGTGACATCATAATTATGTATGATGTCACTATGACATCAGAATGACATCATAATTTTGCAGAGATTTGAATGTTGACCGTAAAAAGCCTTGTATTGGTGTGATATCTTATTCTATATCTTTTAATATTGTTCAAATTTGTCATGGTTTATTTTTAGTGATGTCACTATGACATCAACATGACATCCTTATTTTGCATGGATTTGTATTTAAAGAAGCATGGCACTTGGTGCAACTTTTTATTCAATATATTTAAATTTTGTTCAAATGTTTTTTGTGATGTCACTATGACATCAGCATGACATCATCATAATTTTGTACTGATTAGGTCACTATGACATCAGCGTGACATCATAATTATGTATGATGTCACTATGACATCAGCATGACATCATAATTTTGCACAGAATTGAATTTTGACCCTAAAAAAACTTGTAATTGGTGTGATTGCTTGTTCTATATCTTTTCATAGTGTTCAAATGTGGATTTGGATTTTGACCCAAAAAAGCATTGCACTTTGTGTGATTTCTTCTTCTATATCTCTTAATATTTTTAAAATGTGTCTGGGTGCATTTTAAGTGATGTTGCAATGACATCGGTATGACATCATCATTTTGCAAAGATTAGAATTTTGATCCAAAAAAGCATTGCACTTGTTGCGACATCTTATTATATATCTTTTAATGTTTTTTAAATGTGTCTGGGTGCATTTTTAGTGATGTTGCTATGACATCAGCATGACATTATCATTTTGCACAGATTTGGACCCAAAAAAGCATTGCACTTGGTTCAAATTTTGTTCTATATCTTTTAATTGTATTCAAATATGCCCGGGTTCATTTTTTGTGAAGTCACTATGACATCAGGATGACATCATAATTATGTATAATATCCCTATGGCAACAGCATGACATCAACATTTTGCACAGATCTGCATTTTGTCATAAAAAGCCTTGTACTTGGTGTGATTGCTTATTCAAATGTGTCTGAGTGCTTTTTATAGTGATGTCACTATGACATCATCACTTTGCACAGATTTGGAATTTGGCCCAAAAAAGCATTGCACTTTGTGTGATTTCTTATTCTATCAGGGTTATTCAATAAAAGTTCTTATTGTTTAAAATGGTGCAGCTTTGGATTTTGACTGAAAAAAAAGCATTGTACTTGGGTCAAATTTTGTTCTATATATTTTAATTTGTTCAAATATGCCTGGGTTAATTTTGAAGTGATATGACATCAGCATGACATAATTTTGGACAGATTTGAATTTCACCCTAAAAGGCTTTGTACTTGGTGTGATTGCTTATTCTATATCTTTTAATGGTGTTCAAATATGTCTAAGTGAATTTTTTGTCATGTCACTATAACATCATCATTTTTCACAGATCAGGATTTTGATCGAAAAAAGTATTGCACTTGGTGCCTCTTCTTATTCTATATTATTGTAGTGTCCAAATGTGATTGGGTGCATTTTTAGTGATGTCACTATGACATCAGCATGACATCATAATTATGTATGATGTTACGATGTCATCAGCATGGCATAATTTTGCACAGATTTGAATATTGACCCTAAAAAACCTTGTTTCATTTCTTATTCTATATCTTTTAATATTGTTCAAATGTGTCTGGGTGTATTTTATAGTGATGTTACTATGACATCAACATGACATCATTTTTTTGCACAGATTTAGATTATGACCCCAAAAAAGCATTGCACGTGGTTCAAATTTTGTTCTACATCTTTTAATTGTGTTCAAATATGCATGGGTTAATTTTTTTGTGATGTTACTATGACATCAGCATGACATCATAATTATGTATGATGTCACTATGACATCAGCATGACATCATAATCTTGCACAGAATTGAATTTAACCCTAAAAAGCCTTTCACTTGGTGTGATTGCTTTTAATAGTGTTCAAATGTGTCTTAGTGCGTTTTTTATAGTGATGACACTATGACATCATTTTGCACAGATTTGTGTGATTTCTTATTCTATATTTTTAATTATTTTAATATTGTTCAAATGTGTCTGGGTGTGTTTTTGTCACTATGACATCAGCATCATAATTTTGCACAGAATTGAATTTTGACCCTAAAAAAGCTTTTACTTGGTGTGATTTCTTATTCTTTATCTTTTAAAATTGCTAAAACGTGTCTGGGTGTATTTTTTTTAGTGATGTCACTATGACATTAACATGACATCCTTATTTTGCATGGATTTTGACACAAAGAAGCATTGTACTTGGTGCAAATTTTTATTCTATATATTTTAATTGTGTTCAAATATGCCTGGTGCATTTTTTGGGATGTCAATATGACATCAGCATGACATCATCATTTTGCACAGATTAGGATTTTGATCCAAAAAAGCATTGCATTTAGTGTGATATCTTATTCTATATCTTTTAATATTTTATTTAAATATGTCTGGTTGCATTTTTAGTGATGTAACTATGACATTAGCATGACATTATCAGTTTGTACAGCTTTTGGATTGTGACACAGAAAAGAATTTCACTTAGTGCGTCTTTTTATTCTATACATTTCAATAGTGTTGAAATGTGCCTGGGTGCATTTTTTAGTGATGTCACTATGACATCAGCATGACATCATAATTGTGTAAGATGTCCCTATGACATCAGCATGACATCATAATTTTGCATAGAATTGAATTTTGACCCTAAAAAGCATTGCACTTGTGACATCTTATTCTATATCTTTTAATATTTTTTAAATGTGTCTGGGTGCATTTTCAGTGATGTTGCTATGATATTAGAGATGGACTAGAACTTGAACCCGAGTTCGAGCCGAACTATTCGAGTTTGAACGAATTCGGACTTTTCGAACTATCCCGGACCCGGATTTTCGATATTTTCCAGACTTTAGATAATTATCGAATGTTTGACTGTTCGAGGAAATCGAATATGCGAGTAAAATGCCTATTATACCTATACACGAGCATCGAATCCGCAAGTAAAATGTCCATTAAAACCTATACACGAACATCGAATCCGCAAGTAAAATGTCCATGATAACTTGGCGCAAGCATCGAATCCGTGAGTAAAGTGTCCATTAAAACCTATACGCGAGCATCAAATCCGCGAGTAAAATGTCCATGATACCTAGGTGCAAGCATTGACTGTTCGAGGAAATCGAATATGCGAGTAAAATGCCTATTATACCTATACGCGAGAATCAATCCGCAAGTAAAATGTCCATTAAAACCTATACACGAACATCGAATCCGCAAGTAAAATGTCCATGATAACTAGGCGCAAGCATCGAATCCGCGAGTAAAGTGTCCATTAAAACCTATACACGAGCATCAAATCCGCGAGTAAAATGTCCATGATACCTAGGCGTGAACATCGAATGTTTGAACGTGAGAGCTCGAAAATAGCACGAGTGAGAGTAAAATTGATTTTCGAATGTCCTGGATATTCGAACATGTTCCCCAGACCATTTCCCTGGTCCCACAGCCATTTACATTAAGTTACCATTGATATTTTTATTGTATTTCATTCAAACTTTTCAAACTATTTGACTCCCATTGACTTTAATGGGTCCGTTTTAGAACTTTTGAACTTTCCATATAGTTCAAAATTCGAAAACGGACCGAACTTTTGAAAGTTCAGCTATCTCTATATGACATCAGCATGACATCATCATTTTGCACAGATTTGGATTTTGACCCAAAAAAGCATTGCACTTGGTTCAAATTTTGTTCTATATATTTTAATTGTATTCAAATATGCCCGGGTTCATTTTTAGTGAAGTCACTATGCCATCAGCATGACATCATAATTATGTATGATGTCACTATGACATCAGCATGACATCAACATTTTGCACAGATCTGCATTTTGTCATAAAAAGCCTTGCTTATTCTATATCTTGTTATAGTATTCAAATGTGTCTGAGTGCTTTTTATAGTGATGTCACCATGACATCATCATTTTGCACAGATTTTGAAGCTTTGCACTTTGTGTGATTTCTTATTCTATATCTTTTAATATTGTTCAAATGTGTCTGGGTGTATTTTTTGTGATGTCACTATGACATCAGCATGACATCATAACCATGTATGATGTCAATATGACATCAGCATGACATCATAATTTTGCACATTATTGAATTTTGACCCTAAAAAGCCTTGTATTTGGTGTGATTGCTTGTTCTATATCTTTTCATAGTGTTCAAATGTGTCTGAGAATTTTTTTTAGTGATGTCATTTTGCACAGATTTTGATTTTGACCCAAAAAATCATTGCACTTTGTGTGATTTCTTCTTCTATATCTTTTAATATTTAAAATGTGCCTGGGTGCATTTTTAGTGATGTTGCAATGACATTGGTATGACATCATCATTTTGCACAGATTTGGATTTTGACCCAAAAAAGCATTGCACTTGGTTCAAATGTTGTTCTATATCTTTTAAATGTTTTCAAATATTTCCTGGTTCATTTTTAGTGATGTCACTATGACATCAGCATGACATCATAATTATGTATGATGTCACTATGACATCAGCATGACATAGTTTTGCACAGATTTAAATTTTGACCCTAAAAAAACTTGTACTTGGTTTAATTTCTAATTCTACTGTATATCTTTTAATATTGTTCAAATATGTCTGGGTGTATTTTATAGTGATGTCACTATGACATCAACATGACATCATTTTGTTGCACAGATTCAGATTATGACCGAAAAAAGCATTGCATGTGGTTCAAATTTTGTTCTATATCTTTTAATTGTGTTCAAATATGCCTGGGTTAGTTTTTTGTGATGTCACTATGACATCAGCATAACATCATATTTATGTATGATGTCACTATGACATCAGCATGACATCATCATTTTGTACAGCTTTGGATTTTGATCCAAAAAAGCAGTGCATTAAGTGCATCTTCTTATTCTATATATTTTAGTAGCATGGAAATATGCCTGGGTGCATTTTTTTGATATCACTATGACATCAGCATGACATCATCATTTTGCACAGATTAGGATTTTGATCCAAAAAAGCATTGCACTTAGTGCAACATCTTATTCTTTATCTTTTGATATTTTTTTTTAAATGTGTCTGGTTGCATTTTTAGTGATGTCACTGACTTTAGCATGACCTTATAATTATGTATGATTTCACTATGACATCATCATGACATCATCATTTTGCACAAATTTAGATTTTAACCTAAAAAAGTATTGCACTTTTTAATTGTGTTCAAATATGCCTGGGAGCATTTTTTTGTGATGTCACTATGCCATCAGCATGACACCATCATTTTGCACATATTAGGATTTTTAATTGCACTTAGTGAGTCTTCTTATTCTATATATTTTGGTGCATTTTTAGTGACGTCACTATGACATTAGCATGACATCATAATTATGTATGATGTCACTATGAAATCAGCATGACATCATAATTTTGCACAGAACTTAAAAGCACTGCACTTGATGTGATATTTTTTATTTTATATCTTTTAATATTGTTCAAATGTGCCTGGGTGTATTTTTTTTGTGATGTCACTATGACATCAACATGACATCATAATTTTGCATAGATTTGGATTTTGGCCCAAAAAAACATTGCACTTGGAGTGGCTTCCTATTCTATTTCTTTTAATATTGTTTAAATGTGTCTGGGTGCATTTTTTATGATGTCACTATGACATCAGCATGATATCATCATTTTGTACAGATTTGGATTTTGACTGAAAAAAAGCATTGCATTTGGTGCATCTTCTTGTTCTTTATCTTTTACGAGTGTTCCAATATGTCTAGGTGCATTTTTAGAGATGTCACCGGGACATTAGCATAATATCATAGTTTAGTTTTGTACAGAATTGAATTTTGACCATAAAAAGAATTGTACTTGTTGTGATTTCTTATTCTATATATTTTAAGAGTGTTCAAATGAGTCTGGGTGCATTTTTTAGTGATGTCCCAGCACGAGTATTCTAAAAAGAGGAACAGTGTACTAAGAACCATATTCTACTACAATGGATAAAAAAAGTCTCTTGTTTACCCATTTAATGAAACAGGTACAGGGATTTCTTGGGTCAGACAGAGACCAAGACAAAGTCCTAGAGCCTTACCATATGTTGTTTATTGGTCTTCAAATGCCTTGTGTATTTTACTGGCAGCAACTGGAGTTATCAGTGCAAGAGAGGGAAATGGACTCTCAGTCTTTTTTTTTCAGACCAAGTTGACGGGGAATTTCATGTTATTGTTCTGTTTAAATATAACATGGAAAACCCTGCAGTGCAGAGAGGAAGAGAGAGGCAGAGGAAATCAGGACGGACATTACACAATTGAGATTTAAAGGAGGACTAAACTTTACATTATTAAACCTGATGTAAAAGTTTTACTCTCCACAACAGTTTTACATTGTAAGTTTCTTTTCTAGTAAGTTGCATTTAGTTATAGATTATGTAACTAAGTAGGTTTGAATGATGATGCCCATGTAGGCTTAAAATAGCCACGCGGCCACGCTCCCTGACCCCAGTATTCAGTGTCTCTATGTACAGAGTCTCTAGCTTCTGTTTTTATCCAATGATAAAGTTTTTAAATGAACCTGCTTTATTTTACCTGGTGACAACATATAAATGCAATGCTATTAGAAACACACAGCCCCAAAAGTCACTGGTTCAAATCACCTGGCTTCCTTTTGAAACAAAACAAAATAGTTTATTGCTTTTTTTGTTTGTTTCTATCGTGTTTCTATAAAAATATAACATTTCTACATACGCACAAACATTATATATAGCAGGTCTGTTTCTTATTTACCAACCAGTGTAAGTATATATATATATATATATATATATATATATATATATATATATAATGTTTGTGCGTATGTAGAAATGTTATATAATAACAGCCTTCCTGGAGCAATACAAAACATTCAACTGATTTTACTGGCATTTTTTCCTAATAAAAAGATAAAGATTCTAAATCTACTTTCATCTTCTGCATGTGCATCACTGCTAAAGTGCTGGTTTTAGAAAACTAGACCATTGGGTCACAGGTTCAAATATTCCCCCCCCCCATTATGTTCCTAGCAAAAGATAAACAAGCTCATTTACCCAGACTCACTGGGCAAATATATGGAGTTAAAGTCACGCTAACTGGTTCGCTACCGGCAAATACAGCAAATAGCTGTCATAAAAATCCTGCAGTGGGTAAATCCCAGTCGCAAACGCGATATTGAATAGCGATAGGAGCATTTATCGAGAGCAAAAGCCTCTCTGGGTAAATGAGCCTGATAGACTATACATGTAATCCAGCTTTACAGTGTAAAGTTGGTAGAATGAGACCAATATTACAGACAGTGCTGTGATGCTGTAATCCTTGCACCACAACATGTTTCGACACTTGAGAACAGGTACCTGATACCTGAAACATGTCACAGGGCAAGTATTACAAATAAACTCTTCACAGCACAGTTTGTAATATTGGTTTCATTCTGCCATCTTTATCTACACTGCAAAGTACCCAGGGTTGCAAGTGGAGACCCATATACTGTATAGATAATTAAGTCTAAGTAAGAAAGCTACATCGGCACTGGTACTGTAGTCCAAACTTCACATTCACATTCCACCTAGTGTCTCTTGTAGGTTAGTGGTAGAAAACTTTCATTTTAGCAAGACACAGTACATGACTTTGCAGGTTCAATTTCCCAGACTTCATTTTATTTTTTACTAAAATATTAATATTCTGTTACTTACATCCATGCTAGCTAAGAACTAAACTGCAAAGATTATCTATTCTTTTTTGCATGAAAGCAAAGGAATTTATTGTTGTTGTTGACAGGAGTATTTGTAATATGTTTACACAAATACTGCACTGAAATCTGTGTTCTGTGCCAGAGAGAGGGATGATCTCTGAGCTGTAAAATGATTGGGTGTCAGCTTCTAGAAAGCAAAGCTGTAGATCCCTGTGAAGTGTACTCTGTACACCTAGCTGGGTGTGCCAGGGGCATAACTGCAGGGGTCTGGGCACTCCCCCAGCGAGATTGGAGGTCAGGCCCCTGACCCACTCCCCTCCACGATCAGCTGTTTTTAAACAAAAGCAAAAACAAACTTTGGGTCAGGTCTTTTAAAGAGCTGATAGCGCATGTCTCCTTCATACGCGCAATCAGCTGTTTAAAAACAGCTGATTGCGGAGGTTGTGGACTTGTGGCGGGCCCTCCTACCATCCAGGGGTGATAATTACGCCACTTGGGTGTGCCCTGCTAAGGTAGATTATGGGATCTGACCCCTTGCACCCACAGGTCAATTTTACAAATCACCCAGCAGCCAAAGCAATGGGAAAGGTGAGACATAGCATTTGGTATCTTTGTGAATGTGCTCCTTCTATTGTGCAATATTGTCTTGAGACTTTAGTTCCCCTTTAATAAGTGCCTTGTATTGTAATTTACACAAGGATGGCAGAAAAGATCAAATAACATACCAATATATATATATATATTTGTTTTATAAGATTCGTATTTATGTCATTTTTATTACAGACAGCTTAGAATTTTAGTTTTTCCCACTTACAGAACAGTTATACTTTCCTATGACCATAAAACCTAGAGAAGAATAGGTTGTCAGTTTGCCAGCAGAGCTGTTATGTAAACGTCGGGAAGGAAATTCTTAAAGCCCTGACTAGAAAGTAGAAAATGAAAATATTTTATTAACAAAAGATGTAAACTAGGTCGAGCAGGGTGGCTGTCTAGTCTTCAATCTTTGTGGCCACCAGCCAACTGGTCTAGTGGAAATTCGGTAAAGGCAATTGAGTCCTTTTTGGTTTCTCGTGTTTTTGTGGTAAATTGTTACTTTTAATGCTTTAATCATCAAGGCCATGTTTTTTATGTGGGGTTTGAGGCTTCCTTGCCCTAATTTTCCATAATATAGGGCAGTACGGTGGCTAAGTGGCTAGCACTGAGTTCATTTCCACCCTGGCCACATATGGTTTGTATGTTCTCCTCATGCTTGTGTGAGTTTCCTCCAGGCACTCCAATTTACCCCACAAAAATGTGCTTAGATTGTAAGCTATTTGGGGCAGGGCCTGATGTGAATGTATACATGTAATTGTAAAGCGCTATGGAAGATGTTGGCGTTCAGCAGAAATATATAAGCTTTTAAGAAAAAAGCAGTATCTTCAATAAATGTATCCTATATAAAGTCTATATACTTACCTATAGTGACACCCTTTTACTGCCAGTCTCTAGAGACATTTCTAAGAGGAACATTGGAATATTAGATGGCATCTATTGTAATCCTGCCCATAAGTGTTGGTCAACTTCATTTGTCCTTTGGAAACATTTCTATTATTCCCAGTCAGGTGGAAATAATCATTCTCACCTCCCTGTGAATAAAAGAAACAGATGCAAATTACTTACTACAATAAATCTGGTTTAGTGACCCTTTAAGTGGAATGAACTCCAACGTAAGGCTTTGTTTGGACAAGGATTTGGACTTCTAGAGCTGTGCTCCCACATCGTCCTTAGAACTTTGTACATGGAAATATATTGAATAATATAAGATGTTCTTCTGCCATATGTTCCTATAGAGCTGCATCCTGCATTAAAGGGCATGTCCAACCCTTTTCTCCCGCAACCCGAAACTCTCTGCCTGCATAAAGCCCCATTTCAACCACCACACCCCTAACCACGCCTACTTTATGACATAATACACGACACACGTCTGCCCTGCCTCTTCCCACCCCTTTGATGACATCATTGACATGCAGGCCCCCCATGCCCCCTTCCCACCCTCCTCTACCCACCCTGTCACATTTGGCAGAGTGGGATGTCTGTGATCCTTCCTTCTCAACCACAGGTTTATGACATCATCACTATGAAAACCATGTACTGTAATTTAACTGCATTAGTGCTGGTCGGGGGCATATGTAGACATTTTGGCACATTACCCAGAAGTAGCTAGAAAGTAGGCATGGCTAAGTAGGTTTGAGTTATTTGTGAGGAAGCTATAATGAGTATACAGAGGTATTTTTTACCAGTTACTCACAAAGTCCCCATTAATCTATTTTGTAAAGAATAGGAAACACGCCTTATTACCAGAGCAGGATTATCCACAAGGCAACCCTAGGCAACTGCCTAGGGCCCAGGAAACATCTGGGGCCCAGCTTCAAAAGCAGTAACAATTATAGTCTATACAATATATTTAATAAAAAAGGGCCCCTAAATGATGGCCCTGCCTAGGGCCCCACATGACATTAATCCATCTCTGCTTATTACGCGCCTGGTCAGCCTGTTTCCCCTCTCAGGACCCAGGGAAACTTCCACCCTGAAACAAATGTTTCAACTTGATAGACTTGAACCTCTGTTGCAAGTAATAATTATATAACTTTTTTTAAGGAGGATTTGTTTGTTCTCCTGCTATATAAAACACATTTGAAAGAAGAAAAAAAACTCTTATTCACTTTTTATCTAACACTGTATATGTTAAGTCCGGTATTGGGGGCTGATTACACTCGTTCTACTGACCATTCTCCTCCTTACACTCACACATTCTCTAGCGACTACCAGTCTGATAGAATTGGTAGGCTACAGTAGGTCCCAATTAATCAAATTAATTAAAGCAATATCTGACATGTATTAATGGCAATGCCTTTAAATATCTCTTTACTTCTCTCTGTACCAGGAACAGTCCATTGTCCTCTTTGACCCAAGATAATTCTGTGTTTGGAAATATCTGTCAATCTGTGATCCTGTCTAGGCTCTTACATAGAATCCCGGCAGCATTGAAGGGTTGCATCGAAGCTGTCTCTACGGATATGTTTTTTTCTTTTAGGTAAAGAATGTGTTTAATATTAAAGTATTATATATAGTATTATCAGTATTACAGCATAGTATCAGGTATTTTTCACAAATGTTTGCCAAGCAGATGTCCATCATTTTATGTTTTGTAACTTAAGGTTACAAAAGGACTCCGATTGGTTGTTTTTTTTAATTCCCTCAGTGCCACCTACACTGCCAATTAGTAAACTCAGTCTGACAGCCCATAAGATCATTATGACCAATAGGAACCAACAGATGCCTTTAGTTTTTGACTTGTGTTAATAGATTCAAAAATAACTGTGCTCCATCTTTTTAGTTCAATGTTTGTCCTGCATCAGTTTTAGCTACAGGGAAGCTGTACTGCATACATGTACCATAAACAGCCAAACTTAAAGGGTAACTTCAGCCTCAAAATAATTTACACATTTAGAAAGATTACCCACCCCTGGGTTTACTTTGTATGTCCTGCACCAGCGCATTGGGGTTAAGAGAGCATCTTTGTCAAGGGGCTTGGCCAGTGAATATATTCAAAATAACGTGTGGACACCCTTTAATTATAAATGAAGATGAGGCAAATCTATTTTTTTCTGTTGGCACGGACAGCAACATTTCCTTCACGAACTGTAGTAACACCTGCTCCTTTCCAACCCTATTTCTACCTGGAGTAGATTTTATTACTATAAACAACTGTCCCAGCACTAGCAGGAAGAGCCCTCACTCAATAATGTAATGATATATACTGAGGCCATGTTTGAATGAATATACGATAAAACCTATATACTTTCATTGGCGCCCTATGGGTGCAGCTGAAGGTTGTTTACTGTACAATCTTTGAAACTTTTGGGGAAAAATTAACCAAATAGTAGAGAAAAACAACAAGAATCTTAACTTCTCTAGGGTTTAAATTCTAGACCCTGGTCAGTACAATAGAAGTTAACAGAGATGAGGTCATCACTGGGATCAAGTAGAAGAATTCGATAGGTTAAAGGTCAAGGTTAAGAATTATGATTGGATCATGTTTTTAATAAAGGTAGTCTTGTTTTCAAGATTCCCTATAGACATACTTTTTGTATTGAAGCCTATTTTGATCAACCCTTCATTTACTATACACTGTGGCCTTTGACTGATCTATCAAAAATGAGACCCAGACGTAGCCAAGATCCACCCTTAAAATAAAATGTAAGAAACCAATGCAGAGCGTGGCTTTATGGTGCCTATTTAAAAAGTTCAACACTTTGCATATGTCAGTAATCTGCAGCAACCAATTAGATGTAAACAATTGTTTTCAACCTATGGTAGACCAGTAAAAATGTATCTTGTGATTCGTTGAGGCAAAATAACACCACTTATTACATAAGCCTGTAAATTGGATATATTGTATTGCATATTGTATTGCATTGGTGTGGATCTAACTAGGAGGAGGGCTCAAAATAATTTGGCCAACTTATCAAACTAATTGATTTTATTTATCAAGGGTTCGACTTGATGGACATATGTCTTTATTCAACCTCAATTACTATGTTACTATGTATGTTTAGCAGGCTGTTTGTAGTAGCAACCTTATGGAGGTAGCCAATATGCAGTTAGAATTGTTTGTGCATTAGAATTCTATTTTTTTATGTATTAACTAGGAGGAGTTTAAATGTTTGGCTCAATACCAGTTCCTTAAACACTGCACAATTCTGTTTAAATATTATGGATTTTTATGCTATTTAAACATTCATGTGAGCAGAGTCAGACTTATAGATGCTAACAGTAAAGCAGTACGTTGGCATAAAAAGCAAACACAAATATGACATGTTACTTAAAGGGCATGTCCAACAAAAAACTGGTGACTTGTCAGTTATCTGCCTGAAACCCAAACTGTTATTTTTACCAGTTTATTACATGCATTTTTAACCAGATATTTAATGATAAGTTTTTTTTCGCATTATGGAAAAGGTATCTGCCTTCACCCTTGGCTCACAGAGCTTTTATAAGCTTGAGCATGTGCAGAGGAGGCAGCAGAGGAATCAGCATTCAATTATTGGTTGTGATGTCAGCAGTCTCCATCTTGACTGCAAGGAGCAGTCAACCCGAACATTGGGCAGCTGCACGCTCGTTATGAAAAGCAGCCACACACAGTACCGATAAAGACCGTCGGATCCAACTGTATCAGGGCTTTATCGGTACTGTTTACATCTAGTTTTACACTGCCAGAATGAAATCAATAATTAAATACATTGCTGGATTGCTGGATCTGGTCTAGAGTGGCATTTCCGTGTTCAGAGATCTGACTATACACAGTGTAACATACTACGTAATACAGATTGCAAGATAGAGAACAAATCCCTGACCCAAGAGTTATAACCTTTTTAAAGAAAAATTTGATTCGATTCCCTAGAATATTAAAGGGTGTGTTGTTTAAAAAGTATAAATCGAATATCTACAAAACGGGTGGACAGATTGGAAAAAGAAACACATGTTGGGGAATGGGATGAATTGTAGTTTAATAATATGAGATTTTTAAAAGTTTGAATTTGGACACTATAGTTGCCCTTTAAAGTCTATGGAAGATTTTTTTTGAGGTCGGTCTATAGAAGATAACTTGCAGACACAACCCCCTTGTGACATAGAAAAATGACATTTGAAAGCAAAATAAATGTCCTCCACGCAATCAGATTAATACATATACTGTAGTTCTGGTTGGTACAGGGACACTATATAATATTGAGAATTACTGGTATTAATACATATACTGTAGTTCTGGTTGGTACAGAGATACTATATAATATTGAGATTTACTGGTATTAATACATATACTGTAGTTCTGGTTGGTACAGGGACACTATATAATATTGAGATTTACTGGTATTAATACATATACTGTAGTTCTGGTTGGTACAGGGACACTATATAATGTTGAGAATTACTGGTATTAATACATATACTGTAGTTCTGGTTGGTACGGTGATACTATATAATATTGACAATTACTGGTATTAATACATATACTGTAGTTCTGGTTGGTACAGGGATACTATATAATATTTAGAGTTACTGGTACATATACTGTATACGGATACATATACTGTAGATCTGGTTGGTACAGGGATACTATATAATATTGAGAATTACTGATATTAATACATATACTGTAGTTCTGGTTGGTACAGGGATACTATACAATATTGAGAATTACTGGTATTTATATCTGTTGTATTCAATTAGATCAACTGGACTTGAAGTTTAGTTCTTGAAGACGTTTCGCTAGTCATCTGGCTTTCTCAATTCAGAATGACTTGTACAAGAATCTGTGGCAATTATATACCCTGGAAAATCCCAATTAGCAAATCACAGCCAAGTGTTAAGGGGCGTGATTGGATAGTGGCTAAGAGGTGTTATAGGAATGCCCAGAGTAAGGTGTCAAAACAGCATTGTATATGGCAGACAGTTGGTGTCGAAGCCCCCCACCTCTATTTAGGCTTGGTTTCTTTATTTTCACATAAATGCTCTGATTTGTATGTGGGGGAGACCAAACAACAACTGCATCAACGTATGGCCCAGCACAGAAGAGCCAATTCCTCGGGTCAGGACTCAGCCGTGTACCTGCATCTTAAGGATAAAGGACATACCTTTGAAGATTGTAATGTTAACATATTGGCAAAGGAACGGGACTGGTTCAAGAAAGGTGTTAAGGAGGCCATTTATGTGAAAATAAAGAAACCAAGCCTAAATAGATGTGGGGGGGTTCGACACCAACTGTCTGCCATGTACAATGCTGTTTTGACACCTTACTCTGGGCGTTCCTATAACACCTCTTAGCCACTATCTAATCACGCCCTTAACACCTGGCTGTGATATGCTAATTGGGATTTTCCAGGGTACATAATTGCCACAGATTCTTGTACTAGTCATTCTGAATTGAGAAAGCCAGTCGGATGACTAGCGAAACGTCTTCAAGAACTAAACTTCAAGTCCAGTTGATCTAATTGAATACAACAGATATACCTTTTACCACTTGGCTTTATAAATGGAAACAGACCATGCATGGAACAAGCTATGGCTCCAAGGGGCTTCGGCACATGGTAAAGTGATTCAATAGTAAAAATGGAGAAATACGGATTTCAAACAAGGTGGTTAGTTGTTTTTTTTGGTGGTTTTACCATTCGGTAGTTTGCTGCCAGAACATTTAGACAGTTATACATTGGTTTGAAAATTCTAATTATGAATTATTGTAAGTAATATAAGGGAGAGATGTTTTCATGTAAACTCTTTTGTGTTTTACAAGGAGGGGGGCAATGACGGTCTAATTGTGGTTATTATTGTGGATTTATATAGCGCCAACATCTTCCATGACACTTTACAATACATTAAATACATTCTAATACATATTATACAAAGTCATACTTATTACATACACAGGTAATACATAATATACGTACACAGAATGACCGTGCAATACCGTGTATTATATCTCCCCCATAGTTCATGCTGATCCAGGGATTTTTTCGATTGCCATTTACTAACCAGCGGTATCGGAAACCTCTGATGCCGCGAGTTACTGTTAATGTACGGCTGTGTCCGTACAATACCATAAACCGTATTGTATAGACAATGATACAATTACGATCGCAATCATCCTTTTACGACTGAAATCATAAATGAGCAATTTCGGAAGTAAAAATTGTCAATCTTTAAAGACACCGTAATGCTACTTAGTGATACCACAGCTTTATAAGTATTTCCCTTAGAGCCCCAAAGTACTTTATGGCGATATGCGTCGATAAGCGAAATGGCAGTATGTGTCAGAATGAGTTTTTTGCCGCCAGGTATCTCCACTGTATAAATTTCGCTAAGTCCAATTCTGCCGATAACTGCAACAAAAACGTAAAAGTTTCTACATGTGCTCCTATGTAACAGTCAGTCCACACACAGATTAAACATTAAATATGACTAATCAGTCATACGGTATCATACCTCATTAATAGAGTTTAGTTTATATATTCATAATATCAAAAGAGTAGGAATAGAGGGCAAACCCCTATCCCCAAGACCACCCACAGAACGGCAGAACCAGTAAGAAAATGGTTTATTAGATTCACATAAGGAAAAACACACCCAGTATACCACCTGATGAAGCTGTTGCAGTATCTGCCAAATGGCGAAACACGTGCAGGTCTCAGGAGGCTCTCGTAGTATTGCTGTCTCACTCCCCACTCGGACTGGTATACCAGCGATACATTTGTGCAGATTGAGGATCTCTGGATATCGGCGCTACAGCCCTTTGGAGGATATCGGCTCTATAGCTTTTGGAGTTACTATAAGTCGGGTGAAGAGTGTGGTCTGTCCGTGAAGATTGGGAGGTCGGATTAGTCAGACATGGCTTCTCACAGTAAGTCCCGACCATGACTATGTTAGCAAACTCTACTTCTTTGCAGGGCCTCCTCTCTAATGAGGCAATGTGAAGCACATTACACAGCAGCACCCTGTAGGGAGGCAGCAGTTTTGAGGCCAGAATTTTTTTTTTTTTCCTGGCATCATGTGCCTGGGGCACATAATTCTTCCATGTGCCTAGGGCCCAGATGCCAGGGGGCTCCATAAATGCCATTTATAAAAAAAAAAAAACCACACATTTTTGGGAGGTACTGTCACTTTAAATAGCAGGGGAAGCCATGACTTTCATTGCACAACAGAATGCAGGTTCGACTCCTCCCCCCTCCCTTCTGACTGACAATTCATTTTATCAAAATCATTGTTTGTCAGCCCTGCAGATCAAAAATCAATGTTGGGCATCATTAACCAGTCACTGTGGGCATTATTTACCAGTCACTGTGGGCATTATTTACCAGTTTAACTTCTGGACAAGCCACACCCCACTTCCAGACAAAGCACCTCCCACTTTTAATTATAAAACCACACCTAATCCGGCGGCGAGGGGGGGGCAGCTTTTGGGGAAAATTTTCAGGTGCCAAAAAGAGACGGCCCTGCTTCTTTGGGGTAGCGAGACTCACTTAGGGATTTTTTATCCTGTGTTTAATACACCGGGGACGCCCGGAGGGTTATGAGTGTTTTTAGGGATTTTGGTATACTGGGTGTGTTTTTTCTTATGTGAATCCAATAAACTGTTTTTCTACTATATCTCTGCATGTGGTAGGGCCGTTCTGTGGGTGGTCTTGGGGATAGGGGTTTGTCCTCTATTCCTTCTCTTTTGATATTGCGTGTCTGCTTGTTACCCCCCTGAACACCACTTTAATATAGTGACCCACTGCAGGTAAAGAAGCTGTGCATCTTCCTTTCCCCCTTTTTTATGGGATTCGTTTGTATATCACAGCATAACTCTGTCCCATAAATGCAGATTTAACTGTATGGATCAATTCTCAAAAATGTCCAGAGCCCTGCAAACACAGGCCACGTCATATTTGGGACTTACAATATTTTTTATTTGGTCCTCATATCTAAAAATATTTGACTGTTTAGTTCTGTTACACACAACAGGGAAATACATCTGGCCAGCGTATGAGGTCGTATCTGCATAGGACAGCTGTAGTCTTCTAGAACTAAATAGAATTTTATGAAGGAATCGCAATGAGGCAAACGTATCGTCATGATATCAGATTTACAGGATTATTCAATAAAAGTTCTTATCGTTTAAAATTGTGCTAATTTTGCTCCAACCAATCAGATATCATTTAACATTTGAAAGCTAACATCTGATTGGTTGGGGCAAAATTAGCACCATTTTAAACGATAAGAACTTTTATTGAATCTCCCTGTTACTTTTTAAAGGGCATCTATAGTATGAAAATGTGTTCTATAATCCCCCCAACCCCCAGAGTGTCTGTATTTTCTTAAGTTTCCCTCTCTGACCTGAGATACACCAGTTAGAAGAATATGTGATTGCATTCCTCTACTCCTACTTGGACTGTCAATCAAATCCCTGTGACGTCACCCTTCTCCCTGCTCTGTAACAAATATAGAGATAAGAGCATTAGCAGGGGGAGAGAGGTAGCTTTGATGGCAGAGATAAGGCTGCACTTGATACCCCCCTTCTTCATAGCTTATACTGATTGATGATGGGTCACAAAGTGAGAGATCGTAAACTGTACTGTTCTCCTTCTTCTTCCGTGTCTCCAGGACAGCTTGCTTTCTATTGGCCACTGTGCGTAGGTGTGTTTTTCAGGATGTTGAACTTTTATCTCCTACTGCGCATGATAAGCTTGTTGGTTAGCCGGAGTTGAGACATGGAGGAGGTAACAGAGGGGAGGGGGAAGGGGGGAGTGCTGCAGAGAGATCTGACACCATGGAAAAACAAAGTCACTGACAGATATAGGAGAAAGGCAACACAGAGTACATGAATTTAACTTTGCAATGGGGCAATGTGTTTTTTTCACTATAGATGCCCTTTAATGTTGCCTTTACCACTTGAAGGATGATCCTGACACATGACAGACTGATAAAAGAGGTCTAGTTTTATAATTAAAGGGTTTCTCCACCCCCCTATTCTGTTTCCGGAAGTAGCAGTAGGGCCCAGACTGGCAGCTGCATCTGTGATTGGCTAAGAGTCAGCTGGCTATTTAGAATTATGTTCGCACATACAGAACAAATCTACATACAGAAAAGTCGATTTGTTTATAAAGAATCATGCAGCTGTCGAGGGATTCGGAGGGTAGAAGAGAAGGAGGGATAGGGCTCCCCTGCTCATACCTGAGTCCTCCAGGAGTACTGGGAAGTAGCGGATGACACACAGACTTTTAACTTTTCTGGACTTTCAGAAATCACTGCAGTACAACCATATGGAGCATAGAGGAGTAAAGTGAGGATTTTTAACTACACAGTGGCGCCAGCAGTGGGGCAATTTTTAGTTTTGGGGGTGGACATGCCCTTTAAAATACAATGTAGCTGTTTAATAATAAAATGGATTTGTACTCACTGTATAACAATCTATTGCACAATCCTTTTTTTTTTAAAGCTTCTTAACAATGTGTTAATTATTAGATTATAAGATTTGTATCCATGTCATCTCTTTCAGTACCTTTATCCATGTGCAAACATAATTCTCACTTAGCTCAGGATTCACTGGAAATGTTCACAAGGAAATGACCAATGACATCATACTCTTCCTCCCACAGAAACAGCCCCCAGGCAACTGTAGGGGAATTTTGCTAGTGACAATGTGCATTAAATATAACACTGCTGTAATTGCCTAAACTTGTTCATCAAACGATCATAATCCTGTGTCATTCAGTAAATGTTATAAAATTTAAGACTGACAGTCTTGGCTCAGTTAAGTGTCAGTAAATGGGTAGATACCAAACCTGGCCTCCCTTTTTATGTAACTTGACCATTTTCTTGGCTAGGAAGTGACATGTCGTATTCAGTGTTGAGCCTTTTGTTCATTCTCTATGATCACATTTCCTTATCTCTTGGTGGAAATCTAACCAAATGGAAGCACACGGCCTGTGAAATATTATTATCACATTAAGAATATATATTTTCATACATATTTTCCCTTTCATCTGACTTACAGTTCCCAGATCGATACATCAGACTGATTGCTGATTACTGGCTGTGGAAAAACAATTGGATTTCCCCTTTGCTTGTTATCTTTCTTTTCTATTGGTGGAATAAACTACATTTTCCAAGATGGACCAAAAGTGAAGGTTTTGTTCCGTAATTGAATACATGGTCATTTTAAGGGAATGTCCACCCCAAAATACAAATCTACCAACCTCCCCCTTCATTTAGGTAGGCTCCTACCACTACACTGTTATAAACCAAAAGGACTTCTGTAGCCTGCAAAGTCTTCACCTTCCTATCCATAGGTTGGATCCTCCATCCCCGTGCTTAATGAGCTTGTTATGAAACTTGTACAGGGCTGGGTTCTGAATAGCTGTGATAGAGTTAGGAGAATGATTGACAGCGGGGCAGGTGAAGATGGCAGGGCTACAGACGAAGGTGGTGCAGGCTATAGGCAGTGGCGTAACTGAGAATCACCCCCCCCCCCCAGCAAAACTATTATCTACAGCGGTTTTCTGGGAGGAGGAAAAGTAAGAAAATACACCTCCCCCGGCTTCTGGTGATGTTTTGGATTATAGAGCTGTTGGGGTTTACTTACTGGAAAAAAGAGTGTCAGGTAATCAGGAAATGTCATTCACCCTACTGGAAGCAGGAAATTTGAACATTCAGTCTAATATAATTTCTCACAGGCTGCAGCCAGAGATGTGATCCAGGGCTCATTTCAGGAAAGACTGACCTTGGGTACAAGTGACACAGAGTAGAACAGGAGTAGTAAAATGGGTATAATTGTCCTTTAATTTGAGTGTCTCAGTGTTGTGTGCGTTCCAAAACCTGCCTCTGTGATACTAGAAATCAAGACAAGTGACCAGCACTGATTAGGACTGTGACACAGCTGACTGCAATTAAGAGGCAGCAAATCAGAATCTATTAGGTATGCTCACAGGTGACTAAAATCAAGAGGCAGCAAATCAGAATTGATTAAGGTACTGTCACTTTAAATAGCAGGGGAAGCCATGACTTTCATTGCACAACAGAATGCAGGGTCGACTCCTCCCCCCTCCCTTCTGACTACAATTCATTTTATCAAAATCATTGTTTGTCAGCCCTGGATCAAAAATCAAGTTGGGCATCATTAACCAGTCACTGTGGGCATTATACCAGTCACTGTGGGCATTATTTACCAGTTAACTTCTGGACAAGCCACACCCCTTCCAGACAAAGCACCCTCCACTTTTAATTATAAAACCACCACCTAATCCGGCGGCGAGGGGGGGGCCAGCTTTTGGGGAAAATTTTCAGGTGCCAAAAAGAGACGGCCTGCTTCTTTGGGTAGAGGACTCACTTAGGATTTTTATCCTGTGTTAATACACCGGGGACGCCCGGAGGGTTATGAGTGTTTTTAGGGATTTTGGTATACTGGGTGTGTTTTTTTTATGTGAATCCAATAAACTGTTTTTCTACTATATCTCTGCATGTGGTGGGCGTTCTGTGGGTGGTCTTGGGGATAGGGGTTTGTCCTCTATTCCTTCTCTTTTGATATTGCGTGTCTGCTTGTTACCCCCCTGAACACCACTTTAATATAGTGACCCACTGCAGGTAAAGAAGCTGTGCATCTTCCTTTCCCCTTTTTTATGGGATTCGTTTGTATATCACGCATAACTCTGTCCCATAAATGCAGATTTAACTGTATGGATCAATTCTCAAAAATGTCCAGAGCCCTGCAAACACAGGCCACGTCATATTTGGGACTTACAATATTTTTTATTTGGTCCTCATATCTAAAATATTTGACTGTTTAGTTCTGTACACACAACAGGGAAATACATCTGGCCAGCGTATGAGGTCGTATCTGCATAGGACAGCTGTAGTCTTTAGAACTAAATAGAATTTATGAAGGAATGCAATGAGGCAAACGTATCGTCATGATATCAGATTTACAGGATTATTCAATAAAAGTTCTTATCGTTTAAAATGTGCTAATTTTGCTCCAACCAATCAGAACATTTAACATTTGAAAGCTAACATCTGATTGGTTGGGGCAAAATAGCACCATTTTAAACGATAAGCATTTTATTGAATCTCCCTGTTACTTTTTAAAGGGCATCTATAGTATGAAAATGTGTTTCTATAATCCCCCCAACCCCCAGAGTGTCTGTATTTTCTTAAGTTTCCTTCTGACCTGAGATACAACAGTTAGAAAAATATGTGATTGCATTCCTCTACTCCTACTTGGACTGTCAATCAAATCCCTGTGACGTCACCCTTCTCCCTGCTCTGTAACAAATATAGAGATAAGAGCATTAGCAGGGGGAGAGAGGTAGCTTTGATGGCAGAGATAAGGCTGCACTTGATACCCCCCTTCTTCATAGCTTATACTGATTGATGATGGGTCACAAAGTGAGAGATCGTAAACTGTACTGTTCCCTTCTTCTTCCGTGTCTCCAGGACAGCTTGCTTTCTATTGGCCACTGTGCGTAGGTGTGTTTTTCAGGAGTTGAACTTTTATCTCCTACTGGCATGATAAGCTTGTTGGTAGCCGGAGTTGAGACATGGAGGAGGTAACAGAGGGGAGGGGGAAGGGGGGAGTGCTGCAGAGAGATCGACACCATGGAAAAACAAAGTCACTGACAGATATAGGAGAAAGGCAACACAGAGTACATGAATTTAACTTTGCAATGGGGCAATGTGTTTTTTTCACTATAGATGCCCTTTAATGTTGCCTTTACCACTTGAAGGATGATCCTGACACATGACAGACTGATAAAAGAGGTCTAGTTTTATAATTAAAGGGTTTCTCCACCCCCCTATTCTGTTCGGAAGTAGCGTAGGGCCCAGACTGGCAGCTGCATCTGTGATTGGCTAAGAGTCAGCTGGCTATTTAGAATTATGTTCGCACATACAGAACAAATCTACATACAGAAAAGTCGATTTGTTTATAAAGAATCATGCAGTGTCGAGGGATTCGGAGGGTAGAAGAGAAGGAGGGATAGGGCTCCCTGCTCATACCTGAGTCCTCCAGGAGTACTGGGAAGTAGCGGATGACACACAGACTTTAACTTTTCTGGACTTTCAGAAATCACTGCAGACAACCATATGGAGCATAGAGGAGTAAGTGAGGATTTAACTACACAGTGGCGCCAGCAGTGGGGCAATTTTTAGTTTTGGGGGTGGACATGCCCTTTAAAATACAATGTAGCTGTTAATAATAAAATGGATTTGTACTCACTGTATAACAATCTATTGCACAATCCTTTTTTTTTAAAGCTTCTTAACATGTGTTTAATTATTAGATTATAAGATTGATCCATGTCATCTCTTTCAGTACCTTTATCCATGTGAAACATAATTCTCACTTAGCTCAGGATTCACTGGAAATGTTCACAAGGAAATGACCAATGACATCATACTTCCTCCCACAGAAACAGCCCCCAGGCAACTGTAGGGGAATTTTGCTAGTGACAATGTGCATTAAATAACACTGCTGTAATTGCCTAAACTTGTTCATCAAACGATCATAATCCTGTCATTCAGTAAGTTATAAAATTTAAGAATGACAGTCTTGGCTCAGTTAAGTGTCAGTAAATGGGTAGATACCAAACCTGGCCTCCCTTTTTATGTAACTTGACCATTTTCTTGGCTAGGAAGTGACATGTCGTATCAGTGTTGAGCCTTTTGTTCATTCTCTATGATCACATTTCCTTATCTCTTGGTGGAAATCTAACCAAATGGAAGCACACGGCCTGTGAAATATTATTATCACATTAAGAATATATATTTTCATACATATTTTCCCTTTCATCTGACTTACAGTTCCCAGATCGATACATCAGACTGATTGCTGATTATGGCTGTGGAAAAACAATTGGATTTCCCCTTTGCTTGTTATCTTTCTTTTATATGGTGGAATAAACTACATTTTCCAAGATGGACCAAAAGTGAAGGTTTTGTTCCGTAATTGAATACATGGTCATTTTAAGGGAATGTCCACCCCAAAATACAAATCTACCAACCTCCCCCTTCATTTAGGTAGGCTCCTACCACTACACTGTTATAAACCAAAAGGCTTCTGTAGCCTGCAAAGTCTTCACCTTCCTATCCATAGGTTGGATCCTCCATCCCCGTGCTTAATGAGCTTGTTATGAAACTTGTACAGGGCTGGGTTCTGAATAGCTGTGATAGAGTTAGGAGAATGATTGACAGCGGGGCAGGTGAAGTGGAGGGCTACAGACGAAGGTGGTGCAGGCTATAGGCAGTGGCGTAACTGAGAATCACCCCCCCCCCCCAGCAAAACTATTATCTACAGGCGGTTTTCTGGAGAGGAAAGTGAAAATAGAAAATACACCTCCCCCGGCTTCTGGTGATGTTTTGGATTATAGAGCTGTTGGGGTTTACTTACTGGAAAAAAGAGTGTCAGGTAATCAGGAAATGTCATTCCACCCTACTGGAAGCAGGAAATTGAACATTCAGTCTAATATAATTTCTCACAGGCTGCAGCCAGAGATGTGATCCAGGGTCATTTCAGGAAAGACTGACCTTGGGTACAAGTGACACAGAGTAGAACAGGAGTAGTAAAATGGGTATAATTGTCCTTTAATTTGAGTGTCTCAGTGTTGTGGTGCGTTCCAAAACCTGCTCTGTGATACTAGAAATCAAGACAAGTGACCAGCACTGATTAGGATGTGACACAGCTGCTGCAATTAAGAGGCAGCAAATCAGAATCTATTAGGTATGCTCACAGGTGACTAAAATCAAGAGGCAGCAAATCAGAATTGATTAGGTCTGCTCACAGGTGACTAAAATCAAGAGGCAGCAAATCAGAATTGATTAGGTCTGCTCACAGGTGACTAAAATCAAGAGGCAGCAAATCAGAATTGATTAGGTCTGCTCACAGGTGACTAAAATCAAGAGGCAGCAAATCAGCACTAATTAGGTTTGTAGGTTTGCTCACACCTGATCGCAATCAGGTTAATCTGTTGTCTAAATGCAGTGGGGTCTATAGCTCAGGTTACAGCTGGCCCAGATAAAATATATGATCTGTGTGTCTGACCTGCTGTTCTCACTGTAAAGAAACCTTTCCTAACCTGAAGATGAAACTTCTTTTCTTCTAATCTTAAAGGATGTCCATGTGTCCTCTGATATGATCTATTAGTGAACAGTGCACAATGCATGTCCATTAAATTCTATGCACAAAAAAAAAATCTGTAAATTTGCTGATGATTTGGTAATAGCACAATCCTCCAATGTGCCCCATGTGTCTGTACCGCACGTTCAGGGTTATTCAATAAAAGTTCTTATCGTTAAAAATGGTGCTAATTTTGCCCCAACCAATCAGATGTTAGCTTTCAAATGTTAAATAAGATCTGATTGGTTGGGGCAAAATTAACACCATTTTAAACGATAAGAACTTTTAATGAATCTCCCTGTTTGTGTCTCTAGATGAAGAAATAGGTAATTTGAACGGTAATTTGGCTCTTTTACACCAAATGTATTACTGGGAAGCGTGCCGGGGGCCGTTGCAGAACCTGAGATGTCAGCACACTACAATAGACAATGTGTAAACCATTTTTCTTACTTTCCCTTTAAATTGAGGAAAAGCTTGTAGATTTGTATTTTAGGAGTGAACGTGCCCTTTAATGTACAAATGTAAAAACACATTTCATATCAGATTGGTCTGTCATTAAAATAGCATTTAAAGCTTTTAGAGCGACAGTATTGTGGGCTGCTGTGGGCACACCACTGAGAAAGCTAAAGGTTAACACATTAATTACAATGATGTGTCACTTGCCTGGATAGTTCATTTCTACACAATCATCCAGCTGTGAAGCCAGTAACATCTTTTACTATAGCAATAACTGCACAGACACATGGTTTACCAGTTATTCTGTGTCTCTCTGTGCGGTGGGCGGGGGGTTACACAAGTCACATATTTCACACATTTCCCAGGCGCACATACATTTTCATTTAGAGAATCCATTGAAATCTTTGTTTAATCAGATTATTCCTTAGTTATAATCCATGAACACATGGGATGCATTATGTTGTTCTTGGATGGAATGGCTAATAAAACGGACGCTGAGGGGGTAGCTGCTTCTTTGTTTTAATGGGCCCATCCGCCTAGGGCCATTATTGGACAACTGGCCAGTCATTCCTATAATACTTGTTCCAATTAGACTTTCAGACATCACTTATGATCTGATTATTATACAATGATATAATTTGGTATAATTAGGGCCTATCAGCCAGGAGCAAAACTGCAGCCCCCCTCCCAGCTTTACAGCCAGGCCTCTGACACCCCCCCTTCTACCTAAGTAGAGGTGAGTGCGATCAGCTGTTGAAAACTACTGGGCTGGACTGGCAGTAGTTGTAACATAGACTATATATGTGTTCTACATGAACGTAGCACAAAAATATGGTTAAGGACAGGAACTGTGTGGGTTTAGTGTGACTTGTGGTGTAACCTGATCTTAAAAATACAGACACAAGATTATGACTAGCGGAATATAATATGGGCTGCAAGTTTGAATAGTGTCTCTCAGTAGAGTACATACTTCAGATATAGCCATAAGGACATTAGAACATCATTTTGGTATTATCTTCACTGTATTTAGGTGTTAAATGGACAGTATTGTCTTGTATTGTTTTGGAAGTGATGAATTTCCTCTTCAAGATATCCACAGCATGGTGGCACAGTAGATAATATACCTCCTAACTGCCCCAGTTTTGCAGCGACAGTCCCTGTTTAGGGGCTTTTTTCTGCTGTCCGGAATAGCCCCAGGTGGGGCAGGTCCAGGGTGTATTAGCGGCGTTTCTGGGTAGAACTGAGCATGTCCGGAAGGTGTCTGGGCAGTCTAGGGTGGGTCTTCTTTAGGACTGGTCCAAGTGTTGGAGGGTAAGGGTAAGTGTTGATGTCTTGCAGCACTGTCATGGGTTTAAATCCACCATAAGGGCTAGGCCACACTAACGTGATTTTCTTGCGTCTGCGACCACGCAATCTCAAATATAATGGAAATCTCGGGGAACGCAAAAATTTGAGGGTAACGCATGCAATCACCAAATTTTTGCGCAACTGCATGAGTTTCCAGAAAATATCGAAATCACATGCGCAAACAGGCAACAATGCGCATGATGCACAGGAATTGCAAACGTGTTTGCGCATGCACTTCTGGTGTGTTGCAGTGTGGCCTCAGCCTTAGCTACATTTTTGTTTCCTGGTACTTGTGTAGGTTTCCTCCCACACTTTGAAGACATACAGTACTACCGTAGTTAGCTAGTTTCCACCACCCTCCTACATAGACATTGCTTTATTTATAACTTAAACATTTATTAAAGGGCAACTATTGACAGAATACTTTTAAACAGACGCTAAACTGTTATTTTTCACATTACATATTTGTGGAAACTATCAGGGAGATTCAATAAAACTTCTCCTTGTTAAAAATGGTGGTAATTTTGCCCCAACCAATCAGATCTTATTTAACATTTGAAAGCTAACATCTGATTGGTCGGGGCAAAATTAGCACCATTTTTAACGATAAGAACTTTTATTGAATCTCCCTGTAAAATTCTTATTTCCTTGCATGCAGCAGGCTGTGAGCAGTGAAGCTGTAAAGTTACCGGCTAGCAATGCTCTCACTCCTCCTGGCAGCTGATCCACCAACAAACCTTGCATCCCTCCAATCTTTATAATAGGCGAGAAGGGGCAGGATGACTGCCGTAAGAAGCACTGCTCTCTGCATTAGGAGGCTCTAGTTAGATAACTTAAGGATCGCCCATGTATGGCTGCTCAGTTGGCAGTCGTTCGTTAATCGCCCAGATCAACAAACAACCAGAAACTGAGCACCCATACAATGTTTAGTCATCAGTAGTGTGTATGGAGCTAAATCCTTGTGGAGGATTAGTTAAAGGAAAAGTTCACTTGAAAAGTAAACTATTCCTTTAATGTATTGATTAAAGACTGGGTGGATAAGGAGCTATGCCTTACCTTCCGTTCTTCAATCAATTGACCAAGAGACACAGACGAAGATAGAAAATATTTACGTTACACGCCATCCTCCGCAGCAGTACTGAAAATTCCCAAACGCTTCCTGGTTTAGATTAACATTGTCCTGCATGCGCGCTATAGTTAATCTTACACAGGAAGTGGTCGGGACCTGTCAGTGCTGCTGCGGAGGATCGCGTGCAAGGCAAATATCTTCTATCTTCGTCCGTGGCTCTTGGTCAATTGATTAAAGAACGGAAGGTTCTTTCTTTCTTGCTGAATCAAACAGGTAACAGTAGATGAATAGAGCGACCATGCAGCCATTGACAGCTCCTTCCTGGAGGACACACACATGACAATGATCTGATCTTACTGGACCTGATGGGATTCATTGGCATGTTTAGGGGGTGATTACAGATGCCCAGAATCCCTCCTTTCTGCTGGTTTATAATTACATGTGGTTCTGGCACCTTGAAGTCACAAAAAAGGAATTTCAGTGTGAAAGGGGATTAAAAAAATGGGACCCAGGATACAGACATAACCAATGTTTCAGGTGTTACTTGTTACTGTGAAACTGATCATGTAGACTGTGACTGAGGCCGCATGGTAACGGGAACTCATTTCCACGTCCATTTTATCTCATGTAACTGACCAGATAACCCATGAAAACTGCGCTTACACACACAAGGGGCATATTTATAAAGGTTGTTACATTTTTCACCATTGTTATCGACGCCTTTTCACCAAATTTTGGATTTATCACAATTTATAAAGGCGCGATAACCAGTGGCAAAAAGTCATTACTGCCACCTTTCCCCATTTCACTTTTTGCCATACATCGCTGCAGTAACCGATTGAGCATATTTATAAAATGGCGAAACGTGTTAAATGGCGAAACGTGTTTTATTGCATTCAGTTCAGCCATTCAAATTCGCCAAGTCTGAGGTGGCGAAAACACGATTTATTTAGTCTGCCAATGGTCCATGGAAGGTATCAGTACATTGTGGAGTGTTTCTCAATATTAATAAGTACCCAGGGAGGTATTTTCCAGCATTTACTGTAATACGCTCTGTAATTTCCGATTTTCCTAAGATCGCTTTTTTAAGGTTCCGATTTTCTTTATTTACCAATAAAAAGTCAAATGGGGGTCTAAGGGACATATTTATAAAGGGGCGTTATTTACACACCTTCAACTCTTCTTTTTGTCATAGTTATTTAAAAGGCGAATTTCCATCAAAGGTGAAAACTACGTAGGAAAAAGTAGCACTAATAATTCAGCAAAAAGTTAGGTTCAGCACAAATGATGGTAAATAATTACCGTAACACTCCCTGGTGGCATTTCAAAGTAGTGTAAAATTGGTTAATACACACTGAGCCACTATCTTTGTTATTTAAACATAGCCTAACACATGTGGGGGGGGGTTTCAGCAAAAGATATGATAAATACTGTAAAACTCACCCAAGGCAATTTTCTCTATTTTATTAATAGGACTCATTTTTTTAGTATTGCTTATTAACTGCAGCTAATTATCAAACCAGGTACATTAATATGGGGACATCCCATAGTGCTGTGTAAGAAATAGTCATGTTAATGGAACATTCCAGTAAGTAAAAGAACCCACATATCGGCACTTTATAAATACCGCTTTGATTTTCGTTTAAAGGGTATCTCCACTCATATTTTCAAGGTTTGGGAATCCAGTTCTATTGAAGAACGGGAGGTAAAGGAGCTGTGCCTTACCTTCCGTTCTTCAATAGAACAAACAGGAGCCAAGAGAGAAGGTAAGAACTTACCCGCTCACTCACTCCCTCTGCGTGTAGTCTGACAGGTCCCGATGGACCTTGTCTTCTATGCACATGCGCGATCTATGCGCATAGAAGACAAGGTCCGTCAGGACCTGTCAGACTAAGCGCCGGGGGAGCGAGCGAGCGGGTACGTTTCTTACCTTCTCTCTTGGCTCTGTTTGTTATATTGAAGAACGGAAGGTAAGGCACAGCTCCTTTACCAAGCAAGGTATCAAAGTAGAGGAGCACACTACTCAAGTGAAAATTCTTTAATAGTGCAAAAACAACATACTACAACGTTTCGGGACTCTGCTTCCCTTCAGGGACGCAGAGTCCCGAAACGTTGTAGTATGTTGTTTTTGCACTATTAAAGAAATTTTCACTTGCAGTAGTGTGCTCCTCTACTTTGATACCTTGCTTGGTTATGGAGCCCTGGAGTAGGGGGCTGAGAGGATTGCACCTACCTATTTGTCTGGCTAAACCAGCCAACAGCAGTGTGCCTAGGTACACTTGAAACTTTTGGACAGCTCCTTTACCTCCCGTTCTTCAATAGAACTGGATTCCCAAACCTTGAAAATATGGTATCTCCCAAATGAACACAGCTGATGCAAATTTACTAAAGGAATTTACAGAGAGAGCAGCTGGTATGTGAAATGAATATTGTGATCTGAGCTCGGGGTGAATTCCATGTGGGTCTTTTCCCTGTGTGACATTCATGGCAGCCACAAGGTGGCTTTAATAATCATGCAAAAGAGGAGCAAACACCATGTTAAATTGCTTACGGCAACTGCTTGTCTGTGACTATCATTGTTTCTATACGGTGTGGTTGGTGTAGTTATACAGTAGACATAGTGCAGTGTTGGTAATCCCCTAGTAGAAGAGGTGTGATGGGTAATGTTGCTTAGTAGCGTGGTGGTGGCCGTACTGCATGTTGTGCAGACATCCCACCCTGCCAAATGTGGCTTCCAGGCAGGGTGGGGGCATATCAATGCGCAGGAAGGGGGTGTGGCAGGTGGCATGTCGTGAGGTAGAGACCTGTAGGAGGGGTGGGAGAGTTAGAGGCATCCTGGGGCCCGGATAGTAGGAGGGTCTGCCACCACAAGCCCACAACCTCCTGTTTTAAAACAGCTGATCATGTAGAGGGTGGGTCAGGGACCTGGCCCCCAATCTCGTGGGGAGCCGGGGCCCCTACAGTTACGCCCCCGGCATGGCGGCCAAGTAAGGGGCATTCTGGGGACCAGAGGCTGCTGGTCCTTGCAGTCGCGTTTGGGGTGGTCTCTAGCACTCCCACAAGAATCCGGGAGACTCCCGGCCCTGCGGGGAGGAATACCTGTGTTGTGTATAAAATCCATGTAGGAACAAATCATTAGCGCACACCAGTCTTATAACATGTGGTGGTTATTCACACACGTGAACACGTGTGTGAATAAACACCACATGTTATATGACTGGTGTGCGCTGATGATTTGTTCTTACATGGATTCTATACTAATGGCTTGAGTATACCAGCAGGCAACCAGCAAAAAGACTGTTTAAGTGGATGTGAGTAGTGTGCGGAACTCTCTAGATTTGTTTGTGTATAAAATCCTCCAGTTTCTCGATTGCGCTCTGGGATATGGGTTGGGGGAAAGGGATAAATAATAATGCATTTTCCACTATCCACCACTAGCAGGCTCTATTCTGTGCTGTTCTGATGCTTGGTCTGTATAGCCCTCCATAACCACTGCACACAGGAATAAGGTTGGTTACAAACATTATCACATCAATTAAAATCAATAAAAAGTACTAAAATCCTTACAGGAACAGTCCATAAGCCGTTTGTTGCAGTTGCACCTTTCTGGTGTGGCCCCTTTAAGTGAATGTACCACATGGCTTTGTGGGGTAGTTTCAAGCTGAATGGAATCAAATAGCGAAACGCGTAAGAACTACTAAGTAAAACAAATACCGTCCTGGGATCCTATATTTATAAATTTACACTTTCCTTTTGTGAAGCTAAACAAAGTTTTTCTTATTGCCCTATATGTGTATGTGAAGGATTACAAAATACAAAATCAGCCATGTGCAGCACAATGAATGAATTCTGTATGTAAGGTCAGAGACGTCCGGGGGATTTCCCTACTTCCCCTAGTGAGTCCATTAAAGACTGAGTCATCTCCCATGTACATGGTTTTGAAAAACAATGTAAAACTGTTATCTACAACAGTATATAGAGTTCTCTTTTATTTTATATGTGTAACAAATACGGCCTTGATGGCCGGGGAACGCACAGGTACTCTTTAGGGGGGGGATCGTCCTTACAGTAATGCACAAGCTGAACTCAGGAATGCAAATGGGATACTGCTGGGAACATTCGGCTGGGTACTGAAACAGTGATGGCTGTTGGGAACTGTAGGCTTGGATGTTGGAACTAAGATGACTGCTGGGAACTGTGTAGGCTGGATGTTGGAATAGAGATGACTGCTGGGAACTTTAGGCTGGATATTGAAGACAAGCAGGCTTAGTAGCTGGAGACTGGCCAGGTAAGTAACTGCAGACTGGATACTGGAGACAGGCAGGGTAAGTAGCTGCAGACTGGCCAGATAAGTAACTGCAGACTGAATAATGGAGACAGGCAGGGTAAGTAGCTGGAGACTGGCAAGGTAAGTAACTTGCACACTGAATATTGGAGACAGGCAGGGTAAGTGCTGGAGACTGGCCAGGTGAGTAACTGCAAACTGGATACTGGAGACAGGCAGGGTAAGTAGTGGAGACTGGCAGGTAAGTAAGTGCAGACTGGATACTGGAGACAGGCAAGGTAAGTAGCTGGAGACAGGCCAGGTGAGTAACTGCAGACTGGATACTGGAGACAGGCAGGGTAAGTAGCTGGAGATTGGCAAGGTAAGTAACTGCAGTCTGGATACTGGAGACAGGCAAGCTAAGTAGCTGGAGACCGGCCAGGTGAGTAACTGCAGACTGGAGACAGGCAGGGTAAGTAGCTGGAGATTGGCAAGGTAAGTAACTGCAGTCTGGATACTGGAGACAGGCAGGGTAGTAGCTGAGGACTGGCAAGGTAAGTAACTGCAGCCTGGATACTGGAGACAGGCAAGGTAAGTAGCTGGGACTGGCAAGGTAAGAACTGCAGCCTAGATACTGGAGACAGGCAGGGTAAGTAGCTGGAGACAGGCAGGGTAAGTAGCTGGAGACTGGCCAGGTAAGTAACTGCAGACTGGATACTGGAGGTAAGTAGGCTGGATACAGGCAAGGTAGACACTGGATACTGGTAAGGAAATATGTTGGTACAGGTTAGGTAAGAAGCAGGTACAGGAGCCAGGGGTAGAAAAAGCTACAATTAGGTGCCGGAGCAGGGAGACAACGTGACGTCATCATGTTGCCGGCACATCTATCCGGAAGTGCCCGTCCATTTCCAGAACGGCAGGTAAGTTTGTGACAAACTGAAATGAACGGATTAGAAATATGTCTGAAACATGGGGAATGTGAGAGTTGCCACCTCGCTAGTGTTATAAAATCAGACATAAGGGTCATTGTGCGTTGGGGCATGACCTTAGGGACATGGCCTCAATGTTAGGGTTAACCGCCACTACATTTCAAATGACAATGGGCAAATTACTGCCTATTATGTGTTTACTTGCATCTGTGTGTAACTTGCACAGGGTTAGGGGTGGTGGTGGGACTAGTCAGCCTAATGGGTCCACCATGTATTGATCCCGATCGGATAATCATTATTGGTTCGGTACATTTTTTTCCCTTGGTCAATAGGAAAAAAAATCGTACACCAATCAGATGAATACCACACGCGAACCAATGGTCAAGAAGTCCCAATATCATATGACCGTGATTGGTGCATGTATGGCCCCATTAGTTAGCTGGCATTGTAACAGCTTTTCAAAGCTGACTTAAGGAACACTAAACCAAAAAATTAACTAAGTGGCATCTGTTTCTATTATCAAAGGGGGGTGAGAACGCTTATTCTCACTCCCTGTGAATAATAGGACGATCGGGGGACCTGGAACTCACCGCTCACTCCAGCCGCTCCTGCTCTAACAGCTGTTCTGTCCCGATCGCGCGCCCTATCTTTTCAATTGGCGCGCAGCGCCAAAGATAGGGCGTGTGGTCGGGACAGAGCGGCTGTAGGCAGGAGCGGCTGCGAGTGGAGCGGCGTGTAAGGTAAGTTCCAGGTCCCCGACGTCCTATTATTCACAGGGAGGTGAGAATAAGCGTTCTCACCTCCTGTGAATAATAGAAACGGATGGCACTTAGTTTTTTTTATTTAATATGAGTTTAGTGTTCCTTAACAATCACTGACTTTCGATAATTATACTTATGATTTTCTATTTTCAATAATTATCTACTTTCGATTTTCGATAAAAATTGAAAATTCGAAAAATTCGGGTTCCGTGAAATTCAGGAGTTCTGAAAGTTTTGTCGGGACTTCAAAACCCTCAGATTCGATTCGAAATACATCTTTAATCTTAATGTATACACAATTGCATGTAATTAGCCCTTACTCGAGCTGTGTGTGCCGTTGCATACCTTTAATCCAGTATTTCATTCCTCGCTTGACCCACACTTATTCCACCTGAACAAACATTCTATGGGGCAAGTAATCACTATAAAGCAGCATTAAATTTGGAACTTCCCATCATGCAATTCTCACATACCAACTGTCATCATTCCAATCAGACAAAACTACACAAAGCACAAGTGTTTATGATAATAAGGCACTTGATTGACAGCTAAAATGTAAGATGTTTCGGATCTAAAGAAATAAGGGACAGATTAATGGCAGTTAATAAAATACAAAACTAGGGGCCCATGGATTCCTAGCTATGAACCTGGTAAAACTAGAGCTAAGTACAAACAGTAAGATGCATCCACGACTCAGATGTCCGTTATAGCCAACAATAATCATTCGGTCGATAATTTGCACACATAAAGATAATATACCAGAAATGGGGTGTTATTTATTACTGCATTGTTAGTGTTTGGGTAAAAAGAGCTATAGCAGCTCTCAGTACAATGAGTACCCATTCTACCGTGAGTACATTGACAGGCAGTTAATTCATTGGTAAGAGCCAGACAGGAATAACCATAGATGGCTATTTAACCTTTATTCATTGCCAAACTATGAGTCATAGAAAGTGCATTTTGAATAAAAATATATAGTGCCCTGTGACTTACCGGTTCTAAGACAATACCTAAGAAAATTTCACATCCGGTGAAATGATCCCGTAGAATTTGGCACAAGGCCCATAAGGAGCTTGTTGTGTTATGATTAGTGACATCAAACTAGAGGAGTGTAGCATGCCTTGTATTTTTGGTGCAAAGCAAAGTTACATAAACCAAAGCACTAGTAAGGACGCACACAATTTGCATGCATTTTTGTGCATTTGGAGTCATTTGGGACATACTGTTTGTGCAATGAAGACCCCAAGTGAAGAGAAACATAATTTCATCTGAATCAACAAGATATTTTTTTGGTAAAGTGTAAAGGATTTAGGGTTAAAAAATTCAATGTCTTAAAGGATAACTGTATTGCCTCGATGCATTTTTAAAAAAAAAAAAACTGCTTTTAAAAAGGTAAAGGTATTCTTACCCTCCCTATACATTTTTTCCCCTGATTTTGAGCCTCTCTCTGCCTTCAATTAGCCATGCGTGAAGGGGGCATAACGATTGTGTCTGCCTCTAACTGTCACTCAGAGCAAGCATGCGAGAAAACACACCTGTACCCACCCTTGATTAGCGATTATGTATTCTAGCAACAGGACAGTTAAAGTTTGATTGTCTGCGCGAGGAGGAGGAGAGAGGTTGTAACAGATATTCCCACCAGCCAATGACAAGTGATATGTTAAAGGACAATTATACTCACCTTCCTCCGCTCCTCTTCCTTGTTCCTTAGCTTTTACCAAGGGTGAGGACTGAACAGCTAAGTCCTCACCCCTGGGTTCGCGCAGCCTACTGCAGAGTCTCAGAGCAACGCTGCTCTGGTAGGCTCCGCCCCCCCTCCCGTCGGCGACGAGGCCAATAGGAGGCACGCTCTGCAAAAGCGTGCCTTCCTATTGGCCTCGTCGCCCTTGGTAAAAGCTAAGAACAAGGAAGAGGAGCGGAGGGAAGGTGAGTATAATTGTCCTTTAATGATGGCCCTGGGCTGTCTAGGAGGTGGGCTGTTAGCACTCCTCTTTGCTGTGTGATATCTAAGGGAGTGCAGCATGGTTGTAAATGAGAGTAAGTGATTTCAGCTGCTGGAAGTGTGGACATGTAATGGGAGAGATGTTGTTTTTTTGGGTATTGTTGTCCTTTAAAAGAGCCAAATTACTGTTTTCTTTTTCCTCTCTTTCTCTTTTACTCCCTCATTTTTTGGACTATATACCTCCTCCCACAGTTTTTGAGGTAGAGACAAAATTAAATAAAAATGCGTGGGACACATTGGTGAAATGTGCTGTTACCTAGCTAAAGAATCTATGAAAACTCTGATAACCTGTCTCTTGATTACATTCAGCTGTCACAAACAGGGCATATCCAGACGGTTCAGCACACCCCAAATCTAATTTTTCGCATTTTTCAAAAAGATGCCCCTGAATAGACTTACCAGACCCGGTACCTCGTCACTTGCCATGCTACTCCTCTCTGCTTCCTGGTTGTGGCTGTCAGTCAAAGGAGTGACCAATTATCTGCCAGCTGCGACACGGAAGCGCCTTACTGCTGCTGCTTGTGTTTGAAACGAGCAGCAAGAGGCGGCAACCTTTTAGAAAAACAAATAATGCAAAAATTAGGTTTGGGGGGGGCTCTGAATCTATATATAGAAAGTTATTTCATGGCTGGACATGCCCTTTAATAAACCCTAATTACATTTTCTTGATTGCATTCAGCTGTCACTGACATTACTCTTCGTTTTTCTGGACTTTGAACAAGCATTGCAGGAGAACCATTTAGAGCATCGATGTGCGTTAAGGATGTTTTTAAACTACACAGTGGGGCCGGTATGGAGTTAAATTTTATTTTGGGTGGACATGCCCTTTAAATAGCTAAACTAATATAAAAGGTATGGTGTGTTTTGTTGTTGATTGGTTTGATTGGTGATGGTTGTTGGTGTTGTTTGTTGTTTTGATGAGTTGTGATAATGTGTGGGTGAATCTTGTTGATGTGTTTCTTGTTGATGGTGATTGATGTGATTGTTGTGTTTTTTTTGTTTGATGAATTGTTTGTTTTGTTGTTTGTGTTTGAAGTGTGATGTTTGGTTTGTTTTGATTTGAATTTTTGAATTTTGTGAAGTGAATTGAATGAATTGTTTGTGTTTTGTTTGTTTGATTTGTGTTTTTGATGGATTTTGTGATTTTTGATTTTGTTTTTGTGATGTTGGTGGTGAAGTTTGAATTGTTGGTTGTTGTTGGTGTTGTTTGTGACTTTGTTTGTTGATTGTTTTTGAATGAATTGTTGAATTGGTTTTGATTGATGAATTGTTGATGATGAATGTTTTTGTTTGATGAATGATGTGAGGTTGGAAGTGATTGGGGGGGTGATGGTTTGATATGAATGTGAGTGGTTGGTGGAGGATGATGTGGATGTGAGTGGCTTGAATGATTTGGTGGGGTGTTGTGGTTTTGGTGATGTGAGGATTTGTTGTTGTTGAATGTTGTGTTTGATTTTTTTTGTTTTTTGGTGATTGAAGTGGATGATTGGGGTTTGAATTGATTGGAATGTTGGTTTTGGGTTTTTTTTTTTGGATTGGATTGATTTTTGATTGAATGATGTGTGTTGTTGGGGTGTTTTGTTGTTTTGTGTGTTTTGGGTTGTTGATTTTTTTTTGTTTGTTGATTTTGTTTTTGATGTGAAAAGTGATTGATGGGTTTGTGTGAAGATGAATGTTGAATTTGTGTAAAGTTGTTGACGGATGAATGTGTGTGTGAATTTGAATTGTTTTGATTTTGTTTGAAGGCTGTTTTGTGGTTGTTGGTTGTGAGATGGTGTTGATTGGGGGATGGAGTGATTTTTTGAATTTTGATGTTTGTGACGAATTTTTTTGTGTTGTTTTTGTTGTTGATAGGATGAATTTGTGTGATGTTTTGAATTGTTGATTGAATTGATTTTTTGATTTGTTTTGATTGTTGAATGATTTTTTGTTTTAGATTGCTTTTTTTGGATGTGAATGATTTGTGTTTTTTGAATTGTGTTGGTGTTGTTGTGATTTGATGTTTTTTATTGGTGTGTGCTTTGTTGTGGTTGAATTTGTGTTGTGATTTTGTGTGTGATGATTTTTGAGGAATTTGTGGAATGTGTGTGACATCTCGTTTTTGATTTGAGTTGATGTTTGTGATTTTTGAATTGTGTGTTTGAATTGTGTTTTGTGAATTGATGGAATGTTTTTTTGATGTGTTTTGATTGTGTTTGTTGGTGGAATATTGTTTGAATGTTTCGTATTTGTGTTTGCTGATGAGTGGGTTTGTTGTTGTTGAGTTTGATGAGGATGAATTGTGTTTGTGTTAGGATTGTTTTGTGAATGTGTGTTTTTTTTTTTGAATGTTTGTGATTGTTTTTTTGTTTGTGTGTGGTGTTGAATGGTGGTTTGTGTTGTTTGTGATGATGATGATTTTTGTGATTTTTTGATGTTTGTTGAATGTGATGGTGATGATTGGTTTTTTTTTGATTTTGTTTTTTTTGTTTGAAGGTACTGAATGTGTTGATGTGTTATGTTTTGATTTGATGATTTGTGATTTGATGTTTTGAATTTATTGTGGTTGATGATGGATGCTGTTGTGTTTTGTTGAATTTGAATGTTTTGATTTGTTTTTTGTGTTGATTGTTTTGTGTGTGGGTGTTTGTTTTTTTTTGTTGTTTGAATGTTTGTTGTTTGGATTGTTGATTGGAATTGATGAGTGTTGTGAATGGTTGATGATGTTTGATTTGTGTGATTGATTGTGTTTTTTGACATGATGTTGTGATGAATTGTGAATGATTTTTTTTGTTTGAATGGAATGTTTTGTGATGTGTGGTTGTTTTTGTGGAATTGGTTGATGAATTGTGTGAATGATTGTTTGATGGTGATTTTTGTGTGATTTGATTGTTGGGTTTTTGTTTTTTTGAAGTTGATGTGTTGTTGTGTGTTTTTTTTTATGTGTGTTTGATGATTTGAATTGTGTGTTTGGGTTGTGTTGAATTGTTTGGGTTGTTTGTTTTTTTTTTTGTTGTGTGTTGATTGAGTGAAGTGCTGTTTTTGATTTTTTGATGAATTGGTGAATGTGTTTTGATGAATGGTTTTTTTTTGGATTGATGTTGTTGATGTGTTTTTGTTTTTTGAAGGGGATGAATGTTTGTGTGTGATTTTGATTTTTTTTTGATTGTGTTTTGATGTTGAGTTTGATGTTGATTGTTGATTTTTTTTGTTGTTTGTTTGTGGTGGTGGATGTTGAGGGAAATGTGATGGGGTGTTTGTTTGATGACTGTGATTTTTGATGTGTGATTGAATTGAATGATAGTGATTTTGATGTGGTGATGATGAATGAATGATTTTGTGGATGTTTTTGTTGAATGTTACTTGTTGTGATGGTGGATGGTGTTTGTGAATGGAGTGATGATGTGTTCGGGTGTTGTTTGATGGGATTTTTGTTGTGATCTTTTTTTTGATTTTGTTGATTGATTTTTTTGTTGTTGATTTGGAATTTGTTTTGATTGGATTGTGTGTGTTGTTGTTGTTGTGATGTGTTGTGGTTTGTTTGCGTGTTGATGATGTTTGTTTTTGAATGTGAATGAAATTTTGTGGTTGTTTTGGAGGTTTTTGTTTTTGATGATTTGGATGAATTTGGATTTATGTTTTGTTGATTTTGATGATTTGTGATGGATTGATTTGATTGGAGGGTGAATTGTGTTGATTGAATTCGTGTTTTTTTTGGATGATGTTGCTTCTGTTTGTGTTTTTGTGATGATTGGGAGTTGGTTGTTTTTTTTTTGAATGTGGTGTGCTTTGAAGTTTTGATTTGGTGTTTTGTTTCTGATGATTTTGATTATGTGTGTTTGAATGATTGTTTGATTTTTTTGAATGTTGATGTTTTGATGATTTTCTGATGATTTTTTTGATTTGAATTTGATGTTGATGTGTGTTTGTGTTGTTGTGTGTGATGTGGGAATTGTTTGATTTGTTGATTGTTTGTTGTGTGTGTGATGAATGTGAGAATGATTTGATTTTTTTTGTTGAATGTTTTTTTTTTTTGATGTGATTGTTTGACTGTGTTGATTGTTTTTTGTGTGATTTGTGATTTTTGGTTTGTGTGTGTGATTGATTGAAGGTTGATTGTTGGTTGATGGGTGATTTGTGTGTTTTTTTTGGTGTGAATGTTTTTGATGATTGATTTTGGTGATTTTGATTTTTGGTTGGATTTTTTGATTGATGATTGTGTTTGGTTTTGTGAATTGATGTTTGATGATTGAATTTTTGATTTTGATGTTGTGTGTTTGGGATTTGTTTGGGTTGTTGTGATGTTTTTTTTGAATTTTTTTGATGATGTGTTTGTTGTGATGAATTTGAATTGTGTGATGATGGAATGATTGGATGAATTTGTTGATGATTTGTTGTGATGTGATTTGCTTGATTGTTTTGTTTTTGATTTTGTGTGGGTGATGATTTTGGTGGGTGTTTGTGTGATTTTTGGGTTCCACTTTAGGATGAATGTACCACATGGCTTTGTGGGGTAGTTTCAAGCTGATGGAATCAAATAGCGAAACGCGTAAGAACTACTAAGTAAAACAAATACCGTCCTGGGATCCTAATTTATAAATTACACTTTCTTTGTGAAGCTAAACAAAGTTTTCTTATTGCCTATATGTGTATGTGAAGGATTACAAAATACAAAATCAGCCATGTGCAGCACAATGAATGAATTCTGTATGTAAGGTCAGAGACGTCCGGGGGATCCCTACTCCCCTAGTGAGTCCATTAAAGACTGAGTCATCTCCCATGTACATGGTTTTGAAAAACAATGTAAAACTGTTATCTACAACAGTATATAGAGTTCTCTTTTATTTATATGTGTAACAAATACGGCTGATGGCCGGGAACGCACAGGTACTCTTAGGGGGGGGATCGTCCTTACAGTAATGACAAGCTGAAACGGAATGCAAATGGGATACTGCTGGGAACATTCGGCTGGGTACTGAAACAGTGATGGCTGTTGGGAACGAGGCTTGGATGTTGGAACTAAGATGACGCTGGGAACTGTGTAGGCTGGATGTTGGAATAGAGATGACTGCTGGGAACTTTAGGCTGGATATTGAAGACAAGCAGGCTTAGTAGCTGGAGACTGGCCAGGTAAGTAACTGCAGACTGGAACTGGAGACAGGCAGGGTAAGTAGCTGGAGATTGGCAAGGTAAGTAACTGCAGTCTGGATACTGGAGACAGGCAGGGTAAGTAGCTGGAGACTGGCAAGGTAAGTAACTGCACACTGAATATTGGAGACAGGCAGGGTAAGTAGCTGGAGACTGGCCAGGTGAGTAACTGCAAACTGGATACTGGAGACAGGCAGGGTAAGTAGCTGGAGACTGGCCAGGTAAGTAAGTGCAGACTGGATACTGGAGACAGGCAAGGTAAGTAGCTGGAGACAGGCCAGGTGAGTAACTGCAGACTGGATACTGGAGACAGGCAGGGTAAGTAGCTGGAGATTGGCAAGGTAAGTAACTGCAGTCTGGATACTGGAGACAGGCAGGGTAAGTAGCTGGAGACTGGCAAGGTAAGTAACTGCAGCCTGGATACTGGAGACAGGCAAGGTAAGTAGCTGGAGACTGGCAAGGTAAGTAACTGCAGCCTAGATACTGGAGACAGGCAGGGTAAGTAGCTGGAGACAGGCAGGGTAAGTAGCTGGAGACTGGCCAGGTAAGTAACTGCAGACTGGATACTGGAGGTAAGTAGGCTGGATACAGGCAAGGTAGACACTGGATACTGGTAAGGAAATATGTTGGATACAGGTTAGGTAAGAAGCAGGTACAGGAGCCAGGGGTAGAAAAAGCTACAATTAGGTGCCCGGAGCAGGGAGACAACGTGACGTCATCATGTTGCCGGCACTATCTATCCGGAAGTGCCCGTCCATTTCCAGAACGGCAGGTAAGTTTGTGACAAACTGAAATGAACGTATTAGAAATATGTCTGAAACATGGGGAATGTGAGAGTTGCCACCTCGCTAGTGTTATAAAATCAGACATAAGGGTCATTGTGCGTTGGGGCATGACCTTAGGGACATGGCCTCAATGTTTAGGGTTAACCGCCACTACATTTCAAATGACAATGGGCAAATTTACTGCCTTATTAGTGTTTACTTTGCATCTGTGGTGTAACTTGCACAGGGTTAGGGGTGGTGGTGGGACTAGTCAGCCTAATGGGTCCCATACATGTATTGATCCCGATCGGATAATCATTATTGGTTCGGTACATTTTTTTCCCTTGGTCAATAGGAAAAAAAATCGTACACCAATCAGATGAATACCACACGCGAACCAATGGTCAAGAAGTCCCAATATCATATGACCGTGATTGGTGCATGTATGGGCCCCATTAGTTAGCTGGCATTGTAACAGCTTTTCAAAGCTGACTTAAAGGAACACTAAACCCAAAAAATTAACTAAGTGGCATCTGTTTCTATTATTCAAAGGAGGTGAGAACGCTTATTCTCACCTCCCTGTGAATAATAGGACGATCGGGGGACCTGGAACTTACCGCTCCACTCGCAGCCGCTCCTGCTCTAACAGCTGTTCTGTCCCGATCGCGCCGCCTATCTTTTCAATTGGCGCGCATGCGCACAAGATAGGGCGTGTGGTCGGGACAGAGCGGCTGTTAGAGCAGGAGCGGCTGCGAGTGGAGCGGCGTGTAAGGTAAGTTCCAGGTCCCCCGATCGTCCTTATTCACAGGGAGGTGAAGAATAAGCGTTCTCACCTCCCTGTGAATAATAGAAACGGATGGCACTTAGTTATTTTTTTATTTAATATGAGTTTAGTGTTCCTTTAACAATCACTGACTTTCGATAATTATCTACTTATGATTTTCTATTTTCAATAATTATCTACTTTCGATTTTCGATAAAAATTGAAAATTCGAAAAATTCGGGTTCCGTGAAATTCAGGAGTTCTGAAAGTTTTGTCGGGACTTCAAAACCCTCAGATTCGATTCGAAATACATCTTTAATCTTAATGTATACACAATTGCATGTAATTAGCCCTTACTCTGAGCTGTGTGTGCCGTTGCATACCTTTAATCCAGTATTTCATTTCCTCGCTTGACCCACACTTCATTCCACCTGACCAAACATTCTATGAGGGCAAGTAATCACTATAAAGCAGCATTAAATTTGGAACTTCCCATCATGCAATTCTCACATACCAACTGTCATCATTCCAATCAAGACAAAACTACACAAAGCACAAGTGTTTATGATAATAAGGCACTTGATTGACAGCTAAAATGTAAGATGTTTCGGATCTAAAGAAATAAGGGACAGATTAATGGCAGTTAATAAAATACAAAACTAGGGGCCCATGGATTCCTAGCTATGAACCTGGTTTAAAACTAGAGCTAAGTACAAACAGTAAGATGCATCCACGACTCAGATGTCCGTTATAGCCAACAATAATCATTCGGTCGATAATTTGCACACATAAAGATAATATACCAGAAATGGGGTGTTATTTATTTACTGCATTGTTAGTGTTTGGGTAATAAAGAGCTATAGCAGCTCTCAGTACAATGAGTACCCATTCTTACAGTGAGTACATTGACAGGCAGTTAATTCATTGGTAAAGAGCCAGACAGGAATAACCATAGATGGCTATTTAACCTTTTATTCATTGCCAACATATGAGTCATAGAAAGTGCATTTTGAAATAAAAATATTATAGTGCCCTGTGACTTTACCGGTTCTAAGACAATTACCTAAGAAAATTTCACATCCGGTGAAATAGATCCCGTAGAATTTGGCACAAGGCCCATAAGGAGCTTGTTGTGTTATGATTAGTGACATCAACTAGAGGAGTGTAGCATGCCTTGTTATTTTTGGTGCAAAGCAAAGTTACATAAACCAAAGCACTAGTAAGGACAGCACAATTTGCATGCATTTTTGTGCATTTGGAGCTCATTTGGGACATACTGTTTGTGCAATGTAAGACCCCAAGTGAAGAGAAAACCTAATTTCATCTGAATCAACAAGATATTTTTTTGGTAAAGTGTAAAGGATTTAGGGTTAAAAAATTCAATGTCTTAAAGGATAACTGTATTGCCTCGATGCATTTTTAAAAAAAAAAAAAACTGCTTTTAAAAAGGTAAAGGTATTCTACCCTCCCTATACATTTTTTCCCCTGATTTTGAGCCTCTCTCTGCCTTCAATTAGCCATGCTGTGAAGGGGGCATAACGATTGTGTCTGCCTCTAACTGTCACTCAGAGCAAGCATGCGAGAAAACACACCTGTACCCACCCTTGATTAGCTTGATTATGTATTCTAGCAACAGGACAGTTAAAGTTTGATTGACTCGCAGAGGAGGAGGAGAGAGGTTGTAACAGATATTCCCACCAGCCAATGACAAGTGATATGTTAAAGGACAATTATACTCACCTTCCCTCCGCTCCTCTTCCTTGTTCCTTAGCTTTTACCAAGGGTGAGGACCTGAACAGCTAAGTCCTCACCCCTGGGTTCGCGCAGCCTACTGCAGAGTCTCAGAGCAACGCTGCTCTGGTAGGCTCCGCCCCCTCCTCCCCGTCGGCGACGAGGCCAATAGGAAGGCACGCTCTGCAAAAGCGTGCCTTCCTATTGGCCTCGTCGCCCTTGGTAAAAGCTAAGGAACAGGAAGAGGACGGAGGGAAGGTGAGTATAATTGTCCTTTAATGATGGCCCTGGGCTGTCTAGGAGGGGGGCTGTTAGCACTCCTCTTTGCTGTGTGATATCTAAGGGAGTGCAGCATGGTTGTAATGAGAGTAAGTGATTCAGCTGCTGGAAGTGTGGACATGTAATGGAGAGATGTTGTTTTTTTGGGTATTTTTGTCCTTTAAAAGAGCCAATTACTGTTTTCTTTTCCTCTCTTTCTCTTTTACTCCCTCATTTTTTGGACTATATACCTCCTCCACAGTTTTTGAGGTAGAGACAAAATTAATAAAAATGCGTGGGACACATTGGTGAAATGTGCTGTTACCTAGCAAAGAATCTATGAAAACTCTTAACCTGTCTCTTGATTACATTCAGCTGTCACAAACAGGCATATCCAGACGTTCAGCACATCCCCCAATCTAATTTTTCGCATTTTTCAAAAATGCCCCTGAATAGACTTACCAGACCCGGTACCTCGTCACTTGCCATGCTACTCCTCTCTGCTTCCTGGTTGTGCTGTCAGTCAAAGGAGTGACCAATTATCTGCCAGCTGCGACCAGGAAGCGCTTACTGCTGCTGCTTGTGTTGAACGAGCAGCAAGAGGCGGCAACCTTTTTAGAAAAACAAATTGCAAAATTAGGTTTGGGGGGGGCTCTGAATCTATATATAGAAAGTTATTTCATGGCTGGACATGCCCTTTAATAAACCCTAATTACATTTTCTTGATTGCATTCAGCTGTCACTGACATTACTCTTCGTTTTTCTGGACTTTGAACAAGCATTGCAGGAGAACCATTTAGAGCATCGATGTGCGTTAAGGATGTTTTTAAACTACACAGTGGGGCCGGTATGGAGTTAAATTTTAGTTTTGGGTGGACATGCCCTTTAAATAGCTAAACTAATATAAAATGTGCCTCATTCATGTAAAGAGAATTAATCCTACACAGATAGCATTTGAGATACAATCTATTCAGCCTTACAAGCTTTGAACAACTTATATAAAGAATTCTGATAAAGAGAAAACTCAAAGGTGAACGTAGTCCTTAAATTTCTTTATCATGGACGTTAAAAATTCCCCTGTAGGAAAGTCCCATATACTGCCCTGAATGTAATGAAAGTCCAGATAGCACAGTGTAAGCAACACAAACTGTTTTTACACTTATTCTTCATTAAAAAAAATCTGTGTCTGTGGGTTTAACCATTCGTGGGCTTTAGGAGAAGTCTGAGTATTTCTGTATATAGAAGGCTACAGAGAAACAAATTGCAGAGATAGTTTGCAGATAACAAAACAAAGTAGAATGGGAAAGTTTAAGTCTAAACCTTGAATTTGGCTTGAAATGGCACAAAACTGTTAAAGGATAACTATACAGTAAAAATTAGCTATTTAAAATGATAAGTACCTGGGGAAGGGAGGTCAGATTAATTATTCCTACCTCACAATCTAATTTTGTAGGTGCTACAACACGTACAGTTTGTTTGCCAGGTTAATTCTGTACTAGTCCTGTATTAAAGATTGAGAGTGCTGAAGCCAAGAGGAAGACTGGCAGTATCAGTTTTCTTTGAGCAGGGTGCTTCTTACAGAAACAATATTAGGAGGTAGGAATTACCAGACCTATATCCCTGTCCTAAGTACTTTTCATTTTAACCATTTAAAAAAAAAAAAACTTCAGACACTGTGTGATTGTGACACACAATCAAGATTCAAGTTTTCAACACTGATTATATCTGTGAAACAGGCACTGAATGCAATCAAGGGACAGGTAATCAGTGCTGAGTAAGTCTGTGAAACAGCTGAATGCAATCAAGATACAGGTAATCAACACTAATTAGGACTATGACACAGCTGAATGCAATCAAGGGACTGGTAATTAGTGCTGAGTAAGTCTGTGACACAGCTGAATGCAATCAAGAGACAGGTAATCAGTGCTTAGTAAATTTGTGACATCTGTACAAAAAGACGGGGCAAATACCCAGGGTGAAGGCAGGCGACCAGACTCCAGAAGTATAGTAAAAACGAAAATACTTTATTGGAACTCTTAAACAAGGTATGCAGGGTCCGACAGTGTACTAGGAGGCACACAGTACAAGCTCCGCCCTACGCGTTTCGTGGAATAGCTTCCACTTCCTCAGGGGCTCTAGAGGGTGTGTGACTCTCCATGCTATTTAAAACTCCAGAAGTTAACCCCTTCATCATATAATCCAATTAAAACACCCTTAAGAGCATCAGATATCATACCAACATTGGATACAATATAAATACAATTAATAATACAAATTCAACATATTAAGATCAAAAAGCACGGTATGTATATATCCTTATTATTATTAGTAGTACTGCAGCATACAGGACAGTCATATCTAATATCATATATATATGTGGTCACTTGTTATAAGCATCTGCTTATAACAAGCATCTGCTGAAAACATAGAATGGCAATTGCTAAAGGTGAAATTGCACTTACATTACAATTAGAGGAATTTCCCCATTTTCGTTGCACTGTACTTCTACATTCACCATACACAAATGAAATTAAGTTCTATCGAATATCCAGCCTTGTTATTGTGATTGCACAGAAATCGATTGGGATTCCTAAAAAACTTTTAGATTGAATTGATTGATAGCTGGCATTAAACCCCCACTAAAGTCTTTCATCACTTAAAGGGCAATATTCTTTCCCGCACCCCCATACAATAAACATACCCAGGGTGAGTACTTACAATACTAGGTCCATACCCTTGGGCTTATCTTAGATCTCCAGCACTTGAAAGTTTGAAAGTTACTATCACCGGATTGCTTAGTCATGATGAACCAGCTTCAGCCTGGGGCTTTGCCAATTGGAAGACATGCACTGCTAGAAGCGTGTGTTTTCATTGGCCAGGTTCTAGACTAAGCAAGCCAGTGATCTTAATTTTATTGCAGGAGTTTTAAGATAAGTCCAGGGGTGAGGACCTAGCAGCATTTTAGGTTTTCACCCTGGGCACTTTTATTGGGATGGGATGGGAAAACAGGTCATTACCCCACATAAACTATGACAGCCCCTTTCTGGGCCCCATGTACCTCCGAATGGGGAAATTTCAACCATCAAGCTACATCATTTTCAATATTCCGATCATCTATAATACCAACATTGGTCAAGTTTTTCAGCCAATTGAAATCAGTTGAAACTGCCGGTGTTTATTATAGTTTATTGTATTTACAGTGAATCCCATTCAGTCTTTAAGCTGGCTGTGCAATTATCAATACTTGTGGCAGATTTGAACAGTCTGATTGATCAAGATTAAGTGGCACAAGGTGGAACATTGATAGGTATTGCCAATCAAGGGGCGTATTTCAAAAGTATAAGTATGACTGCAGCTGTAAAGTTTGTAAATGTAAGAACGTTTGTTTGTGCAATACCATGTGGTTGTAAAGGAGTGATAGCTAAGCTATGGCGCTACGTTACATCATTACTGCGGCTTTATAAATATGGCTCAAATTTCCAAACAATTAGTCCAAACCATCTTATTGAACCCCGCCAAAACCCCATGATAATAATATGGTTTGTGTTTTTTCCCACCAATAAAAATAAGTTCTTGCTATTAATATGCTTAGCAGGCTTTATTGTAACATCCGTAACATTCCTGATGTTCCCTGTGTGGGTTATAAATTTCCCAGCTCTCCAGCGTTTACAATATTGCGTAACTTTCCTTCCTAGTGTAATATCCAGCCCCCTGTCTTCACTAGGATTTCTAGTATTCTGGGATTTTCCAGATAACTTAACCCTTTCAAAACAGTATGCCACCTTGTTATTTCCTCAAAATCACCGCTATAGTCACTTTCTGGTTACTCACTTTAATAATAAGGGTTAATTAACCCAACTGTAGTCACATACAGTATTCTAGCCTCTTATAAACAAGAGTTAATGGATTTATTGGGGTGCCAATAAGGAAGATTTCTGTACAAAACTGTTACCATATTTGTTATTTTAATAGGATTTAGCAGGAAACAAAATCACTAGACATGAATATCTGTTGTATTCAATTAGATCAACTGGACTTGAAATGTAGTTCTTGAAGACGTTTCGCTAGTTCATCTTCAAGAACTACATTTCAAGTCCAGTTGATCTAATTGAATACAACAGATATTCATGTCTAGTGATTTTGTTTCCTGCTAAATCCTATTAAAATAACAAATATGGTAACAGTTTTGTACAGAAATCTTCCTTATTGGCACCCCAATAAATCCATTAACTCTTGTTTATAAGAGGCTAGAATACTGTATGTGACTACAGTTGGGTTAATTAACCCTTATTATTAAAGTGAGTAACCAGAAAGTGACTATAGCGGTGATTTTGAGGAAATAACAAGGTGGCATACTGTTTTGAAAGGGTTAAGTTATCTGGAAAATCCCAGAATACTAGAAATCCTAGTGAAGACAGGGGGCTGGATATTACACTAGGAAGGAAAGTTACGCAATATTGTAAACGCTGGAGAGCTGGGAAATTTATAACCCACACAGGGAACATCAGGAATGTTACGGATGTTACAATAAAGCCTGCTAAGCATATTAATAGCAAGAACTTATTTTTATTGGTGGGAAAAAACACAAACCATATTATTATCATGGGGTTTTGGCGGGGTTCAATAAGATGGTTTGGACTAATTGTTTGGAAATTTGAGCCATATTTATAAAGCCGCAGTAATGATGTAACGTAGCGCCATAGCTTAGCTATCACTCCTTTACAACCACATGGTATTGCACAAACAAACGTTCTTACATTTACAAACTTTACAGCTGCAGTCATACTTATACTTTTGAAATACGCCCCTTGATTGGCAATACCTATCAATGTTCCACCTTGTGCCACTTAATCTTGATCAATCAGACTGTTCAAATCTGCCACAAGTATTGATAATTGCACAGCCAGCTTAAAGACTGAATGGGATTCACTGTAAATACAATAAACTATAATAAACACCGGCAGTTTCAACTGATTTCAATTGGCTGAAAAACTTGACCAATGTTGGTATTATAGATGATCGGAATATTGAAAATGATGTAGCTTGATGGTTGAAATTTCCCCATTCGGAGGTACATGGGGCCCAGAAAGGGGCTGTCATAGTTTATGTGGGGTAATGACCTGTTTTCCCATCCCATCCCAATAAAAGTGCCCAGGGTGAAAACCTAAAATGCTGCTAGGTCCTCACCCCTGGACTTATCTTAAAACTCCTGCAATAAAATTAAGATCACTGGCTTGCTTAGTCTAGAACCTGGCCAATGAAAACACACGCTTCTAGCAGTGCATGTCTTCCAATTGGCAAAGCCCCAGGCTGAAGCTGGTTCATCATGACTAAGCAATCCGGTGATAGTAACTTTCAAACTTTCAAGTGCTGGAGATCTAAGATAAGCCCAAGGGTATGGACCTAGTATTGTAAGTACTCACCCTGGGTATGTTTATTGTATGGGGGTGCGGGAAAGAATATTGCCCTTTAAGTGATGAAAGACTTTAGTGGGGGTTTAATGCCAGCTATCAATCAATTCAATCTAAAAGTTTTTTAGGAATCCCAATCGATTTCTGTGCAATCACAATAACAAGGCTGGATATTCGATAGAACTTAATTTCATTTGTGTATGGTGAATGTAGAAGTACAGTGCAACGAAAATGGGGAAATTCCTCTAATTGTAATGTAAGTGCAATTTCACCTTTAGCAATTGCCATTCTATGTTTTCAGCAGATGCTTGTTATAAGCAGATGCTTATAACAAGTGACCACATATATATATGATATTAGATATGACTGTCCTGTATGCTGCAGTACTACTAATAATAATAAGGATATATACATACCGTGCTTTTTGATCTTAATATGTTGAATTTGTATTATTAATTGTATTTATATTGTATCCAATGTTGGTATGATATCTGATGCTCTTAAGGGTGTTTTAATTGGATTATATGATGAAGGGGTTAACTTCTGGAGTTTTAAATAGCATGGAGAGTCACACACCCTCTAGAGCCCCTGAGGAAGTGGAAGCTATTCCACGAAACGCGTAGGGCGGAGCTTGTACTTCAAGAACTACATTTCAAGTCCAGTTGATCTAATTGAATACAACAGTTATACCATGACCTGGATGAATGAGAACCTTCACAAGCACACTAGACATGAAATTGAGTAGAAAATGTATGTTTCATTCCATTGAAAGTGATGAACTTTATAGATAGGAAGGAGCTAAAGTTTGGTTTCCAGAGGTCACTGATAATACAATGCTACATGCATAACATTATATACTGTGACAATCTCTTTTACACTAGACTTGACTGGGATCAGCAAATGAGCACACCCCCCTCCAATAAAATAATAATAATGTTACAATGAATGGGTCCCAGGACATTATGACTTACATGCTTCTTAAAGGGGCTTCATAAAGGGGCATGATAGTAAAAATGAGAAAATGTTTTTCACTTTGCACTCGGATAGACTGTGTTTGTAAAGCACTAACACAACTCATTTTATATCTATAGGAAAGCAGATTATATGTAAAACATGATACGTAAACTTCCCATCTGTGGATTAAAGATTAACCACAAGTAGTAGGAGAAGAAAGAAACAGGAAAAGAAATGGCCCAGAGAATAAACAGGAAAATCAAAGAATAGAAACTCTAAAATTACAAAGAAACATAAATTTAAATAAAAGGAACCGAAAAAAGGACCATTAATAAGCTAACGAAACCTGCTCAATATGCACAATGTTCCCCCACTAGCAATTAGTATTTTTTGTGCCAGAATCTGGACTGTCATGTGGTAGATTAAAGTACAGCAATCAGCAATAAAATTTATGGTGGTATCAAAAAATATATTACTCCTTACTGTACTAACAGACCTGTAGGCAGACAAGGTGTTTGTTCATCACACATTTCTATGTCTCTGTTTATATAATATTCTGTGTAACATGGAGACACCAGTAATCTGCATTTTACTGTATCTTCCCTTAGGCAGTTTGTGTTTTGCAGCATTGATGTGAGTGTTGATATTAAGGGTTGTGCTAAACGTAAATCGGTTATTGTAATTTTAACCCCAGATCCCTGCTGTGCATCTGGGCATAAATAGGTCTGTAAATCTGATACAATTCGACAGCAGATAAAGCTTCATCTGCCGGTACCCAGATCAATGTTATAGTCACTGTAACTGACTGTGCAAAGTAATGGCGAGCGGCCATTAGGGATCTGCAGTGTGGCCTTGCCCTAGACGAAAGTGAACCCTCTTCCAATTTTAACATTTTATGTATCAGGATATAAAATCATTTGGCTCTGGTTCTAAAAAGACAAAATGCAGAAGGTGAATATAAGTACTGAGAGCATCAGTAGCATTGGTACATCCGAATAAAGGGAACAGCAGTCACTAGTGGCTCTTTATATATCAGCCCATGTGTTCTATAAGCAAGCATTAAGACAATCAAACTAACGTAATATTCATTTCGTATATAAAGCAACATTTATCCATTATACAGTTAAATATATCCACAATGTAGTAAATTGTATAATGTAAAATCAGGTTTTCCTTAACAATTGTGGCCTGTAGGATCCGAAAGTAGGCAGGTAGGGATGGGGCCTGGGCAGGCTGGGGGTGGAGCCTGGGGAGTTCATAGGCCGAATATGGTTCTGGGGTAGAGCTTAGCGAGGGGCCAAGTAAGTGCCTAGGGTGCCACTTATACACAAGTATCGAGTCCCTCCCCAAAACTTTATTCCTTCCCTTAAGAACAGGTTACAGAGTCAATATAAACTGCTAGGAACAAAAGGCCTTTTACTGTACTTGTTAAATAAAATGTAGCTAAATATCGTTGTGCGCAGGTCTACACGTGTAAATGTAAAGAGTCCAGAGAAAGGCAACTAAAATAATAAGGGGAATGGAGGGGCTTGACTATGCAGGCAGATTAGACAAGTTAAGGCTGTTTATATTGTACATGTGGCGATATAATCACATAATACAAATAATATTAATGGGCCATACAATAAACTTGCATTGTTCACCAATAGGTAATTTCAGAGGATATCCAGATATACTTTAAAGGGTATACATGGGAAATTTTATTCTAGGTCATGTCCACCTCTAGAATAAAAAAAAAACATACTTACCTTCCCCAATCCAGTTCAGAACCTGAGATTGTTATAGTTACCCAGCTCCCTGCGGTCCCTGAAGCCCAGAATACTTACCTTTTCCTGCTGTGCTTCTCCTCTCAGAGAGCTTTTTCAGAGCAGGTGCATAGGACTGAGGAAGCATGGCTGAATGGAGAGTCAGTCATTGGCTATGATGTCATTATATAGCCTCCCCCAGCAAACCACTGTAAATGAAGCAGTGGGGGCATAATTAATTGGAACGTAGATCTCTTTCAAAGGCAAGCGTGAGCCAATCTCTGTGTGGATTGGACATGTTTTCATGTTACTGATAAAGACTCAGGGTAACCCAAACAATGAAAACGTGCAAACCCATACTTACAGTGGAGCCTAGGATGTGGTTTGTGTTGAAACAAGGGAATGTGGTTTAATGTACAACAGGCTATTTTATATAGTCTATAAAGGGCACCTTACAAGCAAATTAGACAGATATATGGAAGCCTATTGTATGAATGTCTAGCACTAAGGTTTCATATACTGTGGATTTTCCCGAGATTGTGGGAAAAGGAGGATTTTCCAGTTGTATCAGTGGGGACTTTCCTTTACATCCAGAAAACCAGGTCGCCACTGTCCTGGTTTCTAATATTAAACACAGAAAAGCTGCAGCAGCCTATAATACGGTCCAGGTTACTTACCATTGTGAGTGTTTTTTTTTAAAAATTATTTAATTTTAAGTCCCGATCTGATGAGTTAAAAGATCTTCACATCTGCAGCTCCTGCTCTAAGCATTCAGGAGAGAAAGCTCTGAGAATCCGCTGCAGTCATTGGCTGTGACTTCACCTGTAGTAGGGAGCAGATTGTCTACAGTGCTGCTCATCTGTATTATTAGGCTAAAACCAACAGAGGAAAGTTTCTCCTAGTACCAAACTCACATGAAACTTTGTTCTTGTCTTAAAGAGCATGTCCACCCCCAAAATCTCATATTGTATCCAGACAGAACCCCCCCAAAACCTAGAAACTGTAATACTGCTGAATACCCATAGAATGAGATAAGCTGGGCGATTCCTATTATCCCCTCAGATCCCCCCCCTTCTCTCTCGAATGCTCAGAGCTTTCACACAGGCTCACTGAGCATTTCTAAGCATTCAGAAGAGAAAACTCTGACAAACTTCTGCAGTCATTGGCCTTGACGTCACCTGTAGTAGGGAGCAGATTGCCTCCAGTACCGCTCACCTGTACTATTAAGCTAAAACCAACAGTGTAATTTCTGCCGGTGTTGCGCTGTATTCTTTGGTTAAAACCAGTGCTATAAAGCCTTGTACACACATCCGATAGGACGCCAAAGAGTGCACACATGGTGAACGGCTGTTTTGGGGTGATAATCGCACATGTGTATGCGTTTTCCTCAGGCGTCGTTTGCTCCCAAGGGAACTATTGGCTGAAACAGCCATTCACTGCACACGTTCATGCGCTCGGGGGACGTTTATCGGATGTCCTATCGGACGTGTGTAAAGACCTTAGAGTTACGCGGCTTCCGCACCACTGTGTATGGCGCGGCTCCACCTTTTCCTTTTATATGTAAAAGGAAAAGGTGGAGCCGCACCATACACAGTGGTGCCGAAGCCGCGTAAGTCCGTGAAACAGAATGCGAACACACTAAACCTAAATGGAAAAGTAAACAGAGGTGGGGGAAGTGAGGCAGGGGGAGAGAAGAGGGTAAGGCAGTGGAAGCCTAAATGGAAAAGTAAACGGAGGTGGGGGAAGTGAGGCAGGGGGAGAGAAGAGGGTAAGGCAGTTCCGGAAAGTTATAATCGGCACGCTACTACATAGTAGCGCGCCGATTATAAGATTATTATTTACTGTTTGGCCCCATAGGAATCCATGGAAGGGGTGGATTATACTGTTATTAAATACAAAAGAAATACACGTATTTCCATGGTGACGGAATTCATATTGTTTATTCACAGTTTACAGATCAGCCAAGGACACTTATTACTATGGACCAGCACAATTCCAGGTATACCCTGCTGTTATCATTGTAACAGGGATGATGGCAGACATTTTTAACAGAGCAAATACTAAGGGTACTTGGAAAGAAGTGCAGACAGGATAATATAATAACAATGTTATTAACAGTGTTTTAACCCTGCTTTTAAGCTTATAAAGCTTATATTAGAAAGATAACCAACTGGCAACCACCACCAAAGGCTAGGCACCATTACCATGATTCAGATCAGTGCTCCGCATGCAATCAACAGTTTTGGGGGGATCATATGCATTGCGATTTAGGAGCATTGCCCAAAATACAATGTAGTGGGGCCTAGGCCTTACTAAATTGAATTAGTTCATGTTTCCTCCTCCAACCATTAATTTCTACCTAACCGCACATCTTCATTAATCACTTACTAAACCTTATATCCAATCCTGTACCCCAGAGGTGGGACAAGACAGGGATGTGCAAAATTATGGTTATGTCCCCTGATCTTCCACCTGCCGGGGTGCAGAATGAGCCAAATCAATTAGATCAGGAATGTCAAGCCTGCAGCCTATCAACTGTTATTAACTTACAGCTCCCATCACTCCCTGCTGGGATTTGTAGTTTACCAAACCGTGGGTGGCAGGTTTCACGTTTCTGATTTTAATATCTTGCAACTAACGATCACACAGAAGCTTCCCCTTCTTTATATCTTTCTCATGATGCTTTGTAGCACATTAATATGGCAGGGTACTTAGAGTATTCATTTATTAATATATAATATTAATTATATGTGTTAATTGGAATTTCCAGGTATCACCAACAATGTAATGACTGGAATTCTACCAGCAGTTCTATAACCAGCATATAAAACATGCACAGATATACCTGCAGCAGATTCAAAACTACAGGTCCCAGAATCCTTTGCCAGCAAAGGTAAACTGGTAAAAATCGTCTAACCGACAAGTTAATGTTGGAACAGAACAGATTCTGTTGTCTTTTCTTAAATAATATAAACTGATAAAACACAATTTTATATTAAATACAAATAATCAGTAAGGAAGTAAATAAAGTTTGTTACAGATTCACAACAGCAGTTAAGGAAACATAAATGTCCCCAGTAAGCCCAATCCAGTCATTAAAAGATAAGTGCAATATGCAGGTAGGTGCCTCTAAAAGTCTGAAGACCAAACAGTTACTTGGTGGGCTGCTTGGCGAGTGTGTTGAAGAGTTTATCCCAGTGGGTGAAATAGGGAGCGTAGTTGAAGACGAACTTTTCGTGATGAAGATCGTGGTGCCCCGGTCCACCAAAAAGTCCAAATGGTATCAGTTTGTGGGAGGACCAGGGCAAATCATAGCCAGAGTGATCTTCCACAGACAGGTAGATATTGACAATGAAGAAAGCCATCTCTGTCATTGGATGACACCCCAACATCACAGGGGTAAGCCCAGCAAACACACCAAGAGAGAGCATCTCCCAGGCACTAGAGTACTGTGTGGCCAGTGCAAAGGTGGCTGTGTACTTGTGATGCATCTTGTGGAAGGTCTTGTACAGCCAAGGGACTTTGTGGTGCAGTAGGTGCCAAATGAAATACTGGAAGTCAAAGAGCAACAGACAAGAGATGACATCCCTCACCAGGAGGTGGAGCTGTGGAGCCACAGCAGGTAGGTACACCGGTCTCCAGTACCAGGCAGCAACCGTTACTGGGAAGATGAACACCAGGTGGCTGTAGATGGTGTGTACCAAGCAGTGTGCCACCATAGTCAGCGTGACATTGGTGCGTGGCTGGATTTGGTAGGTTTTGAGCACTGGGATCACAGGTGACAGAAAGTCCAGTATCAGGTAAGGAAGGCAGAAAACCACATAGACAGTAAAGGAAAAAAAAACTGGGTAGAATGGAGACCTGATGCAATACTCTTTAGATAAGACAAAGTCCCACATGGGCTGCAGTAAGGGAGATCCCATGGCTGTGCAGTGGACCAGTGTGTCAGTGTTCTCAGTGCTGTTCATGGTGTGTCTGGGTCTGACAGCTGAGCCTGGTGTTTATATTCAGTGTGTGTCTCCCCCTCCCAGCCCACGCTCTGACAGATACGGTAATGGGGAAATCTAGAGTTTCACTTTTCATTCATAATCTGTGAGTTCCGCCCCTTTACCACGTGCAGACAGACTTGAGGTTTTACACATTTCCTATTCACTTTCCATTATGTTTCCAGATCCATTTTTCTTTCTCGGTAAAGGTGGAAATCTTTATTCCATGAAGATATACTGGAAATAAAAAGCTTCTCCATACAGCCTGGCTGTGGGCACTCTAAAGGTGGCCATACACTATGTACAATGTTAATGTTACAAACTGTTCCACATTCAATTCGTTTTGTGATTAAAGTCGAATGTCGTCCATTGTGAGGTTACATTACATTTACATTTAATCGGAACTTTAGAAAACTCTATAATAATTTTACCAATCGACTTAAAAAAACAACTTTCCCGATCGTAATTATGATAGATTTTACAATCTAATGTCTCGTGATAAGATCGGCAAATGTACAATTTGTCAGACAATCAATGGAAATGTCAGATTGTACATAAAATCGGCCTAATGTATGGTCACCTTAACCCTCTAACCTGGGTTGCCAGATGGTCTAATAGGGACACACGTAATGTATTTAGCAGGGCTCCACTGATTGCAATTAAACATTAAGTCTAACTCAGCCATGCTACATGTGTTTTAATAGGTGTCCTTACAAGTTTCACTGATCTGGGAGCCCATGTCTCCAACATTTCCCTTTAAATAGGGACACTATTGAGAAATGCATTACACAGAGCTGTGCTAAGATCAGGTTCACTTCAATATCCTCCCCCTGCACCATGTTGTTTTCTGTGTACCTTATAAAGGGATCAGTTTTATTATTGTACTAGGATTGACACCCTTGCCTTTAAGATGTAAACATATGAAATTGACATTTTGCAGTGCTAAGTTTAAAGCATTAAATGCAGTACATGTATGGCTACACTGAAAACAATGCAGCCTGTATCACGTTGTCTAAATATTATATTTTTATAATATAAGTTTATATATTGCATAAATGGTACGAAGTAGAAATAAACATATAAAAAGACACAGCCTCTTGCAAAAATACTCACAATTATAAAAATACTCATCACTATTTACTCATCAGTATTTGCTGATGACACTAAACTATGCAGAGCTTTGGAAACTTCCAATGATGTGCAAGTGCTGCAAGCAGACCTAGATAGATTATCAAAATGGGCAGTAGAATGGCAGATGAGATTCAATGTTGATAAATGTAAGGTGATGCATTTGGGATTTAATAATCCCTGTGCCACCTACACCATAAATAACTCTGTGTTAAGTGCATCTGTAATGGAAAAAGATTTGGGGTTCTGGTAGATAACAGACTTAGCCATAGCAAACAATGACAGGTAGCAACGGCTAGAGCTAGCAAGATATTGTCTTGTATAAAAGGGGGAAAAATATTATTCTCCCTCTTTACAAGGCACTGGTAAGGCCTCATTTGGAATATGCGGTGCAGTTTTGGAATCCCATATACAAAAGGGACATCTTGGAAATTGAGGCAGTTCAGAGAAGGGCAATTAAATTAATAAGGGGAATGGAGGGGCTCGAATATGCAGGCAGATTAGACAAGTTAGGGCTGTTTACATTGGAGAAGCGACGTTTGCGTGGGGACATGATTACCTTATACAAATATATTAATGGGCCATACAATGAACTCTCTGGTGCATTGTTCACTAATAGGTCATATCAGAGGACACGTGGACATCCTCTAAGGTTGGAAGAAAAGAAGTTTCATCTTCAGGTTAGGAAGGGTTTCTTTACAGTGAGAACGGTGAAATTGTGGAACTGTCTTCCGGCAGATGTGGTAATGGCAAGTTCATTGAATAGCTTTAAAAAAGGCCTGGATACGTTTCTAAAACTAAAAAATATTGAGAATTACTGGTATTAATTCATATAGATCTGGTTGATCCAGGGATACATTCCGATTGCCGTTTGGAGTCAGGAAGGAATTTTTCCCCCCTTTTTAGCTGGGGTTTTTTGCCTTCCTCTGGATCAACTGTTAGGTAGGGTTAAAAAAAAAATAAAAAAAAAATATATATATATATAAAGAGGGTGAATAGGTTGGACTTGATGGACGTATGTCTTTATTCAACCTTAATTACTATGTTACTATGTAATATAAAAATACTCACAAATATAAAAAAATACTCATCACTAATATAAAAATACTAAAAAATGTAAAAAAAATACTTATCACTAATATAAAAATGCTCACTAATAAAAATACTCATCACTAATATAAAAATACTCACAAATATAAAATATACTCATCACTAATATAAAAATGCTCAAAAATATAAAAATACTCACTAATAAAAATACTCATCGATAATATAAAAAATACTCACAAATATAAAAATACTCACAAATATAAAAATAATCACTAATATAAAAATACTCATCACAAATATAAAAGGTTAACAGGTTGCTTTATAAATACATGCAGCATGTACCTAGCGGCAATGCTCAGAAATCACCGTGAATAACGCATGCATGTAAAATGATGAAAGTAGCCTTACACTTAAGCCTCGTACACACGCGCGATCGTGGGTCGGGAGGCATGATGTGTTGAAACGTTAGTTTCAGTCGATAATCGGCCTCTGTATGGGCCCTTTATTGGCCGAAACGCCTGGTCGTTCGGAGATCCGCCTGGTCGGTCGGGCAACGATCCCCGACCGAACGGCCGTTTCAGATGATAAAGTGCCATACACAGGCCGATTATCGGCCAAAATGAACATTCGAACAACCTAAGGATTTTTCACAAACTATAACACCGTGGATTTTTCATATAGACGTAATTACTTAGGATTATGCACATGGGTCATTAGACATTTAAAATGTTTTACACAGTATTATAATGGCACTTGTACTTGCAATGGTTAATCAGGGGTGGTGTTACTTACCTGGATAGTATTTAAAGGTGGTTAGCACAGGTATGTACACACTTGAGAAAGGACCTTGCAGTCACAAACATGTTGTGTGTGTGGACCTGCAATAAATGCATCTGTGTTAATTACAACACCATATGGCTTGCTAGCGTTCTTATACACTATTCTTTTACTACTAGCTATTTTACACTACTCTGTTACTACTAGCTATATTATGCTACTCTGTTACTACTAGCTATATTATACTACTCTGTTACTACTAGCTATTTTACACTACTCTGTTACTACTAGCTATATTATACTACTCTGTTACTACTAGCTATATTATACTACTCTGTTACTACTAGCTATATAATACTACTCTGTTACTATTAGCTATTTTACATTACTCTGTTACTACTATCTATTTTACACTACTATGTTACTACTAGCTATTTTATACTACTCTTTTATTACTAGCTATTTTATACTACTCTGTTACTACTAGCTATATTATACTACTCTTACTACTAGCTATTTTATACTACTCTGTTACTACTAGCTATTTTACACTACTCTGTTGCTACTAGCTATTTCATACTACTCTGTTACTACTAGGTATTTTACACTACTCTATTACTACTAGCTATTTTACACTACTCTGTTACTACTAGCTATTTTATACTACTCTTTTACTACTAGCTATTTTACACTACTCTGTTACTAGTAGCTATTTTACACTACTCCGTTACTACTAGCTATTTTATACTACTCTGTTACTACTAGCTATTTTACACTACTCTGTTACTACTAGCTATTTTATACTACTCTGTTGCTACTAGCTATTTACACTACTCTGTTACTACTAGTTATTTTAAGTATTTTACATACGTGCGATCAGCTGTGTAAAAACAACTGGTTGCGGTATCACTCTGTGGCTGGGGAGAGGTGTGTATCAGGGGCCTGGCCCGGACAGTAGGAGGGCTCGCCACAAGCCCATAACCTACTGCTTAAAAACAGCTGAATGCACATATGAATGAAACATATGCACGACCAGCTGTTTAAAAGACCATATCATGTGTATGTTTCATTCATACGCATGATCAGCTATTAAACAGCTGATCATGGAGAGGGTAGGGGGGTAGGTCAGGGGCCTTGCCTCCAGTCTCACGGGGTCTCAGCAGTTTTGCCACTAGTCCCGCTGGTCTGACAGTTGTAGTAACTTGCATGATCCAATCAGATGCTAGTTTTTGTACAAGGTTACTGGAGTTGGAGTATGTCTGATTGGTTGTTGCTAATTTATAGCCCAGGCAAACGTGCACCAACATGCACACATGACTATGCTAGTAAGTTGATGCAAGATATGGAGAATGTGCTGTCTGCCCCCTGGTGTTTCTTGAACATATTGCAGTTATTTAGACAATGTTAAGCTGATTTAGATTTTAGAATAGTTTATTGAAAATACCACCTAACTTGTAAAAGGAGGCATCTGGGATATGAGCAAATTAAGGTTAGCGTGGGCCCCTGGAAAAAACACTTAGTGGGGCCCCTCACTGACATAAACATATGCAAGCCATTCTCCCTTCCCTCATATAAAACATCAGCCCTGTCCCCCCCTGCAATTCAGACTGCAAAAAACCCAGTTCGGTCCTGTACCTTCCCCTCCCAAATGATCTGCTGCTTCGTCGCTATACTGGGCCAGTGAGCGGGGACATCAACAAAACATTTCTTGGGGGGAACAAGGGTATATAAATGGCGAGGTGTCACTTGTGCAGACGAAGTGGCTTTCTGTAATGGCTATGGCTTTGGATGGAAACATTATTCTGCCCATTTACTTTACGTCACTGCTGTGGAATGTTAACAGGAATCTTATAAAAACATATCTGTATCTTACAGGTAAATCCTTCAACCCGGAAATTACCAAAACGTAAAGAGCCACGGGCAGTATTTATAAAGGGGTGGGATCACGCCTTAAACAAGGACAGAAAACACTTTCCAACCACAGTTGCACAAATACATGGTAAAATACGACCCTGGTACTGTACTACCGCAGGACGTTGATCAGAGAATTCCACAGAGGTCCTTAAGGACCACAACGGTAATGTACGGCTATGGTGGTAAATGTACGACAGTGATGTTAGCGATGGAAATATCCCGAGGTGTTGGATCTTTCCAATACTGCAGGTTCAAAGACAAACATAATAAACCAACAGAAAACATACTGTGCCAGCAATGTCGCCAGGGAACTTTAGAGGCAGAGATGGCTGAAAGTGGTAAGATCTGTTTCGTTTTCAGCTTTCCGAATCTCTGTAAAATCCCGAAGATCTGAAAATGGAACATACATTTGGAACTTCGGAGCGCATTTTCGATGATTATCGAACGTTTGAGGCGATAACCCTCAAGAATAGCCTTGAACGTTCAATAGTCCTCGAAAATACAATCGGAATCTACTTTCGAGTTTCTGATCCTATTTTTGAGGATTATCGAATGTTCAGGGCTATTTTTTAGATAATCTTTTAAAATAGCCTTGACTTTTTGATAATCCTCGAAAATACGCTCGGAAACTCGAAAGTAGTTCGATAATCATCCGAGTCGGGCCCAGATCCCATCTCTACGAAAAGGATGAGGCCCACTTCATTCTGCACTACCCCAAATACACAACCCTTAATAGAAGAAAGATGAAAAGTCACAGCTCCCTCTAGTGGGGAAATGAGAGTTGATTTTTTACATAGTTACATATAAAATCGTCCCAAAACAAAAATAAGGATACTTTATAAATAAGGAAAAATAACAAAATAACAAACCACAATGATTAAAACAACCAAACAACACAAAATATAAGGTGCACACAGAGAGAACAGCAAACACAATATAGAAACACAAAATACAGTAGTAGTAGTTTTTACAAAACAAAAATGTACTTTTCATCGCCCTGTTTAACCCTTTAAAAACAACAAATTAATATAGCAGGCAGTATGCAATTATTTTCCTTAAATGCTGAAACCCACTGAGTTCAATCTCTCTATATATAACAGAATGGAAGGCTTTGGACTAGGAGGTCCCACAGAATGGAAGGCTTTGGACTAGGAGGTCCCACAGAATGGAAGGCTTTAGACTAGCAGGTCCCACAGAATGGAAGGCTTTGGACTAGGAGGTCCCACAGAATGCAGAAGCCGCGTCCATGATTGGCTGCCTCTCAGCCAATCATGGACGCGGCTGCCGGTTCGGCCCCCTGCTTGCAGTTTCATGCAAGCAGAGGGCCGGGACAGAACGTCGGAGGAGAGAGGCAAGGTAAGTACAATTCGGGGGAGTTTCTTCAAAAAGTAATATGGCGGTTGGGGTTGGGAGAGGGAGCCCTACACTACAGTAAAGGGTATTTGTGCTAGGGGGAGGGAGAGAGAAGCGGGAGGGAGAGTGAGGGGGGGGGGGGGATGCAGTGTGCATGGAAAAATTCTCCCAGAGGGGGGACCGGAGGCAGAGTCCTATATGGACGTTGGGGGAGGATTACTGGAGCCCATACAGAGAGAACAGACAGTAAAGGTCCCATACATTGAGAACAGACAGTACAGGTCCCATACAGAGAGAACAGACAGTAAAGTTAATATACAGTGAAAACAGACAGTAAAGGTCCCATACAGTGAGAACAAACATTAAAGGTCCCATTCAGTGAGAACAGACAGTAAAGGTCCCATACAGTAAGAACAGACATTAAAGTTATCATACAGTGAGAACAGACAGTAAAGGTCCCATAGAGTGAGAACAAACATTAAAAGTCCCATACAGTGAGAACAGACAGTAAAGGTCCCATACAATGAGAACCCACAACAAAGGTCCCATACAATGAGAACTGACAACAAAGGTCCCATACAGTGAGACAAACATTAAAAGGTTCCCATGACAGGAGAGTCAGACAGAAAGGTCTCATACAGTGAAACGACAGTAATGTCCCATACGTGGAGAAGAGACAGTAAAGGTCCCATACAGTGATCAGACAAAGTCCCATTACAGATAGAACGCATAGTCTCCAGCTTACTCTTAGTGAGAACCAGACAGTAAAGGTCCCATACAGTCGAAACAGATCGTACAGGTCCCAACATGAGAACAGACATAAGGGTCCTCATACCAGTGAGAAACACAGAGAAAGTTCCATACAGCTGAGAACAAGATTAAGGTCCCATACAGTGAGAACAGAAATAAAGGTCTCATACAGTGAGAAACTACAGTTAAAAGGTCTCATACAGTGAGAACAGACGTAAAAGGCCACATACCGTGAGAGTAGGACAGTCCACAGGTCCAATACAGAAGAACAGACCAGTAAAGTTCCCATCATTGAGAACAGACAGTAGGTCGCCATACAGCCAAGAACAGATATGTACCAAGTTTATCATACAGTGAGAGTAGACAGTTACAGGTTCCATACAGTGAGAACAAACATTAATTATCATACAGTGTAGAACAACACGTAAAGGTCCCATATAGTGAGAAAAAACATTAAAAGTCCCATCAGTCGGTTAATCAACGACAATGGTCCCATACATGAGACCGACAACAAAGGTCCCATACAATGAGAACCGACAACAAGTTCCCAGAAGTTGAGAAACATAAGCATAGTAGTCCCATCTGAAGACGCAGACGTAAAGATCCGCCTACAGCGAAACAGACGTAAAGTTCCCATCAAGCGAGAACAAACAATTAAAGGGCCCATGAGTGAACGACAGTAAAGGTCCCATACGCGTGAACAGACAGTAAAAGTTTCATACAGTTGAACAGACAGTAAACCCAGTAAGGACACTTAATCCATACGTGAGAACAAACAGTAAGGTCCATACGGAGAACACAGTAATTATCTACATAAAAACAGAAGGTCCCTACAGCGAGAACAACAGTAAAGGTTTACCATCAGTAGAGAACAGCAGTAACGGTCCATACAGCGAAACAACAGTAGGTCGCCAACGTAGAACAACATTGTCGATAACAGCTGACCACGTGCAGCAGCACATACATAAGCCATGTGAGAGACAAGGGGAAGGAAACATTAAAGGCCCATACAGCGAAACAACAGGATCAGTACAGTGTATCATTACAGTAAGTCCACGCAGAACAAACAGTTAAAGTTTTCACATACATTGAGAACAACAAAGGCCATACTGAAACCAACCATGGTCCCATACTGTGAGAACAGACACGAGAAGTCCCTACGTGAGAACGAGACAGACGCAAGTAAAAGACGTAAGTCTCATACAGTGAAACTAACGTAAAGTCCTACAGTGAGCAGAAGTAAAGGCATACAGTAGAGAGTAAGCACATACAGTGAGAGCCATGACAGTTACAAGTCCATACGTGAGAACATACTTAATAGCCCCATACAGTGAGAGATCTAGTACAGTGATTAGTGTGTGTTCGCCCCCCCATAAACAGAAGAGAACACATTAAAGGTCCCATACAAGAGAACCGACACAAATGTCCCATACAGTGAGCAGACTGTAAAAGTTAGCACATGATGAAACAAACATTAAGGTCCATACAGTGAGAACAAACAGTAGATGTCCCATACAGTTAACAACATTAAAGGTCCATACTGTGGACAGAAGAAAAGCCCCATACAGTGAGAGCAGACATAACAGTTTCCATAAATCATACATGAGAACAAACATTACAGGTCCTACATTGAACAGCCACATTATAAAGTCCCATACAGCGAAACAGACACATAAGGTATCATACCGTGAGACAAACAGTTAGGCCCTTACTTACAGTGAGACAAACATTAAAGGTCCATCAGTGAGAACATGACAGTAAAGTCCCATAACAGTGAGAGAGCAGACAGTAAAGTGTCCCGGATACAGTGAGAACAAACATTAAAGGTCCCATACAGTGAGAACAAACATTAAATGGTCCCATACTGTGAGAACAGAACATTAAAGGTGTCCCATACAGTGAAGAACCGGACAGTAAAAGGTCACATAACATGAGAGCAGACAATAAAAGGTCCCATACCGTGATAACATATCGTAAAAGGCAAAGCCCCATACAGTTAGAAGTAAAGACAGTCCCATACAGAGAGAACAGACACGTAAAGGTTCCCATACTGAGAACAGGACAGTACAAGGTTCCCATCACGAGAGAACAGACAGTAAAGTTATCATACAGTGAAAACCAGACCTAGAAGGTCCCATACAGTTAGAACCACATAAAGGTCCCATTCATTGGGAACAGATCAGTAAGGGTCCCATACAGTAAGAACAGACATAAAGTTATCATACAGTTGAAACCGACATAAGTCCCATAGATGGAGAACAAACATTAAAAGTCCCATACAGTGGTAGAACAGACAGTAAAGGTCCCATACAATAGAACCCCACACAAAGGTCCCATACAATGAGAACTGACAACAAGGTCCCATAACCGTGAGAACAAACTTAAGTCCTACATGTGAGAGCAGACAGTAAAGTGTCTCATACAGTGAGAACAACAGTAACAGTCCCAATCACTGAAACAGCCAGTAAAGGTCTCATAACAGTACACAGACATTAAGGCCCCATCACAGTGAGGGTAGACGAGTACAAGGTCCCATACGAGAGAACAGACGTAAGGTCCCATACATTGGACATAGCAGTAGGTCCTCCATACAGCAAGACAGATAGTAAGTTATCATACAGAATAGACATTAAAGGTTCCATACATTTAGACAAACATAAGGTCCCAACAGTGAGACAGACATAAAGGTCCCATACGATAAGAACAGACCTTAAAGTTATCATCAGTTGAGAACAACAGTAAGTGTTCCATACAGGTGGAACAATTAAAAGTTCCCCTATACGTGAAACAGACCAGACAAGGTCCTACAATGAGAACCGACACAAAGGCAATTCCCATACAATGAGAACCGACAACAAGGTCCCATACAGTGAGTAACCAACATTAAAGTCCCATACAGTGAAGCAGACGTACAAGTTCCGCATACCGAGCAACAGACAGTAAGGAGGGTCCCATACAGCGAAGAACAAACATTAAGGCCCCGATTCAGTGAGAACAACGTAAAGGGTCCCAGACAGTCAGAACAGCATTAAAGTTATCATACAAGTGAGAACAGACATAAAGGCCCAATAGTGAGACCAAACATTAAAAGTCCCCATACCGTGGAAACAACACGTAAGGTCCCCATCAAACATGATAACCCACAAACAAAGGTCCCATCATGAAACTGACAACAGGTCCCATACAGTGAGAACAAACATTAAAGGTTCCATACAGTGGAGAGCAACAGTAAAGGTCTCATATCAGTGAGAACAGACAGTAATGGTCCATACAGTGAGAACCATACATAAAGTTCATCTAGTACAGGAAACATACATTAAAGGCCCCAAACAGGAGTGGTAAGACAGTATACAGGTCCTCATACAGGAGAGAACAGACATGTAAAGGTCCCAACATTGAGAACAGACAGTAGTCCCATACAGCAGAACCAGAGTAAAGTTATCATACAGTGATAGAAGGACAGTAAAGGTTCCATCATGAGCAAAAAGAACACTTAAAGGGTCCCATACAGTGAACAGACAGTAAAAAGGTCCCATACAGTAAGAACAGAACATTAAAGTTATCATCATTGAAACAGAACAGTAAAGGTTCCTCATACCAGTGAGAACAAACATTCGATAAAAGTCCCATACAAGTGAGAACAGACAGACAGATGTCCGTCCATAACAATGGAAACCGACAACAAAGGTCCCTACAATGAAACCGACAACAAGGGTCCCATACAGTGAGAAACAAACATGACAGGTCCCTACAGTGAGAGCAGAACAGTAAAGGTCCATACAGCGGAAACAGACAGTAAGGGTCCCATACCGCAGACACACATTAAGGGCCCCATTTCAGTGAGAACAACCATAAAGTGTCCCATAGCAGCGAGAAACCGACATATGTTATCATACAGTTGAAAACAGACAGTAAAGGTCCCTACAGTTGAGAACAAAAACATTAAAGTGTCCCATCAGTGAGACATACGTAAAAGGTCCATACAGCGAGAACAGACATAGTTATCATACAGTAGAAACCGACGTAAAAGTCCCCATACAGCAGAACAGACAGTCAAGTCCCATACAGTAGAAACAGACAGTAAAGGTTCCCCTATACAGCGAAACAGACAGTAAAGTTCCCATACAGAAACAACTAAACCCAACAGCTAGAAGACATAAAGCCTACAGATAAACAAACAGTAAAGGTCCCATACAGCGAGAAACAGACCAGTAAAGTCTACCATACAGTGAGACCGAAGGTCCTACAGGAGACAGTAAAATTATCAACCGGAGCAAATTAAAGTCCCCTACATGAACAAACCTTAAGAAGGTCCCATACTGTGAGAACAGACAGTAAAGGTCCCCCATACGGAAACAGTACAGTAAAGGTCTCATACAGTGTAAACAAGACCGTAGGTCTCAACAGTGAGAACAGTACACGAAAGGTCCATAACAGTGAGAACAGACAGTAAAGGTCCATACATGAAGAGCAGACACGTAAGGTCCGCATACTGAGAACGACAAGTAAGGCCCCTACATGAGAGTAGACAGACATGTCCCATACAGTGAGAAAGAAAGTACTAAGGTCCCATACAACTGGACCGCACACAAAGGTCCCTACCGGTGAGAGAACCAGTAAAGTTTATTCCATACAAGAGAGCTAACATACATTAGGATAGGTCCCATATACATGCAGAACAACCTTAAGGTCCCATACGTGAGAACATGACCGTAACAGGTCCCATACAGTTAGAGCAGACGTAAAGTTTCATACAGGAGAACAGACATTAAAGTCCCATACATTGAAACAACATAAATGGTCCCATAACAGCGAAACAGACAAGTAAGTTATCAAACTGTGAGAACCAACATTAAAGTCCCTAGGGAATTAACTCCATATGAGAACAACATAAACCACATCATAAAGAGTCCCATACACGTGATACGCTGGAAACAAACTAAAGTGTCCCATACAGGATGAGACAGAACAGTAAGTCCCAACGAGTGAGAACCAACAGTAAAGGTCGGCCATACATGTTAGAACAGATCACGTAAGGTCCCATACAGTGAGCAAGCAGCGTGTCATCGAGAAAATAGGTCCCATACAGATGACAGTAGTCCCATACATCTCACCGTTCTCCTATTTTTTCCATTTTCTCTCTCATCTCCTGCAGATCTAAGCTCTTCAACACTCCCTCAGCCACCAGATATGTAAAATCATTGGCACGACTCTGTTTAAATGGTTGGCAAACCCATGATACTGTTGTAAATCATTGGCCAGAAACCTCTAATAAAGGTTGGCACCAGATACTGGTGGAATCATGCAAAAACTCGTAAAGAGTGTGGCACACCCAATCATGGTAAATCCTTGCCGCACAACTATAAATATATTGTCACACAGATACTGGTAAATCATTAGAAAAAACTCTGATAAAGAGTTGCTCACCCATTGGCTTAACAAAACTCTAATAAATGGATGGCACACACCGATACTGGTAAAAATCATTGGAAAACTCCTGAATAAAGAGTGGCACCCAACTCTACATAAGTGGTTGGGCACCCAATCGGGTAAACCATGGCCAAACATAATAGAAGATTGTCCCACCAGATACTGGTAAAATATTGGCAAAAACTTTGATAATGGTTGGCACATGATGGCACCGACGTTAATAAATGGTTGGCACACAGATACATGAAAACCTTGGCAAAAACTGTAATAAATGGTTGCCAACTATCCCGCAGAATTCCAGTGCTGTTGAATTTGTGCATCTGACATATTGGATGGGAAATAATTATAAAGCACTTTTTTGTCTTGGGTCAATGTCAAAAACAAATGTTTGCAGAGGTTTCTTTGGAAGCACATAAATATAAAGCCAATACACTGAATGCCTTATACTCCAACAACATAAAATGCTTATATTCCAAATGGTCAGTAAAGCAACACATCCTTATCTTTCTTCCTATTACATTTAGATCATCATACAACTTACCAATCCTTAAAGAAGGATACTGTTATTTTATTCCAATGTCATCTGGTAAAGTTTGTGATCAGGGCACGAAATTAAGATAGTGATCACCCCTCCTTTTTAATCTTATTTTTCATTAAAAAAAAAAATACTTTATGTTTTAGTGGGCCTTTAATTAACTTTCAAAGGGTAAAAGCTTTAAGGTACAATTCTTTAAAAAACCAGCAGTTTTATTTCCATACGCAGTGATGTCACCCACTTTAATGCACAGATGCAAGAAGCCCTCTTCACGTGTAGACCATCAGATTGAGGGGACAATCCCAGGTGGCTTATGAAGTTTGAACTTTCTCTTTCTTTCTCCTCATTGGAACAATGTGATATATGAAATTGGACATAGTCCGTATGATGGCTCCCTAAAAAGGTTCAGTAAGGATCTGATGTCATAACCTTTGGGTAGGGGAACCTTTTGTCTAACCCTAATGTTGGTTTGCTGCTGGTGATGTTGATTCCAGAAACATTTTGCTTATGTATAACTCATTTTTTTTTTTACCCAGCAATGGAAGATAACTGGGCTTATTTGGACTCAAGCTGTGGCAACTGTATTGCCATCCTACCTATAGCAAAGAGAAAGCTTGCATTTTTTTCACACCCTCAGGATACTATGTCAAATATCCTGTTAGAATAAGCCTGGTTACATAGTTTGGATTGCCAGTCCTGTTTTTCTCGGTCTAAAGGATGGTAAAAAAAAAAAAAATGTGGCAGTAGAAAATCTTCTATAAAAAATGTACAAGGTTCTGTACTGGATTACTATTTTTGGTCAATAATGTACCACTTGAACAATGAAGGCACAAATTAACCACAGTTGATCCGTGGAGTTAACATGTTAAGGGTGAATTCGAATTTGAGTGTCTGCCACACGAAAAATCTAACCCAAAATTTGTGTGTGAAGGCTCCATTCATCCAGGTCACATGGGTATATCTGTAAATAGTCATTCATCCTGGGTCTGGTATCTGTAAATATTCATCCAATCCTGGTCATGGTATAATCTGTAAATTCAAATTCACCAGGTCTGGTATATCTGTAATATTTATTCATTCCAGGTCATGGTATATCTGTAATTTCATCATCCAGGTCTGGTAAATCTGTATATATTTCATTCATCCATGTCGTATGTGTATATCTGTAAAATCATTTCATCCGGTCACTGGTATATATGAGTAATATTCATTCATCCAGTCATGGTACATCTGTAATATTCAATTCATCCAGGTCATGGTATATCTGTAATATTATTCATCCAGGTCATGGTTTACTCATCCCGATAATATTCATTTCATCACTTCCCGGTCCATGGTATATCTGTAAAATTTCAACTTCATCCGTCTGTATATCTTGTAAATATTCATTGTCCATCCAGGTCATGGTATATCTGTACAATCAATTCATCCAGGTCATGTATACTCTGGATAATTTCATTCATCCAGTCAGATATAGTCGATACTATTCCCTTCAAATAACCAGGCTTTGGTATAGCTCGGTAATATTCTTCATCCAGGTCATTGTATACTCGTATATTCATTCATCCAGTCATGGTATATTCGTATATATTCAATTCATCCAGGTCATGATATATCTTGTAATATTCAGTTCATCCAGGTCTTGTCGTCAATCATCATCCGCTGATATCTGTAAATAGTCATTCATCCATGGTCATGGTATATCGTCTTTAATATTTCATCCATTCCAGGTCCCATGGTATATCTGTTAATATTCATTCATCCAGCTCTGTATATGTATATCATCATATCATCTTGTAATATGCTGTATCCATCCATCCTATGGTAATATCTGTAAATTCATCCACCCTCAGGTCATGGTACTAATCTGCATATTCAAATCATCCAGGTCATGGTATATCTGTACTATTGCTCATATCACGGTCATGGTAATAATACTTTAAAATTCATCTCCCGAGTCAGCTGGTATGTCGTAATATTCATTCACCCAGGTCATGGTATACTCTGTATTTCCATTCATTCCCGTCATGGTATATCGTAATATTCATTCATCATCATGGTAATCTGATATCAGGTCATGGTAATATCTTAATACATACCGTATGATCTTATGATTCCATATCCAGGTCATGGTATATATGTTACATTCATTCAATCCAGGTCATGGTAGTCTGTAATGTCATTCACCAGTCATGGTATAATCTTGTATATAATTCATCCAGTCCATGGGTCGTATATCTGTAATATATTCACTCTCCGGTCATGGTATATGCTGTAAATTTCATCACCAGGTCATGTATTCTGTAATATTCTTCATCCAGGTTGGTCTTATTCATACTCATGCATGAGTATCTGTAATATTCATTCTTACAGTCGACATCTACAGGTCTTGGTAATCTTGTAATATTCATTCATCCAGTCATGGTTAATCTGTAATATTTCATATCATCATGGTCATGTATATCTGTATATATCATTCATCCAGGTCATGATATTCTGTATATTCCATTCATCCAGCTCTGGTATACATTGTTAATATTCATTCATCCAGGTCATGTGGTTATCACTGTAAATTCATTCATCCCAAGGTCTGGTATATCTGTACATATTCATATCAATCCAGGTTCTGATATATCTGTAATATTCATTTCATCCAGCTCTTGGTTAATCTGTAACTAATTTCATCCCATCCTAGTCCAGGTAGTCTTAATATTCATTCCACCCAGGTCATGGTATATCTCTGCACAATATTCAATCAATCCAGGTCTGGTATAATCTTAGATTTCATTCATCCAGGTCTGGTATATCTGTAAAAAATGTTCATTCATCCAGGTCATGGTATGTCCTGAATTTCATTCACAACACCAGGTCATGGTTGATTGAATCTGCAATATTCAAGCTCCAGCACTGTTATTGTAACTATTCTTCATCCGGTCATAGGTATACTGTAATATTCATCCCTCCATGTTGGTATATATCTGTAATATTCATCCATCCAGGTCATTGGTATTCTGTAATAGTCATATTCATCTCAGATGTATATCTGTAATATTCATCATACCATAGTCATGTATATACTGTAATTTTCAATCCATCCAGGTCAAGGTAATCTGTAATAGTCATTCACTCCATTTGTATATCTGGTAATGTCATTATCAGTCAGTAATCGTAATATCATCCATCCAGGTCTGGTATATCTGTAATCATTCATCCATCCAGTCATGGTATATCTGTAATATTCATTCAATTCATCCAGGTCATGGTAATCTGTAATATTCATTCATCCAGGTCATGGTAATATCTGTAATATTCATTCATCCAGGTCTGTACTAATCTTGTAATATTTCACCATCCGGTATGGTATAATCTATATATCATTCATCCACGTCATGTATATCGTAATATTCATCATCCAGGTCATGGTAATATCGCTAATATTCATCCATCAGGTTATGTAGATCATGTAATATTCATCATCCAGGTCATGGTTACTGTAATATTTATCGCATCCTGGACATGTGTTATCTTTTTGTAATATTCATTCATCCGGTCACATTAATCTGTAATATTCATTCATCCAGGTCAGTATCCAATCATTCATGATTCATCCCAGGTCTGGTCAGGTATATCTGTAATATGTCATCATCCAGGTCAGTCGGTATCCAGCGCGTATATTCTAGTCCATTCAATCAGTTCACGGATATATCTTTTATATCATTCATCAGGTCACGTTATATGCAGTAATTTCATCATCTGGTCATGGTATAATCTGTAATATTCATCATCCAGGTCATGGTCATATCTTAAAGTCATTCATCCAGGTCATGGTATATCTGTATTTTCATTCATCCAGGTCACGGTAATTTCTGTAATATTCCCATCCATCCAGGTCATGGAATCTGTAATTCATTCATCCAGTGTCTGCTATATCGTAAATTATATCCATTCAGGTCTGGTATATCTGTAATAATTTATCAATCCAGGTCTGGTATATCTGTAAATTTTCATCCATCCAGGTCATGGTATATCTGTAATATTCATTCATTCCCGGTCACAGTATTATCTGTAATATTCATCTCTATCCGGTCTGGTATATCTGTCTATTCATTCATCCAGTGTCATGGTATATCTGTTATATTCATTCATCCAGGTCATGGTTATAGTCAGTATAATATTCATATCCATCAGGTCATGGTATATCTGTAATAATTATCATCCAGGTCATTATTGTCAGATTCTTAATATTCATCCATCCATGTCCCATGGTATTATCTGTAATATTCATTCCATCCAGGTCAACGGTATTTTCTGTAAATTCATCAATTCTATCCAGGTCAGTCTATCTGGTAATTTTATCCATCCATGTCAGTAATATCTGTAATATTCATATTCATCCAGGTCACGGTAATTTCCTGTAATATTCATCATCCATCCAGGTCATGGTATATTCTGTAACTATCATTCTCAGTCATGGTATAATCTGTAATATCATCCATCCAAGTCATGGTATGCTGTAATATTCATTCATCAGGTCACGGTATTGTCTGTAAATATATTCATTACAATCCAGTCATGGTATATCTGTAATATTCATTCATCCAGGTACTGGTATATCGGTATATATCTCCATCCCAGGTCATGGTATAATCTTTATATTTATCCATCCAGTCTGGATACTCTGTAATCTTCTTCATCCAGGTCATGGTATATCTGTACTATCATATCTCCGGTCACGGTATATCTGTAATTCATTTCATCCAGGTCATGGTTATCTTTATATTCATTCATCCAGGTCCAGATTTCTGTAATATTCAATCTCCATCCAGGTCATGGTATATCTGTAATATTCATTCATCCAGGTCATGGTATCTCAATCAATATTCATCCCATTCAGGTCATGGTATAAATCATGTATATTCATCATCCAGGTCATGGTATATCTGTAATGTCTTCATCCAGTTCATGGTATATCTTTATATTCAATTCATCATCCGGTATGGTATACTCCGAATAATCTTATCATCCATTTCAGGTCATGGTAATCTGTAATAATATCAATCCAGGTCACGGTATATCTGTAATATACATCCATCCGATCATAGTTAATATCTGTTATAATTCATTCATCCAGGTCAGGGATTCCTGTAATATTCAGCACGTCCATCCCGGTCAGTGGTATATCTGTAAATATTCATTCATCCAATCATGGTATATGGTAATATACATCCATCCAGATCATAGTATATGTTATATTCATTCATCCAGGTCCTGGTATAATACTGTCAATTCATTCATCCGGTCATGGTATATCTGTAATATTCATCATCCAGGTCATTGTATATCTGTAATATTCATCCATCCAGTCTATTGTATATCTGAAAAGTACTATTCATGTCCAGGTCATGCTATATCATAATTCATCCATTCAGGTCATGGTATATCTGTAATAATTATCACCAGGTCATGTGTACTCTCTGTAATATTCATCCATCCAGGCTGGTATATGTAATATCATCTCCGTACGTATTTCTGTAATTTCATCATCTATCCAGGTCATGGTATATATCTGTATATTCATTCATCCAGGTCATGGTATATCGTAATATTCATGCCATCCGGTCATGGTATATCTGTTAATTTTATCCATCCAGGTCATGGTATATCTGTATATCATTTATCCAGGTACGGTATTTTCTGTAATATTCATCATCCATCCAGGTCACGAATATCTGTAACTCATTCATCCCGGTCATGGTTATCGGTATATCATCCACCAAGTCATGGTATAGCTGTAATATTCATTCATACCAGGTCCGGTATTTTTGTTATTCATTTCCATCCAGGTCATGGTAGCTGTGTAAATTCATCATCCAGGTCGTTGTAAATCGGTAATCATTCATCCCTCCAGGTCATGGTAATACTGTAATATTTATCCATCCAGGTCATGGTTATCTGTAATTTCATTCATCCAGGTCCATGGTATATCTTAATATTCATATATCCAGTCACGGTATATCTGTAATCTCTTCATCCAGGGTCTGGTATCTTCAATAATATTCATCCATTCAGGTCATGGTATATCTGTAATATTCATCATCCAGGTCATGGTATATCTGTAATAGTCATTCAATCCAGTTCATGGTATATCTGTAATATTCATTCATCCAGGTCTGTTTATATCAATAATATTCATCCATTCAGTCATGGTATATCTGTATATTAATCATCCAGGTCATGGTATATCATGTAATATTCATTCATCCAGTCACGGTATTCTGTCATATTCTCATCCACCAGTCATTGTATATCGTAATATCATCTCATCCAGATCATGGATATCTTAATATTCATCCATCCAGTCATAGTATATATGTTATATTCATTCCATCCAGGTCATGGTATATCTGTAATATTCATCAATCAGGTCAATGGTATTCTTCGTAATTCATTTAATCCCCGGTCTGGTATATCTGTAATATTCCCATCCAGGTCCATGGTATATCTGTTAATATTCATCTCATCCAGTCATGGTATTCGTAATATATCCATCCAGGTCATTGTATATCTGAAAAATTAATTCATCGGTATGCTATATCGGTCGATATCTGTATATATTCACCATCCAGACATGGTAATCTGTAATATTCCCTCTCCGGTCAATGTATATCTGTATATTCATCCTCCAGGTCATGTAATCGGTAATATTCATCATCCAGGTCATAGTACATATCTGTAATATTCATCCATCCGGTCATGGTAAATCTGTAATATCTCAATCCGGTCATGGTATTCTGCGAAGCTATCATCCATCCATGTCTATGTAATCTGTTAATATTCATTCATCCAGGTTCATGTATCTCTGTATATTCATTGTCAGGGCCAAGGTCTGGTATATCTGTAAATTCATTCAATCCAGGTCATGGTATATCTGTAACATTCATTCTCTCCAGGTCATGGTATATCAGTCATATTCATCCATACCAGTCATGGTATATCTGTAATATTCATTCATCCAGGTCTGGTATATCTGTAATATTCATCCATCCAGGTCTAGTATATCTGTATATCCCATTCATCCAGGTCATGGTTATAATCTGTAATATTCATTCATATCCGGTCATGGTATATTCTGTAATATCTCCACCAGGTCAATGGTCATATCTGTATATTTATTCATCCAGGTCAATGGAGTAATCTGTAATATTCATTCATCCGGTCATGTATATCTGTAATATTCATTCACCCAGGTCCCATGGTATATCTGTAATATTCATCCATCACAGGTTCAATGGTCATGATTCGTAATATCATTCATCCAGGTCTGTATATCGTAATTCATCACTCAATCCAGGTCATGGTATATCTGTAATTCATTCATCCAGGTCATTATATCGTAATATTCATCATCCAGTCCATGGTATATCTGTAATATTCATCCATCCAGGGTCATGGTATTCTTGTCAATATTCATCATCCGGTCATGGTATATCTGTATATTCATTCATCCAGGTCAGTATATCTGTATATATTACTTCCGCCAGGTCATGTATATCTGTAATTTCATCATCCAGGTCATGGTCTATCTGTAAACATTTCTATATCGCAGTCAGGTAATTCTGTATATTTCATCCTCCTGTATTCATATTCATCCAGGTCATGGATATCTGTAATATTATCATCCAGGTCATGGTATATCTGTATATTCATTCTCCAGTTATGTTATAATCTGTATATTCTTCATCCAGGTCATGGTATTCATAATATTTATCATCCAGGTCATGGTATATCTGTAATATTCATATCCAGGTCATCGGTATATTCTGTAATATTCATCATCCATCCAGGTCAGGTATATCTGTATTCATTCATCCAGTCATGTATAATGGTAATTCATCCATCCAGTCTGTAATACGTAAATCATCATCCAGGTCACGGTATATTTTGTATGATATTCATTACCATCAGGTCTGGTTAGATATCTGTATATTCATTCATCCAGGTTGGTATATCTGTAATAGTCATCACTCCAGGTCAGTATATCTGTAATATTTATCCATCCAGGCATGTATTCTTGGATATTTCATTCATCCAGGTCATGGGTATATCTGTAATATATATATCCAGGTCAGGTTACTGAAATCTTCTATCACCGGTACATGGTATATCTGTAATATTCATCCATCTCAGGTCATGGTATACGTAAATTCATCATCGTCATGGTTATATCTGTATATCATTCATCCGGTCATGTAGATCTGTAATATTCATATCAATCCAGGTCATGGATATCATAATATTCACTCCTCAGTCATGGTATTCTGTAATATTAATCATCCAGGTCTGTATATCTGTAATATTCATTCCTCAGGTCACGGTATTTGTACTTTCATCCTCATCCAGGTCATGGTATATCTGTATATTCATATGCTCATCAGTCATGGTATATATCTGTATATAATCATCCGGTCAGTATATCTATAGTTCATTCATCCCAGGTCATGGTATATCTGTAATATTCATTCTATCCACAGGTCATGGTATATCTGTAAATTTCATTCATCCAGGTCATGTATATCTGTAATATTCTTCATCCAGGTCATTGTATCTGTAATATTCATCCATCCGGCATGGTATATCTGTAATATTCATTCCATCCAGGTCATGGTATACTGATAAATTCATTCACCAGGTCATGGTATATCTGTAATATTCATTATCCGACATGGTATTCTGTAATTTCATCTCCAGGTCATGGTAATCGATATTCATCTCCAGTCATGTAGATCTGTAATATTCATCATCCAGGGTCATAGTATATCTGGTAATATTCATCCGCAGGTCATGGTATATATCTGTAATATTCATCATCCGTATGGTATCTCTGGTAATATTATCAATCCAGGTCATGGTATATCTGTTATTTCATTCATCCAGGTCATGGTATATCTGTTGTATATTCATTCATCCAGGTCATGGTATTCTGTAATATCATTCATCCGTCATGGTATATCTGTAATTCTTCATCCAGTCAGGTATATCTGTAATCATTCATCCATCCAGTCATGGATATCTGTAATATTCATTCACTCCGGTCATGGTATCCTCAGTATATTCATTTCATTCCAGTCATGGTATAAATAGTATATTCATCCATCCGGTCATGGTCTATCTGTAATATTCATCCATCCAGGTCATGGTATATCTGTATAATTCATCATCCAGGTCATGGTATAATCTGTAATATCATTCCCATCCAGGTCATGTATATCTGTTATATTTCATTCATCAAGGTCAATGGTATATCTGAATTTCATTCATCGGTCTATGGTATATCGTAATATTCATTCAATCAGGTCATGGTATATCTGAATATCACCCATCACTCATGGTATATCTGTAATATTCCATTCATCCATGGTCATGGTATATCAGTAATATTCACCATCCAGGTTGTTCGAATTCAGGTATCATCTGTAATATTCATCATCCAGGTCATGGTAATACTGTAATTCATTCATCCAGGCATAGTATATCTGTATATAGTCATTCATCCAGGTCATGTTATATCTGTAATTTCATCTCCAGGCCTGGTATATCTGTAATATTCATCATCCAGTCATGGTATCAGGAATATTCATCCACAGGTCAGGTTATCGTGTAATATTCATTACTCCAGGTCATGGTATACTCCTGTAATACTTCCATCATCCAGGTCATGGTATATCTGTAATTTCTCTCCAGGTCATGATATATCTGTAATATTCATTCATCCAGGTCATGATATCTGTAATATTCATCATCCAGGTCATGGTAATATGTATATTCATCATCCAGGTCATGGTATATCTTTAAGATCATTCATCCCGGTCATGTATATCTGTAATATTCATTCATCCAGGTCATGGTATATCGTATATATTCATCCATCAGGTCATGGTATATCTGTAATATTCATCCATCCAGGTCATGGTATATCTGTAATATTCATTCATCCAGGTCATGGTATTAAGTAATAATCATCCACTTCAGTCATGGTATATCTGTAGTTTCATCATCCAGGTCATGGTAATCGTAATATTCATCCATCCAGGCTCATGTATATCTGTATATTCATTCATCCAGGTCATTTATCTGTAATATTTCATCATCCATCCAGGTCATGGTATATCTGTAACTTCATTCATTCCAGGTCATGGTATATCGGTAATATTTCCATCCAGTCATGGTATAGTGTAATATTCATTCATCCAGTCACGTATTCTGTAATATTCATCCATCAGGTCATGGTATATCTGTAATATTCATTCATCGTCATGGTAATCGGTAATATTCATATTCAGGTCATGTTATCTGTATATTATCCATCCAGGTCATGGTATATCTGTAATATTCATTCATCCAGGTCAATTTAGATAGTAATATTCATATATCCAGTCACGGTATATCTGTAATATCATTATCACAGGTCATGGTATATCTTGTAATATTCATTCATCAGCAGGTCAGAATTTCTGTAATATCATCCTCCCTCCAGGTCATGGTATTCTGTAATATTCATTCATCCAGGTCATGGTATATCATCTAATATTCATCCATTCAGGTCGTGGTATATCTGTATATATCTGAATATTCATCACCGTCATGATAATCTGTATAGTCATTCATCCATTCAGGTATATCTGTATATTCATTCATCCAGTCATGGTATATCGCTAAATAGTCATCCATCAGGTCATGGTAATCTGTATATTTAATCACCAGGTCATGTATATCTGTAATATACATCCATCAGTCATAATCTGTTATATTCATTCTCCAGGTCTGGTATATCTGTAATATTCATCATCCTCAGGTCAGTCTATTGTATATCATCATCAGATGGTATCTATATCATTCCATCCAGATCATCGTATATCTGTGTAATATTCATCCTCATCCAGGTCATGGATATACTGTCAATATCATTCATCCAGGTCATGGTATATCTGTAATATTCATTCATCCAGGTCATGTATATCTGTAATATTCATATCCAATTCCCAGGTCATTGTATATTTCTGAAAATAATATTAATTCATCCAGGTCATGTATATCATGAAATTCATCCATTCAGGTCATGGTATATCTGTAATATTATCATCCAGGTCATGTTATATCTTTAATATCATCCCATTCCATGGTCATGGTATATCCTGTAATATTCATTCATCCAGGTCCATATTTCTGTAATAATTCATCATCTATACCAGGTCATGGTTATCTGTATATTCATTCACCAGGTCATGGTATATCTGTAATATTCATCCATCAGGTCATGGTATCTGTAATATTTTCCATCCAGGTCCATGGTATATCTGTAATATTCATTTATCCAGGTCACGGTAATTCTGAATATTCTCATCCAGCCCTGTCAGGTATATCTGTAAATTCATCATCCAGGTCATGGTAATCGGTAATATTCATCCATCCAAGTCATGGTAAGCTGTCATTTCATTCATCCAGGTCACGGTATTTTGTAAATATTCATTTATCCATCCAGGTCATGGTATATGGTGTAATATTCATCATCCAGGTCAGGTATATCGGTAATATTCATCCATCCGGTCATGGTATAACTGTAATATTTATCCATCCAGGTCATGGTATATCTGTAATATTCATTCATCCAGGTCATGGTATATTCTGTAATATTCATATCATCCAGGTCACGGTATATACTGAATATTCATTCATCCAGTCATGGTTATATCAATATATTCATCCTTCAGTCATGGTATATCTGTATATTCATCATCCAGGTCATGTTATATCTGTAATCATTCATCCAGTCTGGTATATCTGTAATATTCATTCATCAGTTCATTTTGTATATCAATAATATTCATCCATTCAGGTCATGGTATATCTGTAATTTATTAATCATCCAGTCATGGTTATATCTGTAATATTCATTCATCCAGGTCAGGTATTCCTGTAATATTCATAGCCAATCAGGTCAGGTAATATCTGTAATATTCATTCATCACAGATCATGGTATATCTGTAATTTCATCCTCCAGATCATAGATATCTGTAATTCATTCATCATCAATGTCATGGTATATCTGAATATTCATTCATCCCAGGTCATGGTATATCTGTAATATTCATTATCCGGATGGTATATCTGTAATATTCTCCATCCAGGTCATGGGTATATCTGTAATATTCACCTTCATCCAGGTCACTGGTATTCTGTAATATTCATCCATCCAGGTCATTGTATCTGAAAATTCAATTCATCAGGTCATGGTATATCTGTAATATTCACTCCATCCAGATCATGATATCTGTATATTCATCCATCCAGGTCATGGTATATCTGTAATATTCACATCCAGGTCATGGTTATCTTAATATTCATCTCCAGGTCATAGTATATCATGTAATATTCATCCATCCAGGTCATGGGATATCTGTAATATTCATCATCCAGTCATGGTATATCTGTAATATTCATCCATCCAGGTCCATAGTATATCTGTTATATTCTCATCCAGGTCATGGTATATCTGTAATATCATTCATCCGTCATGGTATACTGTAATATTCATTCATCCAGGTCATGTATATCTGTAAATTCATGTCAAGTCAGGTATATCATAATTCATCCATCAGTCATGGTATATCTGTAATATTCCTCCATCCAGTCATGTATATGTAATTCATCTCCAGTCATGGTATATCTGTAATATTCTCATCAGGTCATGGTATATTCTGTTATATTAATTCCATCCAGGTAATGGTATATCTGTAATATTCAGTCATCCAGGTCATGTATATCTGTATATTCACATTCATCCCGTCATGGTATATCTGTAATATTCATCCAGGTCAGGTATATCTGTAATATTCATTCATCCAGGTCATGGTATATCAGTAATATTCATCCATCCAGGTCATGGTATACTCTGTAATATTCATCATCCAGGTCATGGTATATCTGTAATATTCATCATCCAGGTCATGGTATATCTGTAATTTCATCCATCCAGGTCAATGGTATATCTGTATATTTCATTCATCCAGGTATGGTATACTGTAATATTCATCCATCCAGGTCATAGATATCTGTATATCATTCATCAGTCATGTATATCTGTATATTCCTTCATCCAGTCATGGTATATCTGTAATATTCATATACCAGGTCACGTATATCTGTAATTTATTCATCAGGTCTGGTATATCAAATATTCATCCAGTCAGGTCATGGTATCTTGTAATATTCATTCATCCAGGTCATGGTATATCTGTATAGTATTCATCCGTATGGATATCTGTAATATTCATTCCTCCAGTCACTGGTATCATAATATTATCATCCAGTCATGGTATATCTGTAATATTCATTTATCCAGTCAGGTATTCTGATATTCATCATCCATCCGGTCATGGTATATCTTAATACAGTCAAATTCATTCCAGGTCATGGTATATCTGTAATATTCATCCATCCAAGTCTGGTATACTGTGTAATATTCATTCATCCAGGTCACGGTATTTTTGTAATATTCATTATCATCCAGGTCATGGTATACTGTAATATTCATCATCCAGGTCATGGTATATCGTAATATTCATCCATCCAGGTCATGGTATATCTGTAATATTTATCCATTCCAGTCTGGTATATCTGTAAATTCATTTCTCCAGTCATGGTATATTGTATATCATATCATCCAGTCACGTTATATCTGTATATTCATCCAGGTCTGGTATATCAATATTCATCCATTCAGGTCATGGATATCTGTAATATTCATTCATCCAGGTCATGGTATATCTGTAATATCATTCATCCATTCCATGGTATATCTGTAATATTCATTCATCCAGGTCAGGTATATCTAATATTCATCCATCAGGTCATGGTATATCTGTATATTAATCATGCCAGGTATGGTATATCGTAACTATTCATTCATCCAGGTCAGGTATTCTGTAATATCATCATCCATCCAGTCAGGTCTATCTGTAATTTCATTCATCCAGATCATGGTATATACTGTAATATTCACCCATCCAGATCAGAGTCATGATCGGTTATAGTATCATTCATCCAGGTCATGGTATATCTGTAATATTCATTCATCAGGTCATGGTATAATCTGTAAATTTCATCATCCATTCATGGTATATATCTGATAGTCTTCATCCAGTTCATGGTATATTCTGTAATATTCATTCATCCAGGTCATGGTAATTCTGTAAATATTCCATCCTCCAGGTCATGTATATCTGTAAATTCAATCATCCAGGTCATGGTATATCTTATATCATTTATTCCGGACATGGTATATCTGTATATTCATCCATCCAGGTCAATGGTATATCTGTAATATGCATCAATCCAGGTATGAGTATATCTGTAATATTCATCATCCAGGTCATAGTATATCTGAATATTCATCCATCCAGGTCATTGTATCTGAATATTCATCATCAGGTCTGGTATTTGTAATATCATCCATCCAGGTCATGTATATCTGTATATTCATCATCCAGTCATGGTATATCTGTAATATTCATTCATCCAGGTCATGGTATATCTGTAATATCTTCATCAGGTCAAGTATATCTGTCTTTCATCATCCAGTCATGGTATTTCTGTAACATTCATCATCCAGGTCATGGTATATCTGTATATCATTCATCCAGGTCATGGTATATCGTATAGTCATTCATCCGGTCATGTATATCTAGTAATTCATCCATCAGGTCATGGTATATCTGTAATATTCATCCATCCAGGTCATGGTTAATCTGTAATATTCACTCATCCAGGTCATGGTATTCTGTAATATTCATCATCCAGGTCATGTATATCTGTTATATTTTCATCAGGTAATGTAATATCTGTAATATTCATTCATCCATGGTCATAGTATATCGGTAATATTCATTCATCCACGGTACCTGGTATAATCTGTAATATTCATCCATCCTGTCATGGTATATCGTAATATTCATTCATCCGGTCATGGAATATCGTAATATTCATCCATCCAGTCATGGTATATCGTAATATTCATCTCCATCCGGTCATGGTTATCTGTAATATTCATCCATCCAGGTCATAGTATATCGTGTATATTCATTCCCAGGTCATGTTCATCTGTATATCATTCATCCATGGTCTGGTAATTTTAATCATTCATCCAGGTCATGGTATATCAGTAATATTTCATCCATTCATGGTCATGGTATATCTGTAATATTCATCCATCCAGGTCATGTATGTATCTGTTAACTATTCATTCATCCAGGTCATGGTATCTCTGTAATATTCATCCATCCAGAGTCCTGATCTACTAATATTCATCATCCAGGTCATGGTATATCGGTAATCGTCATCATCCAGGTATAATATCTGTTATATTCTTCATCCAGGTCATTAGTATATCTGTAATTTCATTCATCCAGGTCATGGTATATCTGTAATATTCATTCATCCAGGTCATGGTATATCGTAATATTCAGCCATTCAGGTCATGGTATATCTGTAATATTTCATCCATCCAGGTCATGGTATATCTGTATATTCATTCATCAGGTTCCGTATATAAGTACATCATCCATTCAGGTCATGGTATATCTTAGTTTCGTCATCCAGGTCATGTATATCTGTAATATTATCATCCGTCATGGTATATCTGTAATATTCTCATCCAGGTAGGGTATATCTGTAATATTAATCATAGTCCAGTTCATGGTATATCTGTAATATTCATCATCCAGGTCATGTATATTTTGATATATCATTCATCCAGGTCATAGTATATCTGTATATATTCATTCATCAGGTCATGTAAAATCTGTAATATTCATTCATCCAGTTATGGTATATCTTAATTTCATATCCAGGTCATGGTATATCTGTATTATTCATATCCAGTCATGGTATATCTGATATATTCATCCCTACACGTCATGGTTATCTGTAATATTTCACTCATCCCGGTCATTGTATATCTGTAATATTCATCATCCAGGTCATAGTATATCTGTATATTCAGATTCATTCACTCCACGGTCATGGTATATCTGTAATATTCATGTCATCAGGTTCCAATGGTCTATCTGTAATATTCATTCATCAGGTCATGGTAATATCAGTAATATTCATCATCCAGTCATGGTATATCTGTAATATTCATCTCCTCCAGGTCATGGGTATATCTGTAAATATCATTCATCCAGGCCATGGTAATCGTAATATTCATCCATCCAGGTCATGGTATATTATATATTTCATTCATCCAGGCATGGTATCAGTAATATTCATCCATTCGTCATGGTATATCTGTAATATCTCATCCGGTCATGGTATATCTGTAATATTCAATCCATCCAGGTCATGGTATAATCTGTACTATTCATTCATCCAGGTCATGGTTATCTGTAATATTCATCCATCCAGGTCATAGATATCTGTATATTCATTCATCCAGTCATGGTATATCTGTAATATTCATTCATCAGTGTCATGGTATCTGTAATATTCATTCCATCCAGGTGCATGGTAATATCGTAATATTCATCCATCTCAGGTCATGGTATAATCTGTATATTTCATCATCCAGGTCATGGTATATCTGTAATATCATCATCCAGGTCTGGTATAAATCTGTAATTTCATCATCCAGGTCATGGTAATCTGAATATTCATCATCCAGGTCATGTTATCTGTAATATTCATCATCCAGGTCATGGTATACATATATTCATCCATTCAGGTCATGGTATATATCTGTATTTCTCCATCCAGGTCATGGTATATCTGTAATATTCTCATCCAGGTCATGGTATATCTGTATATCATCATCCAGGTCATGTTATTTCCTGGTTATATTCATTCATCCAGGTCATGGTATATATCTGTTATATTCATTCTCAGGTCATGGTATATCTGTAATATTCATTCAACGGTCATGGTATATCTATAATTTCATTCACCAGTCATGGTATATTGTAATATTCATTCATCCAGGTCATGTATATCTGATTCACCATCGTCATGGTTATCTGAAATTCAATTCTCACGGTCATGGTATATCGTAATATTCATCATCAGGTCATGGTATATCTGTAATATTCATCCATCCAGGTCATGGTTATATCTGTATATTCATCATCCAGGTCATGGTATATCTGTAATATTCATCCATCCAATCGGTCATGGTATATCTGTTATTATTTATTCCATCCAGGTCATGGTATATCTGTAATATTCATCATCCAGGTCAGTTGTATATCTGTAATATTCATTCCATCCGGTCATGGTATATCAGTATATTCATATCATCCAGGTCATGGGATATCTGTAATCATGTCATATACTCATCCATCAGGTCATGGTATATCTGTAATAATTCAATTCATCCAGGTCTGTATATTAGTATATTCATTCCTGCCAGTCAATGGTAATATCTGTAGTTCATTCCATCCAGGTCAATGGTAATATCTGTAATATTATCATCCAGGTCATGGTATATTTCTGTAATATTCATTCATCCAGGTCATGGTATATCGTAATATTCATCATCCAGGTCATGGTATATCTGTAAGTATTATTTCATCCATGTCATGGTATCAGTATAATCTGTAATATTCATTCATCCGGTCATGGTATATCTGTATATTCATTCATCCAGGTCATGGTATATCTGTAATATTCATCATCCAGGTCATGGTATATCTGTACATTCATTCATCCCAGTTTCATGGTAATATCTGTAATATTCATCCATCCATGTCATGGTATATCTGTATATTCACCCTCCAGGTCATGTATCTGTAAATTCATTCATCCAGGTCATGGTATATCTGTAATATTCATCCATCCAGGTCATGGTATATCTTGTAATATCATTCCATCCATGTCATGGTATACTCTGTAATATTCATCCATCCAGGTCATGGTATCTGTAATATTCATCCTATCCAGGTCATGGTATATCTGTAATATTCATCCATCCAGGTCATGTTATATCTGTCTGTATCGTTGGATCAAATGTTTAAAGTTAATTATGAAGATGTTTTGTCGCTAGTCATATAACTGACCTTTCAATTCAGAATGACTGTTACAAGAATCTGTTGAAATAAAATACCTGGGAAAGTTCCCAATCAGTCAAGTCAGCATTACTCAGCAGCAGGAACTCATAGGCAACATCCAGGCATTGTTTGGAAGTTCTAATCATCACACCAAGACGTCCAAGGTATTTAAGAATGTAGGCACAGAAGAATCAAGGTGTCCTATGATGTAGCACCCTCTTCACAGGTTGTTTGAAATGTCATAAAGGACAGTTTTTAAGACAACACCTTGTCTTAACTTAACCCAGTTTTAGTCCCTTGACTGGACTTGTGTTCCTGAAATACTACCTATGGGTCTCCAGTTTCACTCATGGTGGTAAATACTCACAAGGAGAAGTGGGAAACAATGCTCTTAATTCTTCAGGGCATTCATGGTATTTGGCACCCAACCACTGGTTACAGATACATCCTCCAGATTAGAAAATTACAGGGCCTCACAGACCCCATTCAATGCCAAGGACTAAAAACAGCTATATAATGGAAGAGGTAAAAAACAACCCACACTGGCCTTCTTGGTCTGCTGGGAATTCAGGAATGTTAACCTGCATTACATTCCAACCATACAAATGAATAATAATGACTAATAAACACAGTAGGATAAAATGCTAATAAATAAACAAATATCCCAATCCCCCTGCTCCCGTCCGCTACCCATGGCATTTATTTTGATTGTTGCACACAGTGATACCAAGAATATAGTAAAATGCCTCTCGGTGAGCTTGTTGGCCCAGTGTGCTGGCCCGATGAGTCGTACTGTCACATTCTGGGGACAGAAACAAGAGTTAAGAATCATAAATAAAAAAAAACAGTAAAAAAATTATTAGTGTTTATATTTTGTTCTGTTTCTTTGCTACAAGTCCTTAGGTTTTAGACAGTCAGAGAGGGTTTTAATGGTTCATGATGACTGTGGTTATCTGTAGGTCAGTGGTAAAGTCTAAACCTCTCATTTTCCCAGTGCTGTGTTCTACTTGTCTTCATACCCAGATCTCGTTTCCAATCTCGACCAGGTGAGTGGTCCTGTACCGTATTTATTTAGTTTTTTTAAGTGTAAAATCTTGCAGATATTCTCTATAATGAATAATGTAGTAAAATCTGACAAACCCTTATGTTTATTACAATAAGAGAAATCCCCTAGAAGCCCTTGAATTACACTGCAGAGGGTTTTCCACTTATTTCTAAACAACCATTAGGAGGAACGTAGTTTCTTCGAGAAGGTATGAAAGGTAGTGAGAGTGTGTTTTGTCTGTCTTCAAAACCCTTGGGAATGCGTGCCCCTTTTCGACCATTTTCTGGCATTAAGGAGCTATAATGAAATATTAGCAATCTGGTGCCTTGATTGATCAATGAAAAAAATATCTTTATTTTAGGAGTTTAGAATGAGTTTTGTACCTCCTGATTCTGTGCTATAGCTGACAGCAATGTTATAATTGCACTTCAATCAGACTGTATGTACATACTCCATCTAGTCCAGCTTCACTCTCAGCATACGATAAGAGGACTTTTGTTTTATAAATCTCCTGATGGTTTTTTGGGAAAGTGTCCCCTTCCTCAGTGAATGTTCTTGGGTGGTTGGCTGAAATAAAACCACTAATTCACATTAACGTGGACTTCTATATTCTCTTTTACCCCATCCTCCCCGCTACTGACACAAGCGTGCCTTCCTATGCCATTGTCCGCAAAGAGAGGGGGGGGTGGGTGGGCTACCAGAGCAGGGCATCTTAAAGGGTGCGGACTCGCAAAACAAACGATACTGCGGTTTAATTAATTCTGGGCCCTAAGATTTGGGATTGAACTTCAGGGGTTAGTGCGGGTGGACAAGTAAATTTGGGGTATCATCGATCATATAGTGATTACGTACAACTGAAAGAGAGATGTGTAGGGAGGAAGGGAGAAAACAGCAGGGTCTTACACAGAGCCCGGAGGGACCCCCCACACTAGCGAACGAGTTTATTAGCAGAGACAGTGAAAGATCTGTTAGAGATAAGAAGGACAACCAACGCCGTCAGCTTTGATTATGGGTGCCCAGGACTATAGAATCTGATAAGAAGAGAGGTGGTCCAAGTCGTACAAGGCAGCGACTAGGTTCGGAGATGCGGACCGAGAAACTGGCCTTGGCTTTGGCATTTTGTCGATCAGTTGAATGACCGTCGGAATCCCTGATTGGTCCAATAGTTTATTCAGCATGGAGGTATTTTATAATGCGTGTTAGAACGAGTGCTCTAAGGTTTTGATTTAAAATGGTAGAAAGAGAAAGGCGTAGTCAGGGCGTAGTTTGAGGAGACCGGTAGGGTCCGAGAGTGGTTTTTTAAGAAGAGGTTTGACCACAACCCCATGTGAGAAGCAGAGCAGGGGAAAGGATTTTAGCCAGTGTCTGAGTAAAGAACGGAAGGCATGGGAATCAAGGGTACACTTGTAAGTGGCAAGGAAACAGGAGGTCAAGACTTCAGGAAGGGTGCGGGTGAAAAATGAAGTCCAGAACGCAGGTGGTGGGGCAGGCAAAGAAGGTTGGAGAGTTGTCCTGGGTGTGAGGGATTAGTGTACGGATTCATCTAATTTTATTTCTAAAGTAGTCTGCAAAATCCTGGGGCATTAATGATGTAGAGGAGGGCCTGCAATAGAGCATAGAAAAGTGAAAATGATGACGTACGTTATTCTTGTTATTGTTTATAAGCGTGCTTAAGTAGGATTTGGAGTGTTTAGGCTGCCGAAAAGAGCCGAATTAGGTCACATACATACATGGTCATTGAAATAGGTTAAAAGTCACGTCTGACTGTGTGACTTTTTTTCCAACAGCCCATCAGGAACATTGGTACGAATTAAACCAAGAACAGGGGTTAGCGGCACTTTGTGAGTGTTGAGGGGGGCAAAGGAGTCAATGTAGTGGATAAGGAGTTTATATGAAGCGTATTCGGGAATCAGGGTTAGAATCAGACAGAGGGAAGCAGGCTCCGTTGAGATAGGAGGATAGAGCCGGAAGGTCTATTGCACGGGAGTGTTGCGAACAAGGACAACTAGATTTAGGGCTAAAAGCCACACTAGCACGTTTTTCGTCACTTTGGCACACGTTTCGCGCTTGCGATGGTGCCCGCTATGTTCGGCTAAAATGGAATCGCCGAGAACGGGAAAATTCCCGCATTTCCGATGCCATGCGATGCGCGTATGTTCGCGTTTTGGTAACGCATGCGTTCACCATTTGTGAACTGGTGAAAACGCATGCGGACAAAACGTGGAACGCGAATCCAAACGCACAAGAAAGCGCACCACAATCGCGTGCGATACGCTCTGTGATTTGGGCGCGATTCTGTGCTATGCAGTGTGTGCCTCAGCCTTAGTGTCAAGAGGAGGGGTAAGAGTAGGTGGTAGAAAAAAGCATTTATATTGGATCAGACTGTGGGAAGAGTTACTAGCAAACTGATGAGACAGATTTTAGTAAATACCAAGCCCAGAGTGCCCATCCTTATGGTCCGTAGTGTTGGTCCACTGGCTGGAGTAGAAGGAGGAAGTTAGTGGAGAAGCGAAGGGCGATTGCTTCATATGTCCAATGTTGACAGTTGAGGTTCACCTATAAATTATAGCCGGACAGTCGAGAAGAAAAGATTACAGATCCATTTTCAACTCTGTAAGGAGAAAAAAAGTTTTGCTGGGCGCGAGCAGAAGGGGTCTGTATACGACTGGGCTCCTCCGAAAGACATAAGGGTGAAAAAGTTGAACAGCATGGACTTTATGAGGAAAGAAAGCCACAGAGAAACGATGAGAAACAAGTTCAAATTGGGCAGATAGGGGGAGAAACATATCTCGGTTCCTGCATCATGAGATGAAGCTTGTTCCTCATATCTGCGTCTCTCCTGTAAGAACTCCGATAATGCTGCCACAAGCAGTACTAGAAATATCACAGTGAAGGGTTAGTGTAGTCATCGTAACGAGCTCCCCGTGGATACGATATCGGTTCAGATCCCATAACTTAGATAACTTACTTTGTTTACATTTCTTGCTTTGAATGAAAGGGTAACGTGTTTCTCCATTTAAGTGGCATTTATTAAAGAGACAACCCCAACACATTAAATCAACTTCTGGATCATGCTTTCAGTGCAGTTCTACCTAAAGTTACGCAGTATAAGGGGTGTTTCCTGTCCTTAAGCACATTGAGCTGTTGCAATCACCAGCACACCAGGGTATGAGGCAAGCTTATAGGCAGATTCAATAAAAGTTCTTATTGTTAAACAATGAGATAGTTTTGCACCAACCAATCAGTGTTGGTTTTTCAATGTTAAATAAATCTGATTGGTTGGGAAAAAAATTTACCCATTTTTTTAACCATAAGAACTTTTATTAATCTCCCTGTTTAACCTTTAAACGCAGTACATGGTTATTACATAATTCAATTTCTACAATGATAAAAAATCCTATTCTTTTTTTATAAATAAACCCAATGCTCCACAGATCCCGTTTCTGCTACATGCTAATTTTGAAATCCAATGGCTGTTGTACAGACTAATAAGGTTGTGCATTGGAATTCAATGTGATATTATATGAAAGAGTTTGATCTTTTAAGTACTTTTATTAATGTTGAAAAAAGATTACCTCATTGGAAGGGTCACGAAGACACCGGATGACAAGTAAAATGCACTTGTTGGTATAGTTCCACCCAACAAGACTTGATTTTAGACTAACGGCCTTTTCACCTCCCATGTAAACAATACGGCAACTAAGTAGGATACAGTAATCACTGAAGGCCTCCAGGAAGGTTCTCCTGTTTGGTGGGAGTGTATTCCATCTCTTAGAAAGTTGACAAGGCTAATATGTGATAACCCTTGTGATCTACCCTGTTGTAACTCAGATCTGCCACCCACTCTTAAGGATTGCCCTTGCCGAGGCTTGATCAGTTCAATTGGGAATATCCACCACGGGGGTTTTCCATTACCTATATCATTGTTTATGAATGACTTCATTTCACTGTTAGGAAGGGAAGAATGATTAGAAATCATATCACAATAACCAGTTTTAACTGTAGAATGTTTTTCAGAAAAAAAAAATCTAAGATCGCTATTTTTATCTTCTCTCTTTTACATCGTCTACCCGTTATTATAATTGGAAATACAGTAGTTTTATACATCAACTTTCGAAGTATCACACCACTCCGTACATGTTCCTGGGAAACCTTCCATACCTGGATATTTTCTATTCCTCATCATCTGTCCTAAATTATTTACACATGGTCTACACCCAACAGAAGACCATATCATTTACGGGGTAAATTCAGTTATATTCTCTTTGTGGTTTGCTCTGCCCTGAATGTTCTCTCCTTGCCCGTCATGCCTGATGACCCGCTACGTGCGGTCAATTGTGCCTCCATTTTCATTATCTCATTTTCCCTATGACCTCAAACACACTGTGCTTAGGTTATAGTTGGCTGTCAGCTGACTGCTTATTTTTTTGGACACATTTGCCCACACAATTACTAACAGCCAATCACTTGTCATTTTGTTCATCTCATCAAACATTGAGCCATTTCTTTTTGTGATCTTATCCCGTTATTAAGATCACCTGCCAGTGATACATCCACCATGAGAGTTATGACTTATGTGTCCACGGATAATTGTGGGCGTTCAGCACATTTATATTCTCACCTCTGGTTTTCTATGTTTATATATCAGTACCATACTGAGGATTCAGTCATCCCAAGAGACAAAAACCTTTCCACCTGACCTCCCACCTGTACTGTGTTATCGTCTTTTAGGAACATCACCACTCATACATGAAACCATCTAAATCCTCCAGTCCTTGCGGGATTCATTTTTTGCATTGCTCTATCTGCATTCCGTTCCTCTATGACTTAACACTCTTTTATTACACTTTAACAAGAATAAGGAATTTAAGGATCATTTATGGAAATTGTACACTTAGAAAACATTTTAAAATGTCTTCATCTGTATTCGTATAATAAGCCAAGCATAATATTTTAATTTAAAAACCATAAAAGACGCAGTGTCACCCCCTAATGGACCCCCCACCCCCAAATAACGAAAACAAATATTAGTTTTACCTCCTGTAAACTTCTAGATTGCAGAACACCTGGGAAGTTTAAAAAAGTGAAACTTTCCTTTAATGTTTTGATTAAAGTACTGGGGTAAGGAGCTATTCCTTACCTCCGGTTATTAATCACTTGTAACCACCCAGAGCAACGGCCAAAGATAGAGATATTACTTACATGCGATCCCCAGCCAGCCACTACAGGTCCCGACCGCTTTGGGTCAGAGTACACTAGTGCACATTATCGTGTTTTGTGCACTATAGTGCATGCACAATGAATCTTGTGCGAGACCAGCAAGATATACTATGATTGACACCTTTATACATACAAAGATTTGATGTAAGAATTTTATTCTCGTTCCTTTCACACAGATCGTAATTACGGAAAGTGACCCGAGGCCATATACGACTGCACTACCCCAACATATTAATCTTTTTTAACTGGGCCAGTACTTATCCAACCCACAATTCCATAGAAAGTAAAAATGTCCGAACTACACTCGACGTTGACTAGTTTAGAAAACAGTAGCTCTGCACTGTGGGCAGTACAACATACCTGACTGCTACTTTTACCGAACACTTCCCGACATGATAATGTTCCTTTGTACTGAGTCAACTGACAAGGGCAGCCAGGGAGACTGTTCACATTGAGTGATTATTTTTTTCCTTTCTGTAGTCTCCGTACAAACAAAAAATGGTTTCTTAGCTGTTGGGTCTTTTCTTTCACTGAGGAAAAACAAAATATATAACCGGACCCTGGTGTACTCAAGCATATTAGCACATACCTATTATGGTCCTGGACCTTTAATTTTCTTGGAAGCTGCTAGATATCCAGAAAGAAAATCTCAGAGAATTGAACTAGATTGTTGAATAATTTAATGTATCAGGAGAAAAGCATGACAGTGATAACAAACTACTGGAAGAACAGCCATATGATCTGAAGACTTCTTTAGTATGGATGATGGACAATAACCAATTATTGTGAAAAGCAGTACGAAAATTGACTAGAGGGTTAAGTTTGTTGACCACCTCAAATAATTAAGGGGACTAAAGTGAATACAACTTATTCCGAATTATATTAAGATGAAGTTAAGTTTTAATTGAGTTCAATTAAACTATTTTTACAGAATGGAGCAAAACTCCCTTGAGGTTAATTTGAAAACAAATTAACAATAAAACAACCCAGTAGTAAAACGCTCTCCCCAGTGTTCGGAGAATCCTGGGGCTCTGATTGGTGTTTGTAGTAGAGACTGGACAGTAACATATTTATAAGGGGTCTGGGCCTGTGCTGGACCACATTGCATGATTCAAGGATGAACATTGGCTTTCCTGAAATAATAACCTTACAAATGAACGTCTGATAGAGATAATAGGGGGAAATTATCTGGATGTTTCTTTGTTGGTTCACCACTGTTAGTGCGTCAAATAAAGACAAGGAAGGTTGGTCAAACTCTGCAACTACCTAGGACCAGACAGATGTCATCATTTTGTCTTGGACTTCCCTTGTACCTGACCAGGTAGTGTATCATCAGTGTGCGTAGTACAGACTTATGGGCCCCTGCATGCAAAATTTGGGCCTGGGCGCCCCCAAACACGCTCAAACACAAATCGGCACACCGCAAAACCACAATTAATCATTTCTCATAAACAAACATCAGTTCATATTAACATTTTTTTTAAAGGCACTCATTTTAAAACAGACAAACAAATCCCTTCCCCATACACCTAAGCAAATACTATTCAATCATTCAAAACAGTAATTTCTAAACTTAGATTCCTCAACCGTTCTAAATACTAACAACCAACCACGCTAGTAAAAGGCTTGGCACAGAAAGTGGTAAATGATTTGTATCTCGTGGTAAATGAGTTTTTAACATGCCAAGCTTTAACCAGTCTTGGTGCACTATTTACCACTGGTAAATGTTGGCACCAAGACCTGGTAAATGCTTGGCATGCAGACACTGAAAATAGTTGGAAACTGGCCTGCTCACAGCCAGTACACGGTAACTCTTGGCACACAGACAATGGTACAAATGCTTTGTACGCAGACCACTGGTTAAAACAGTTGGCACCAGGCTGGTACGTTTTGAACCTTAGCACAAAATGGGGCCCCTTCTTGGCCAAGGGCCCTGGTGCGGTCGCATCCCCTGCACCCTCGGTAGCTACGCCTAGTGTATCAGCCACGCATCAGAACTAAAGTAATTGTTTCTTGTTTTTAGATTTATATGACACTTTGCAGTTAACCTAGCAATTATCAAATATGTTATTGAAACAAGTTTGAAGACGAATAACTGACCTGACACTGCAATAGGTGACTTTTAGGGGATTGTTCTGCCAATGCGTTAAATATTTTGCCATATAAGGGTCCCTAAAACTAGTTTTACATTGATTCAACCAGGATGAGATTTCACCAGTATGTCTGTAGATACCATCTATATTTACATACACGTGTATAATTGTGGGTCTATTAGCTAGTGAATGTGACTGATGCTGCTCAAGTTACTTGTAGCGCAATATAAGCTGTTTTGTGTGAATTCACTGTGGATGTTTCAACAGTTTGGGAGGGAGATATTCAGAAGACAATTAAAGATTCTGATCACAGTCAGGGGCCAAATAGACACACTGAGAAAACGATAAAAAAGGCAGAGATCTGCCACAATCACTGTGGTAGTTCCCCCCTAGTGTAGCGCTTGGCACTACACCTGCTGCCAAGTACCTCCCCAACCTAAAGGAACTTATCAAGGTTATCTCACTAGTTTGGGCTTCTTCCGTTGTCAGTGAAACAAACTTATTGGCAGTTTATATTCATGCAATAGTTTGCCATGAAAATTTTCTTGCAGAACATGTAAACGTATCCACACGTTCCATACTTTAAGCCGGGGGGCCTGATAAGGGGAGAGTGGTCCCTCCATGCCTAGAGAGCACCTTACTGGGTCCATCATTTATAAATCCCCCACCTAACAATAAAATGTTGATTTCTCCCATCACCTATGAGGGATCAGATGTGCATTTCACATTAAGTGTCAGTGCTGCTGCATAACCGTTTTTATGATTACCACCAGTACTGGTAGGGAGGCCGAACCACTGCATGATGGGTCAGAGCAATTATTAACCTTATGTCTGAAATAGTTACAAGCAGTGCTAAAATAGCTTTGCAAGCCATATCTGTGTTTTTCCAGAGACTTAGGGCCATATTGTATAAAGCGCGCTTTTATCGCTTTGTTACGACCAACCGCTCGGTAAAGAAACTAGCAATGGTATTTATGGGACATAAACCTATGTTCGGTCATCATAGATTTACAATCGGTTACCTTAAATTACGATCGAGAGATTACCTATCCGGAAATTTAACCTCTTGTTAAAAACCGATCGAAATACATTATATAATACGAGCTTTATAAATACGGACCCTTAGACACAAGGTCAACACCTGAATCCAGATTTCCAGGTGAGGACCTCCTAGGGCTCAGGGTGTCCAGGCTTACCTTTAGCCTTTGCGTTACAGTTTGTGCTATTGAGTTATTTTCCAGTCCATGTCCTGTTAGAAAGACACTTTCAGTGCAAGAGAAGTTGTCCCCACCGAGAAGGTGAATCACATGACCTTATTAAGAACCATAAGCGGATAACGACCAAACAGTCCCTTGTTTGCTAGATGCTGTGAAAAAACAATGCAATCTGGCTGTGTCCCTTCCTTTCAATATTTAAGCTGTATAACTTTTTGTTTTCGAAATTCCACCCGGCCATACATGTGCCATATCTAATAAAGCGATACTGAGTCAACTTTTGGTTGCCAACGATAGCGTAGATGTTAGATTCACATGGTCATTCAATACACATTGTGTTATGTAATTGTGTGTTTAATGTACAAACCTCACGCCCTACTCTTAGGCCGTGAATCGTACTTAACTAAAACCTATTCCTAAACTTGCAAACTATGGGTGTTTAATGTGGGCCAATATTGACATACAGTTATTACTCCATAACGGCAATGTCATGACAAAGTCAGCTACTCTCACTATATTAAAGCTAGCTCAGCTATAAACTGGACGTTCTTTCCAATTGGATCGAGCCAATCCATGATTACAGACTTGTTCTGCCAAGCAGTACTTCAAAATGGTGCCTGTGATAATCTTTTTGCCTCACGAGCAAGGCTTTGAGGGTTAAAAAGCCAATATAATGTGGTACTAAGCCCTAACTGGCTCTTCAAAATCACGCATTATTTGTAGGACTTTACATAGGGAACTATAGTGTGGACTATACACCTAAACATCCCCTCCTATATCAGGGTGAGGATTGTTTAAATGATAAGTCCCCCCCCTAGGCTAAATGCTACTCACTGTAGTGCAATTCTAATCTAACGATTCCCCTCAGACACCCAATACATTTGCAGGATCCGTAGTTCAATTCCATATAATGATGAGAAAATATCACACAAACCACAAGGCCCAGGGAATTGGCAGAGGGTTTGGCTCATCATACGTCACATCAAGCGGTGCGTAGTAGAAAGGGTAGTTCCACCCCTAATAAAACTTAAGTATGTACATCGGCCCCCAAACATAGTTACTTTTGATAAAAAATGGTTAATAGTTCCGAAGAAAGAGATATTATACTTACAAGCTTCATGATCCACTCCAGGGCTCCTCTCCCGGTCTGCTTCTATGTGACTTTTCCGTTTCATGAGCGCATCGTGGAGGTTCGTCGCGATCGAACAGTCAGCCATTGCTTGTGAAATCAACTGATATGGCCATGAGACTGCCTTACCAGGGAAGTGGCACAGAGAGATGTGGGTGGATTGTGGGTTGTAACGTATAGCAAACGGAAGCCTACATTTAGGGGGGCCATAAAAACTACTAAATATTTTTTATTGTGGACATACCCTTTAAGACTGTTCACTCTGCAAAATTACAATACAGAAATGATTCTGCACTTGTTATAAGAAGGTGGAGTCTATTAAATGGAGGGAAACTTGGAGTACTCTAGAGTTCCCCCATTATACTATAAAATTCCATGACTGTAGGTGCTATTTTCGTATCCATTTTTTTTTTGTTTTTGCCCATGACCACCTGTGGTGATTGGTATTAATATTGGAGTATGCCTCAGAATTAGGATTACGATTTTGTTTAGCTTTGCCACCAGTTGTAGTCCAGGTTAAAAATCAGCTTATATAGTGTTGACTAATTACCTTTTACCAAATGAAGGTAGACTGCCTATCACATATTATAAATGATGACGCGATGGGGTTTTAAGTTACAAAAATCTTATTGAGAATTTCTCAACAATAGAATCCTCCATTATGGTTGTCTTGTTTTAATTTTCGACTCAGGGAAATGATTATTCCTTATCACCAGGAAACATCAGAATTACCATATTCACTGTGCAATGACTTTCAGAAAAGCAAAGTCCAGTTTCCTTTTATCTTCTTTTTACTCATTTCCTCATTATTTATGGAAGATACAGTCGTTATTACTACTATTACCCTTAGTTCAAGTTACACCCCACATGACATGTTCCTGGGAAATCTTTCATCTAGATATTCTCTATTCCTCAACCTTTTCCCTAAATTACTACACATGGTCTACACCAACAGAAGACCTTCATTTACAGGGGATACATCAGTTTATATTTCTTATATTATGTGTTGTACTGATGCTTCTGCCACCATCACTGGCCTATAGACCGCTAGTAGGCAATACTGTTACCCATTTACATTATACTTTACGATGACGCCTTAAAACACTGTGTTAGACTTATAGCCGTGCTATGGACTGTTGGCTTTCTTGACCCTTGGTATGTTTAAGTTTACTAACTCCAACTTGTCATTTTGTTCATCTCATACATTGACCTTTCTATGTGATCTTATCCCGTTACTTAAGATCACCTGCGTGATACGTCTCACCCTAGAGAGTCTGATTAGGTTAATTCCATGGTGTGGGTTGTCAATACATTGTGCTCTGTGTCTTTTCTTATGTTTTTATTATCCATACAATATTAAGATTCGGTCCTCCCAAGGAAGAGACAAAAGCCTCTTTCTACCTGCACCTCCCACTGACCTTGTGTAAATCATTTTATGGAACGTCATTGGGTTCATACCTAAACATTGGATTATCCAGAGTCTCTGAGGATTCATTTTTGCATATGCTGTACATTGCATTAGTTCCAATGTTAAATCCTTTATTTCAACTCTGAAAATAATGAATTTAAAGATAATTTAAAGAAAGATCTGGAACGTAATGATGTTTTCTTCTGATTGGATGACTCATTATTCTTACTAATAGAATGGCCACAATACACACTACAGTCATCCAAACCAGCGCAACGTTACACACGTACGTTCTTCTCGTTGTGTAAACATGTAAATTCTTTATTGTATAGACCATCATTATTATTAATAACAAGGGAAATACTTAACACATACCTTATCGTCTATGTGGACAGTGAAGTATGCATTTAGCCAGGCAGAAGTTAACAGAAGACAAGCAGAAAGCCAAGAAGAAGAAGAGCAGGGAGCACCAAGGATTGTGATAAATGAAATAGTGTTCTGTTCTCATTAGAGGTTTCTTGGAACTTACAGGAAATCGGAAAATCAAAAAATCCTTTGGAAACCCTTTTGAGCTAAATTTTTTACTTTTTCTAGTTCTCCTTTACAAATTTCAATGATATGTTGGTTTTCGTTTTGAATTTTTTAAATTTGGATTTCCAGTTCGATATTAGTATGATAATGTACACCCCCCGAATATTGTCACTAAAGCCCTGGAACCCGTTTAATAAACTATTCTTCATTGCCTAAAAAGTCTAAAACTTGTTCTAAAGGCAGAGATTGATTTATTTTGGTTAATGGTTGTACAAATTTCAACAGTTCTCCCCAATTACACTTGCAAAAGCTGTTAAAGTTAAATGACTGCACATTGTCTCCCTGCCTATAATGGGAAACCACCTTATACGGTAATGTATGTAGGTCTAAAAGGCAGTTCCATGGAAATGATCAATATTTGTTAAATTGTTAGTTTTGTGTAATGCTCTCTTAGTTATTCTACATATTCTCTCCATTGTTGAAAATCAGTGAACTTTGCTGTTCCCTGCTGTTGACATTAGTGACGCTGACATTTCAGGTTCTAATGGTTATTTTTTTCGTCCAGGATGCACCACATCACTTGGATTTTCCTTAACATAAGTATTCTACTGATTGGCAGCATCTTACTGAGCAACTGATAACCCGGCGCTGGGTCCAAGGGCCCTATGGATACGATCAATGCAATTTTTATGGGGGCCTTGTACTTTGGGGAGCATTGAGTATGTTACAAGCCATGTCATCCCAGATTTTAGAACTAAAACTCCACAACCCAAAGCATCTAGGAGTTGTAGTTTACAAAACTCTGAGAGAATGCCTGAATAGTTTGGATTTTTACTGCTCACCCTATTACAGTGCTAGTTTACTGTAGTTCACCGATATTTACGGATAGATATGTAGATGTTTTCCCTACAGTTTTGTGATTTTATGTTTGTTTAAATTACACCAGGTTGTATTGTAATTCATATTTCTACCCTCGTTATTATCGGGTCCGGTTGATACTCGTCGTCATATACCGGTTATACATATCTCAAATATAGGAGCCAATACGCCAATGAATATTAAAACTTAAATTTTAAAAATAAATTTTTTGTTGGTTTGAGCTTTTTGTTCTTTTAGTGCACATCCAGTCGAAGATGACAAGTGTAAAAAAGAAGAAAAAGGTACCAATGTAGTCGTGATGCCCAGTTCGCGGATCCGAACCCGATCCGGGCGGATGTATTACCTCATTTCACAAACGGCGGAGATCGCGGATTTGTTTTCCGGTTTTCCGCCTACCGAACTCTTCCGAACTGCGTTTTCGAAACATTTTCGAAATACAGGGAGTTCCGTTTTTCGAAAATGCAAGATAAAATAATGTATTTTAAAATTACAGGATTTTCTGTATTTTTCGAGGATTTTTTTTACTTTTAATGGCGTCCGCGTCGCGGATTTTGATTTTCGAATTTTCCAATTCGCAGATCCTCGAAAGGATCCCCGATTTGTGAAGTTCGGAATCTCTACTAATTAGATTCTGTTTTGTTGCTTGATCATTTACAATTTTGTTTTGTTAGGGTCTTGTAAGAGAGAAGAAACCATAACTTAAAGAAAGGGTCTTCCAACTAATCTTGGGCTTCGCGTCTTCTTTCCTCTCCAAGGCAAGTGTTCTAGTTTTTATCCAAAAGTACGAAACAAACAATGATTTGTTACCCCAACACTTGATAGCTGATTTGTTTAGAACTGTAAACATTTTATACATGAGATATTTTTGCTCAAGTGAAATTGTGGAGACCAAGTTTCCACATTCAACTCAAGCTGAACCCAACCTGAAGATTTTACACTAACACGAGCATCTTGGTAACTGACTCTGATATAAAGGATTTGGTTCACAATTCATTCTCTCTGTGATTCGGTTCTTTGGTAAGAACTACTAGGTTATTTTTCTTACGGTCTGTCCACTAAACGGCGGCCGGCTAAACAAAAAGAGAGAGATACGTTTATTAAAGACCTGTTTAATTACCAATTCCAAGGGCTAGAAGCAGGGATTCTTTTTATATTATGGTCTTGTGATCAATGGTCCCGGGCTTCTGTAACCCAAAGTAACCGGGGGACTGGGGAATTGACGGTTATGTAAAATAACGAGGTTATTATGGCCAGAAACTTAGAAACTGCAAAATGAGGAACTAAACAGACCAACTGGATGGTGTGGTGTACTGTCATCTGCAGGATCGATAGACAAAAGAGCAGATTGGGTGGCACTTTCAAAGCTGACGAAGGTTTGATATCTAGAAGTTGGGATACGTAGGATTTGAGGTCCTTTTATTGTCCTGAAGATAGTGAGTGTTTAAGAACCAAAGACCTATGTTAATTTTCAATAACGAGTGACAAGGGAAACATCTGTTGCTTTAATAAATTGTTATATTTGCATAAACCGACACATCGGGTAAACATAGCCCTACAGACCACCTGTCTACAGATCGGTGTATGTTCACGTCCCAATATCTCTGGGCTTTGTAATAGGGATTCCAGGGTCTTGGACATTTTATCCCATACAACCCTTCAAAGAAGACTAAATGATGAATTGTTATATTTCTTGGAGTTTTTTGACAGCAACTCTAACTAGAGACATGAAACTGAAAGGTGCATATTTAAGCCATAAGCTAATCCTTTACATGACATATATCGTAGTAATTACCTTCAAGCTAGTTTAAAATATGCTAGTTTTTAAAATATCCATTGGCGCTATCAGGATATTTCCAGGCTTCTAATATCTCTGGAGACAGGAGAAACATAAATACTGAGATCATTCGCGGTAAAAAGTAACACTGCTATTCAGATAAAGTTCTCCAGGATTTTATTGATAATGTACACAGAGCGATATTTGGTGACGACCTTAAACAAGGTCACACAAACGAGGCAATAGAAGTTTGTGTACATCGGTTTGGCAGTTTGTAAGTGTACCAACATCACACTACAACGCCTCAGTGTAAAGTAGAAACTTAAGCCACACTAAACGCATTGTAACACCATGCAAATGTTTCCCATCCAAGCCAACCGTTCGCCTTACCGACGCGTCCACCAGGAGGAAGGACTGTCAGTCCACTGACAAAGTGGCGAAGCTGACAGTTGCCGCCGAACAACCATGCAACTTATGGGCTGATCGACTGAAAACTATCCTTCGAAAGGATGAATATTGCATTGTGCATACCCACTAACCTTCATTAAATGATTATGCAGAATTAGTATGGAATAGCCTCTGTGTAACCATTCCCTTATATTGCTGTTTTAATCAGACATTAACGATTTTTGTACAACTGTTACATTTATTTGAGGCCAAACACTCTAATAAACCAACTTGCAATTACAGATGGACAATGTTTCGGACTGTGTTAGAATTGACTCCGAGTACATGCAGGCGTTGTAAAATCTGCAAAGAGCAATAAAACTCAGGTCAGACACAAATGTGTAATATAGATAAAATTAATTAATCAACATATTACCAACTTCATTATGGTTGCCCTGTTCTCTTCAACTGTAGTGCTAAATGTCTGGGGGAGGTATATTAGACAAGGGACAGGAAAGCGATGTAAGTATCACGGTTTGTAACATTTTACCACTGTTTTCATAATTCCTCCCTAATATGGAGACCCAATATCCCAAACATTCCCATATTTACTTTGACAGGTTTTGTTTTGAGAACCAGTTTTTGTTATCCGATTGGGCTGGACATTGGCCGTAGGGGCGACTGTGTGTCATGGTAGGACTTTTGGTCCTGAAGAGGGGTGTGCCTGTGAAATGAATAGGCCCTGCACATATCCTACCTTCTTGTAGTTTTCTTGGCCTGAAAGAAACAGTATCATGGTGTGCTCAGCCGTAGTGTAAATGTCTCGAACTTCAGCAAAAATCCGGTCCGTCGAGGATCCGGGAATTTTCGAAAAATCTAACTTCGACAAATCCCGCAAGGACCCGGGTTAAATGAAAAAAATACCTTGAAAATAACGAGGATTTTTCGTTATTTTCGAAAATTTCGAAAATTAACGTGTTTTCACGTATATTTCGGGGAATTTTCGAACTTACGAGTTCGCTCTTTTTTCAAAAAAATATGTATATTTCGAAATAACAAGTAATCCCGTAATTCGAATATTTTGCGAAATACGTATGTACGGAATAGACGCAAATCCTTGTATTTTCGAAATTTCCAAACTACATGTTTTACCCTTCTTTTTCGAAAACGGCGAATCGAAGTGAGTTCGGAGGCGGAAAATCCGGAAAAATCCGTCGTTCGCAAACCGGATAATCTGCGGCGGATCCGGATTCGGATCCGCGAACCCAGCCACCCTAGTGTAAGTGGGGTGGGCTTAGGAGCCCTTTTATTATAATTACCAATCCTCCAATACTTGTCTATTATGGCACAATAGGTTACGTGTTCTGAAGGTAATATAACGCATAACTATTACAATTCCAATGAAAATTGGTCCACAATCCAATTTGGATGATAAATCCCCATAAGGTGCAACTCCAAAACTAAACATTCAATACATTTACTGTTTGAAGACGGAGTCAGATAGGAAGAATCAAAATGGGTTTTTACTTTCTCTCGCTTAAAGGCAATCCCCTAAAATTTTTAAATTTAACACCACTATGGCCCCCACTGTGTAGTATCAATCCTAACTGTAGCCGTACTTCTCTGCTCCTTATGTTTCCTGAGTGTCTGTTTCAAAGTTCCAAAAAGGTGAGGGAACTAGGAGACATTTTTGATTGATTGATATCATGTATTCTGCCACTCAACTGTTCCCTAAGTGCTTTTTATGAGGGCAAGCATGCTCAGTATCACTAAGAGGCAGCATTGTAACGAGGGAAATTACCATCATGCCACTTAATGTTTGCATTAAAACCGTGTCCATTCCAGTTATAGCAAAACTGCATACACACAAGAGATAGTTCGGATTTGATAAATCTAAGATAACTATTTTTTCATACAGATGCCTTTTATTACTACCTAAGTAAAGGACTACAGAAGTGTTGCATCACTTTGATTTTTGTTTGCCCGCATTTGAAAGGTCTTTTTCTATGTGCATCCGCCCGCAGGCATAGGCGGGGCGGGCATACAGGAGTCTATGTACATGTTTAGTTATCAGATTATTAAATGTAAGTTGCAGGCTGCACTATACAACTGTATGTATTTACAACTGTATTGATTCTGACAGCCTTGCTGCATGTTTCAATATTATACCGCCCTAACTTTCCTAACTGCCACCTCTGCTGTGTAGAGGAAGTAGTGTAACTACATATGCACTAGGAGTGCCAGGGTTGTTGCTAGGCTATTGGCTAAAATAAAAGCACTTTCGCATGCTTGCGGTAATCAAAAAACTATTATCCATATATATCTGTTATTCAGCAGTTATGTGCTGGTTCCATGGAACAACACTATGGATCCTTAGGTAGAAACCAAAGTAGCTTAAAATATTCATTCTGCAGTCCAGCAAAACAAACCAGCAATCTATTGCAAAGTCTGACCTAAATACATAGGCAAACCGACCTGCTATTTTTCCTGATTAAAACGAGGCTTCCTGATGATTACATTGTGTTTTAATATAGTGGTCTCTATAAACACCCCCAAAAATCTAATGGTCTAAAATCAATCTTATCTGATTGGATCTTGGAGCCAATCATTATTTTGGGGGTGGATTTAGGAGTCATACAAATAGTGACTGTTCAATAAGCGAGAGCGCGTTAATCAGTTATCATTTCATTTGAAATGTTAGTGTCTTTGTTTACTAAGGGATTACGGTAGTACTGGGATATAAGCTTATGAGTGTTCTGGCGGGGTAGCTGAATAGCAGCCCTAACTCATGGCTCTCAGTTTTAGTTCTCAGTATCTCAAGATAAAAAAATTCCATAAAAGTTTAGCTTTGCTATGCCAACTAGTTACTAACAGGAGTATCGAGTAACTGGTCTATGATATATTGGAGTATTTGGTTCCAATTTTCACGCAGTAAACAATCTCCATTAATATACAGAGGAAGGATGATTGCAAAAACCCAGTCTAGTAGAGGCAACATGGTAATCAAAGGCCAATCAGAACCACATGCAGCATGAATATTGCGGTAAAAGCACCATTGTAATAGTAAGGAACGTACGATCCCCTGATGACGGCTGTTTCCATAGTCCGAAATGCATTGATCAACAGTTCGAAAGGTGTTAACTTTGGATTTCTTGATAATGTAAAGGCCCTATGAGTGACGTTCATCTATTGCGTGAGGTTTGCTATAGGGAAAGAGTTAACTGTAAAATCCCAGAATGACCGGTGGGACTTGCAAATCAATTGTCGCATTTTTATACACCCGATTTCTCTGTTTATAATAAAAGAGCAAAGTGCTTTTTACACATTATACAACCCCTTCTGATTGGTCGACAAATTCTCCATAGAACAAGCACATGCCCACTATAAGACGAGAGAAATCAATGCTGCCCACATAAAAACACAAACAATGAAATACTTTATACTGTTCAAAAAAAATACTATGAACGTATATGGCAATCGAAATACACGGCCTCCCTACACACAGCCAAGTATGGTTTTGCGGGGTGGGTACATTCTTCTTTAAACTATAAAGAATCTGGTTGACTGGAGTCAAATATACAAATAACAAATATTAAATAAATAAAGAATTGAATAATACATTAATATACAGACTTGCAATTTTATTACTAGTTGTAACATCTTCTTTATACAGCAAACATATATCTCTTTCCGTAATCTTATATAGGATTTTAGAGCTCCCACCATGGGTTCCATATTGATGTTCTGAGTTTTGAAATAAATTGCTAGGGTATGCTATGACATGTGCCACCCCCTGTCCTCTAAGGAGCGAGGCAGGGGGTGCACCAAATTCCAAGAGGCATTTTGTTTCCGGTGCATAACACCTTGAATCACCACGTGTAAGTCAATGCCAGTGTACAAACTACCAATCATTACCCTCCAACATGTTATAAAGAAAAAGTTTTCACTTGTTCCACACCCCTTGCTCCACCCCAACTACTGCTCCTGTCCCTACCGAAAGCATTCTTCATTCCCACCTAATCCCTCCTCGTCACTTATTTCCAGTGATAAATGAAATTGCAAGTACTAAACATTGGGGGCAGAATTGCTGTCTGTTTTCTTTCCATGTACGTATATGACAGTAGAACAGAGATATGTTTCACATGCCATGGCTTTCTGTCCAATCAACGTCTCCGTAGGCACAAAAAATAAACTCGCTTGTATGTGAGTTGTCAGATTCTGGCATCACCAGGTGGGGAGGGGGGGGGCAAAGCGAGTTGTGTAGTGGTTTGAGTGTAAGACATGGCAGGTGAAAGTCGTGGAGGTTGAGAGGATTTCCATGATGAGAGTGGGTGTTCCAGGGCTTGCATGCAGGCCTGTGTAAATTGGCGCCTGGCAGCCGTGATGTATAGTACCTATGTTTAACACCTGGCCTTGTTGACCAATTAGACTTGTATATTAAATAACAATGGAATATTTTGATACAAAAGTTAAAAAATTAACCTGACCAGGTACCCTCAAAGGTAAATATTTATTAGCAAATAACCATGTGTTATAGAAATGTACTACCCCACCCTTGCCCAGTTTATTCAACTACACAATCTAGACCACAAGACCCATAAACACACTCACCCTGAGTGTAGCTGATGGCGAGCAGACAGGAGGGGCGAGGGAAACTTTATCTGAATATCCACTGATCTGGGGGTAAATGACCCAGTTGTGAGATTTAGCAGTTTATCTCCAAGTACTATTCAGGTGTGCAGCAGGGAAAGGGGAGTTCTCTTGTCATTTTAAACCAAGGCATCCCAACCCCTCACGGGAGTACATGAGTCTCCCGGACGTTGGGGGTGGTCTTCCGCAACCGCGGAGACACACCAAACTCCATACCTACGAGTCCGTCTCCGGAACGCCTTCCTTTCTTTGGCCACGCCAACTTGTGTGACGTAAATTACGCAACAGGTCAGTTTACAGCCCCTAGCCACCTCTAACGTGAACGTATTTATGTCACGTTAGAGGCGTTACCTAGGGGCAACTGGCCCCCTCCACTACTCCGCCCAGCCCTATTCACTTCACTCGGCAAGCCTCTCTTCTACCCCACCGCCGCCGAAGCCCAGTTTGGAGGGTGGGATGTTGGAAGAGCTTGAAGTTACCTGGGTAATAGTCATACATTTCTTTCACTTACAACGATCCCAGTGCCCCATCCTTATTCTTTGGACTGTTTTTCGGTCGGGAGAGGAAAACAGGGGACAGTAAAGGTCCCATACAATGAGAACCCACAACAAAGGTCCCATAGAATGAGAACTGACAACAAAGGTCCCATACAGTGAGAACAAACATTAAAGGTCCCATACAGTGAGAGCAGACAGTAAAGGTCTCATACAGTGAGAACAGACAGTAAAGGTCCCATACAGTGAGAGCAGACAGTAAAGGTCCCATACAATGAGAACAGACAGTAAAGGTCTCATACAGTGAGAACAGACAGTAAAGGTCCCATACAGTGAGAACAGACAGTAAAGGTCCCATACAGTGAGAGCAGACAGTAAAGGTCCCATACAGTGAGAACAGACAGTAAAGGTCTCATACAGTGAGAACAGACAGTAAAGGTCCCATACAGTGAGAACAGACAGTAAAGGTCCCATACAGTGAGAACAGACAGTAAAGGTCTCATACAGTGAGAACAGACAGTAAAGGTCTCATACAGTGAGAACAGACAGTAAAGGCCCCATACAGTGAGAGTAGACAGTACAGGTCCAATACAGAGAGAACAGACAGTAAAGGTCCCATACATTGAGAACAGACAGTAGGTCCCATACAGCAAGAACAGATAGTAAAGTTATCATACAGTGAGAGTAGACAGTAAAGGTTCCATACAGTGAGAACAAACATTAAAGTTATCATACAGTGAGAACAGACAGTAAAGGTCCCATATAGTGAGAACAAACATTAAAAGTCCCATACAGTGAGAACAGACAGACAATGGTCCCATACAATGAGAACCGACAACAAAGGTCCCATACAATGAGAACCGACAACAAAGGTCCCACCTACAGTGAGAAACAACATTCAAAGGTCCCATACTAGAAGCAGACGTATTAGGTCCCATCATCGCGAAACAGACATAAAGGTCCCATTTACAGCGAGAACAAACAATTAAAGGGCCCATAGAGTTAGACGCAGTAAAAGGTCCCATACGCGTAGACAGACAGTAAAAGTTTCATACAGTGAAAACAACAGTAAAGGTCCCATACAGTGAGAACAAACAGTAAGGTCCCATACAGTGAGAAACAGACAGTAAAAGGTCCCATACAGCGAGAACAGACGTAAGTTTATTCATCAGTAAAACACATAAAGTCCATACAGCGAAACAACAGTAAAGGTCCCAACGTAGAACAACAGTAAAGTTCCCATACAGCGAGAACAACAGTAAGGTCCATACAGTGAGAACAAGTGGGGAGTGAGAAAAACATTAAAGGCCCATACAGCGAGAACAACAGGAAGTGTCCCATACAGTGAGAACAAACATAAAAAGGTCCCCATACAGCGAGAACATACAGTAAAGTTTATCATGACATGAGAACAACATTAAAGTCCATACAGTTGAGAACAAACATTAAAGGTCCCATACTGTGAGAACAGACAGTAAAGGTCCCCTACGTGAGAACAGACAGTACGCCTATACAGTTAAGAACAGCAGTAAAGGTCTCATACAGTGAAACATAAGTAAAGTCCCATAGCAGGAGAACATACAGTAAACGGTCAACACGTACAGTGAGAGCCATACAGTACAGTCCATCGTGGAACATACTTAAGCCCCATACAGTGAGAGTAGACAGTTAGGTAGCGCCCCATACAGAGAGAACAGACATAAAGGTCCCCATACAATGAGAACCGCAACAAAGTCCCATACAGTGAGATACTGTAAAAGTTATCATCTGTGAGAACAAACATTAAGGTCCCATACAGTGAGAACAAACATTAGGTCCCATACAGTGATAACCAACATTTAAAGGTCCCATACTGTGGAACAGACAGTAAAGGTCCCCATACAGTGAGAGCAGACAGTAAAGTTATCATACAGTGAGAACAAACATTAAGTCCCTACCATTGGAACAGACATTAAAAGGTCCCATACAGCGGAACAGACCAGTAAGGTATCATCCATTGAGACAACATTTAAGGTCCCTTACATGAGAACAAACATTAAAGGTCCCATCAGTGAGAACAGACAGTAACAGGTCCCATACAGTGAGAAGCATACAGTAAAGGTCCCATACAGTGAGAACAAACATTAAGGTCCCATACAGTGAGACAACATTAAGGTCCCATACTGTGAGAACAAAGTAAAGGTCCCATACAGTGAAAACAGACAGTAAAGGTCACATACATGAGAGCAGACAATAAAGGTCCCATACGGATGAACAGTACAGTAAAGGCCCCCATACAGTTGAAGTAACATACAGTCCCATACAGAGAGAACAGACAGTAAAGGTCCCATACATTGAGAACAGACAGTACAGGTTCCCATCAGAGAGAACAGAACAGTAAAGTTTATCATACAGTGAAAACAGACTATAAGGTCCATACAGTTAGAACAACAGTAAAGGTCCCATTCATTAGAACAACAGTAAGGTCCCATACAGTAAGAACAACATTAAAGTTATCATACATTGAGAACCGAGCATAAGGTCCCATAGATGAGAACAAACATTAAAAGTCCCATACGTTAGAACAGACAGTAAAGGTCCCATACAATAGAACCCCAACAAAGGTCCCATACATGAGAACTGACAACAAGGTCCCATACCGTGAGAACAAACCATTAAAGGTCCATACATTGAGAGCAGACAGTAAAGTGTCCATACAGTGAGAACAGACAGTAAAGTACCCAGACATGAAACAGCCGTAAGGTCTCATAACATGTAACAGACATAGGCCCCATACAGTGAGGTAGACAGTACAAGGTCCCATACGAGAGAACAGACAGTAAAGGTCCCATACATTGGACAAACAGTAGGTCCCATACAGCAAGAACAATAGTAAAGTTATCATACAGAGATAAGACAGTAAAGGTTCCATACATTAGAACAAACATTAAAGGGTCCCAATCCGTGAGAACAGACAGTAAAGGGTCCCATACCTAAGAACGACTTAAAGTTATCATACAGTGAACATACAGTAAAGGTCCCATACAGTGAGAACACATTAAAAGTCCCATACGTGAAAACAGACCAGACAAGGTCCCATACAATGAGAACCGACACAAAGGTCCCATACAATGAGAACCGACAACAAGGTCCCATACAGTGAGAAACAACATTAAGGTCCCATACAGTGAGAGCAGACTACAGTTCCCATACAGCGAGCAAGACAGTAAAGGTCCCATACAGCGAGAACAACATTAAAGGCCCCATTCAGTGAGAACAACAGTAAAGGTCCCATACAGTAAGAACAGCATTAAAGTTATCATACAGTGAGAACAGACAGTAAAGGGTCCCAATAGTGAGACCAAACATTAAAAGTCCCATACAGTGGAGAACAGACAGTAAAGGTCCCATACAATGAGAACCCACAACAAAGGTCCCACATGAAACTGACAACAGGTCCCATACAGTGAGAACAAACATTAAAGGTCTCCATACAGTGAGAGCAACAGTAAAAGGTCTCATACAGTGAGAACAGACAGTAAAGGTCCCATACAGTGAGAACTACAGTAAAGTCTCATCAGTGGAGAACAGACATTAAAGGCCCCATAACAGTGAGGGTGACAGTATCAGGTCCCATACAGAGAGAACAGACGTAAAGGTCCCATACATTGAGAACAGACAGTAGGTCCCATACAGCAGAACAAGTAAAGTTATCATACAGTGAAGAAGACAGTAAAGGTTCCATACAGTGAGAAAAACATTAAAGGTCCCATACAGTGAGAACAGACAGTAAAGGTCCATACAGTAGAACAGACATTAAAGTTATCATACATTGAGAACAGACAGTAAAGGTTCCCATACCAGTGAGAACAAACATTCAAAAGTCCCATACAGTGAGAAAGACAGACAGGTCCCATACACATGAGCACCGACAACAAAGGTCCCTACAATTGAAACCGACAACAAGGTCCCCATACAGTGAGAAACAAACATTAAAGGTCCCATACGTGAGAGCAGAACAGTAAAGGTCCCATACAGCGGAAACAGACGTAAAGGTCCCATACAGCAGAACACATTAAGGCCCCCATTCAGTGAGAACATACAGTAAAGGTCCCATACAGCGAGACAACAGTAACCAGTTAATCATACAGTGAAAACAGACAGTAAAGGTCCCAGTACAGTGAGAACAAAAACATTAAAGGTCCCATACAGTGAGAACAGACGTAAAGGTCCCATACAGCGAGAACAGACAGTAACGTTATCATACAGTGAAACAGACATAAAAGTCCCCATACAGCTAGAACAGACAGTTCAAGGTCCCATAAGTAGAATCAGACAGATAAAGGTCCCAACAGCGAAACAGACAGTAAAGTTCCCTAAATAAGAAAAAAAAAGAAGAAAAAACAGAAACAAACATTAAAGGTCCCATACAGCGAGAACGACCAAGTAAAGGTCCCATACAGTGAGAACAACGTAAGGTCCTACACGAGAACAGACATAAAGTTATCATACGTGAGAACAAACATTAAACCCTACATGACAAACATTAAAGAAGGTCCCATACTGTGAGAACAGACAGTAAAGGTCCCATACGTGAAACAACAGTAAAGGTCTCATACAGTGTTGAGAACAGACGTAAGGTCTCAACAGTGAGACAGTACAGTAAAGGTCCCATACAGTGAGAACAGACAGTAAAGGTCCATACACTGAAGCAGACAGTAAAGGTCCCATACTTGAGAACAACATAAGCCCCAACATGAGAGTAGACAGACATGTCCCAATACAGTGAGAACAGACAGTACCAGGTCCCATACAATGAGACCCGCAACAAAGGTCCCATACCGTGGTGCAAGAACAGTAAAGTTTATCATACAGAGAGAACATACATTAAAGGAAGGTCCCATACAGTGAGAACAAACATTAAAGGTCCCATACTGTGAGAACAGACAGTAAAGGTCCCATACAGTGAGAGCAGACAGTAAAGTTATCATACAGTGAGAACAAACATTAAAGGTCCCATACATTGAGAACAGACAGTAAAGGTCCCATACAGCGAGAACAGACAGTACAAGTTATCATACAGTGAGACCAAACATTTAAGGTCCCATACATTTGAGAACAAATAAAGGTCCACATCATAAAGCAGTCCCAGTACACGTCCCATACCGTGGAACAAACATTAAAGTGTCCCATACTGTGAGAACAGGACAGTAAGTCTCCCATACAGTAGAAACAAAACAGTAAAGGTCCCATACATGAGAACAGACAGTAACGGTCCCATACATTGAGCAAGCACTATACAAATGGTCCCATACATATTCTATCCTCATCTCCCGTCTCCTATTTTCTCCATTTTCTCTCTCTCCCATCCCTGCAGTATCTAGCTCTCATACACTCTCCCAGCCCACAGATACTGGTAAAAATCATTGGCACAGACTCTGTTTAAAATGTTTGGCACCACAGATACTTGTAAAATCATTGGCAGAAAACCTCTAATAAAGGGTTGGCACCAGATACTGGTAAATCATTGGCAAAAACTCGATAAAGAGTTGGCAACCCAATCTGGTAAAATCATTGGACAAACTATAATAATATTGTCACACAGATACTGGTAAAATCATTACGAAAAAACTCTGATAAAGAGTTTGCCACCCATTGGCACAAAACTCTAATAATATGGATGGCACACAGATACTGTAAAATCATTGGAAAAACTCTGAGATAAAGAGTTTGGCAACCCAAACTCTACATAAATGGTTGGCACCCAATCTGGTAAAACCATTGGCACAAACATAATAAAGATTTGTCACCAGATACTGGTAAAATATTGGCAAAAACTTTGATAATGGTTGGCACCATGATTGGCCACCAAACGTAATAAATGGTTGGCACACAGATTCATGTAAAACCATTGGCAAAAATGTAATAATGGTGCCAACTATCCCGCAGAATTCCAGGACTGTTGATTTGTGCATCTGACAGTATTGGATGGGAAATAAATTAAAAAGTCCTTTTTTGTCTTGGGTCAATGTAAAACAAAAATGTTTGCAGAGGTTTCTTGGAGCAGCATAAATATAAAGCACAATACACTGAATGCCATTATACTCACACAACAATAAAATGCTTATGATTCCAAATGGTCATAAAGCAACATCCTTATCTTTCTTCTCTGATTATCATTTAGATCATACATACACTTACCAATCCTTACAAGAAGGATTCTGTTATTTTATATCCAATGTCCAGTTCTGTAAAGTTTGTGATCGTGCAGAATTAAGATAGTGATCACCCCTCTCTTTTTAATCTTATTTTTCATTTAAAAAAAAAAAACTTTACTGTTTTTAGTGGGCCTTTAAACTTTCAAAGGGTAAAAGCTTAAGGTACAATTCCTTTAACAAAACCAGGCAGTTTTATTTCCATACGCAGTGATGTCACCCAACTTTAATGCCAGATGCAGAAAGCCCTCTTCACGTGTAACCATCAGGATTGAGGGACAAATCCCAGGTGGCTTATGATAGTTTGATACTTTCTCTTTCTTCCCATGGAACTTTGTGATATATGAAATTGGACAATAGTCCGTATGATGCTCCCTAAAAAGGTCAGTAAGCGATCTGATGTTAACCTTTGGGTAGGGGAACCTTTTGTCCCTAATGTTGTTTGCTGCTGGTGATGTTATTCCAGAACATTTTCTTATGTATAACTCATTTATTTTGTTACCCAGCAATGGAAGTAAACTGGGCCTTATTCTGGACTAAGCTGGTGGCAGACTGTATTGCCATCCTACCTATAGCAAAGAGAAGTTGCATTTGTTTTGTCACCCCTCAGTACTATGTCAATATCCCTGTTAGAATAACGCCGGTTACATAGTTGGATGTGCCGTCCCTGTTTTTCTCGGTATAAGGATGGTAAAAAAAAAAAATGTGGCATGAAAATCTTCTATGAAAAAATGTAAAGGTTCTGTAATGGATTCTTTTTTGGTCAATAAATGTACCTTGACAATGAAGGCAAAATTAACACAGTTGATCGTGGAGTTAAATGTTAAGGTTGAAATTGAATTTAGTGTCTGCCACAAAAAACAACCCAAAATTTGTGTGTGAAGGCTCTCATTCATCCAGGTCCATGGGATATCTGTAAATAGTCATTCATCCTGGCGTGGTATACTCTGTAAATATTCATCCATCCTGGTCATGGTATATCTGTAATATTCATATTCATCCAGGTCATGGTATATCTGTAATATTTATTCATCCAGGTCATGGTATATCTGTAATTTCATACAATCCAGTCATGGGTATATCTGTAATCATTCATTCATCCAGGTCATGGTATATCTGTAAAATTCATTCATTCCAGGTCATGGTATATATGTAATATTCATTCATCCGGTCATGGTTAAATCTGTAATTATTCAATTCATCCAGGTCATGGTATATCTGTAATATATTATTCATCCAGGTCATGTTATAGCTTGTAATATCATTCACAATTCATCCCAGGTCCATGGTATATCTGTAAAATTTCAATCATTCCATCCGTCATGGTATATCTGTAAAATATTCATTGTCCATCCAGGTCATGGTATATCGTAAATCATTCATCCAGGTCATGTATATCTGTAATTTCATTCATCCAGGTCATGATATACTCGATACTATTCCCTTCACATCCAGGTCTTGGTATACTGTAATATTCAATTCATCCAGGTCATGGTATATCGTATATTCATTCATCCAGGTCATGGTATATCCGTAATATTCAATTCATCCATGTCATATATATCGGTAATATCATTCTCCAGGTCTTGGTATATCTGTATATTCATTCACCGGCCTGGTATATCTGGTAAAATTCATTCATCCAGGTCATGGTATATCGTAAATATTCTTCATCCAGGTCATGGTATGTCCGTAATATTCATTCATCCAGCCTATGGTAATCACAATATCTTTATATCTCATCCATCCAGTCCTCTGGTATATCTGTAAATTCATACACCCAGGTCATGGTACTAATCTGCAATATTCAATCATCCAGGTCATGGTATATCTGTACTATTCATTCATATCAGGTCCATGGTAATATCTGTAAATTCATTCATCCGGTCAATGGTATGTCCGTAATATTCATTCACTCCAGGTCATGGTATATCTGTATATTCATTCATCCGTCATGGTATATCTGTATATTCATTCATATCCAGGTCATGGTATATCTTTAATATTCATCATTCTTATCCAGGTCATGGTATATATGTTAATATCATTCATCCAGGTCATGGTAGATCTGTAATAGTCATTCATCCAGGTCATGGTATATCTGTATATCATTCATCCAGTCCATGGTACTTATCTTAATATATTCATCTCATCCAGGTCATGGTATATCTGTAAATTCGTCATCACCAGGTATGGTATATCTGTAATATTCATTCATCCAGGTCATGGTATATCTGTAATTCATTCATCCGTCATGAGTAATCTGTAATATTCATTCACCAGGTCATGATATTCTGTAATATTCATTCATCCGGTCTTGGTTATATCTGTAATATTCATTCATCCAGTCATGGTATAGATCTGTAATATTTCATTCATCCATGTCATGGTATATCTGTATATTCATTCATCCAGGTCATATATATCTGTAATATTCATTCATCCAGGGCCTTTGGTATATCTTGTAAATTCATTCATCCAGGTCCATGGTATACTGTAAATTCATTCATCCAGGTCATGGTATATCTGTACTAATTCATTCATCCAGGTCATGATATATCTGTAATATTCATTCATCCAGCTCTTGGTTAATTCTGTAATAATATTCATCCATCCAGGTCATGGTATGATCTGTAATATTCATTCACACCCAGGTCATGGTATATCTGTGCAATATTTCAACTCATCCAGGTCATGGTATATCTTAATTTCATTCATCCAGGTCTGGTATATCTGTAAAATTTCATTCATCCAGGTCATGGTATGTCCTGTAATCTTCATTCACGTAACACCAGTCATGGTTATCTAACTGCAATATTCAATCATCCAGCATGTATATTGTAACTTATTCATTCATCCATGTCATATGGTATCTGTAATATTCATCCTACCATGTTGGTTATAATATCTGTAATATTCATCCATCCAGGTCATGGTATCTCTGTAATAGTCATTCATCCCAGGATGGTATATCTGTATAATTCATCATACCAGTCATGCTATATCTGTAATTTCATCCATCCAGGTCAAGGTATATCTGTAATAGTCATCACCATCCATTTGTATATCTGGTAATTCATTACCAGTCAGTAATCTAATATCATCCATCCAGGTCTGGTATATCTGTAATCATTCATCCATCCAGGTCATGGTATATCTGTAATATTATTTATTCATCCCAGGTCAGGTATATCTGTAATATTATTCATCCAGGTCATGGTATATCTGTAATATTCATTCATCCGGTCTGGTAAATCCTTGTAATATTTCACATCCGGTCATGTATAATCTAGTATATCATTCATCCACGTCATGTATATCGTAATATTCTCATCCAGGTCAATGGTAATATCGCTAATATTCATCATCGGTTATGGTAGATCTGTATATTCATCATCCAGGTCATGGTATACTGTATATTTATCCATCCTGACATGTGTTATCCTTTTTGTAATATTCATTCATCCAGGTCACATGTAATCTGTAATATTCATTCATCCAGGTCAGTATCAATATTCATGATTCATCCCAGGTCTGGTCAGGTTATATCTGTAATATGTCATCATCCAGGTCGTCGGTATCAGCGTTATCATAGTCCATTCAATACAGTTCACGATATATCTTTATATCATCTCATCAGGTCATTATATGCATGTAATTTCATCATCGGGTCATGGTATAATCTGTAATATTCATCATCCAGGTCATGGTATAATCTTAAAGTCATTCATCCAGGTCAATGGTATATCTGTATTTTCATTCTCAGGTCACGGTAATTTCCTGTAATATTCCATCCATCCAGGTCATGGAATCTGTAATTATCATTCATCCAGGTCTGCTATATCGTAAATTTATCCATTCCAGGTCTGGTATATCTGTAATAATTTATCAATCCAGGTCATGGTATATCTGTAAATTTTCATCCATCCAGGTCATGGTATAATCTGTAATATTCATTCATATCCCAGGTCACAGTTTATCTGTAATATTCATCTCTATCCGGTCTGGTATATCTGTCAATATTCATTCATCCAGTGTCATGGTATATCTCTTATATTCATTCATCCAGGTCATGGTTTTCAGTATAATATTCATTCCACGGTCATGGTATATCTGTAATAATTATCATCCAGGTCATTATGTAGGATTCTGTAATATTCATCCTCCATGTCCATGGTATTATCTGTAATATTCATTCCATCCAGGTCACGGGTATTTCTGTAAATTCATCAATTCTATCAGGTCAGTCTATCTGGTAATTTTATCCATCCATGTCGTAATATCTGTAATATTCATATTCATCCAGGTCACGGTAATTTCTGTAATATTCATCATCCATCCAGGTCATGGTATCATTCTGTAACCTATCATTCCAGTCATGGTATAATCTGTAATATCACCATCCAAGTCATGGTATACTGTAATATTCATTCATCAGGTCAGGTATTGTCTGTAAATATATGTCATTACAATCCAGTTCATGGTATATCTGTAATATTCATTCCATCACAGGTACTGGTATATCGGTATATTCTCCATCCAGGTCATGGTAAATCTTTATATTTATCCATCCAGTCGGATACTCTGTAATCTTCTTCTCCAGGTCATGGTATATCTGTATATCATATCCCGGTCACGTGTATATCTGTAATTCATTCATCCAGGTCATGGTTATCTGTTTATATTCATTCATCCAGGTCATGATTTCTGTAATTTCAATCTCCATCCAGGTCATGGTATATCTGTAATATTCATTCATCCCAGGTCATGGTATCTCATAATATTCATCCATTCAGGTCATGGTATAATCTGTATATTCATCATCCAGGTCATGGTATATCTGTAATAGTCTTCATCCAGTCATGGTATATCTTTATATTCAATTCATCATCCGGTATGGTATACTCGATAATCTTTCATCCATTTCAGGTCATGTATATCTGTAATAATATTCAATCCAGGTCAGGTATATACTGTAATATACATCCATCCGATCATAGTTAATATCTGTTATAATTCATTCATCCAGGTCAGGGTATTCTGTAATATTCACATCCAGTCCGGTCAGGTATATCTGTAAATATTCATTCATCCAATCATGGTATATGGTAATATACATCCATCCAGATCATATATACTGTTATATTCATTCATCCAGGTCCTGGTATAATAGCTGTCAATCATTCATCCGGTCATGGTATATCTGTAATATTCATCATTCCAGGTCATTGAATAATCTGTAATATTCATTCCATCCAGTTATTGGTATATCTGAAAATTATTTCATTCCAGGTCATGCTATATTCATAATTTCATCCATCAGGTCATGGTATAATCTGTAATATTATCATCCAGGTCATGGTGTACTCTCTGTAATATTCAATCCATCCAGGCCCTGGTATATCTGTAATATCATCTCGAGTATTTCTGAATCTTCATCATCTATCCAGTCATGGTATATATCTGTAATATTCATTCATCCAGGTCATGGTATATCTGTAATATCTCATCGCCATCCGGTCATGGTTATATCTTTAATCTTTATCCATCCAGGTCATGGTATATCTGTATGTCATTTATCCAGTACGGTATTTTCTGTAATATTCATCATCATCCAGGTCACGAATATCTGTAACTCTTATCCGGTCATGGTTATCGGTATATCATCCACCAAGTCATGTATATGCTGTAATATTCATTCATATCCAGGTCCGGTATTTTTGTTTTCATTTCCATCCAGGTCATGGTAGCTGTGTAAATTCATCATCCCAGGTGTTGTATCGGTAATCTCATCCTCCATCATGGTAATACTGTAATTTTACCATCCAGGTATGGTTATCGTAATTTCATATCATCCAGGTCCATGGTATATCTTTAATATTCATATATCCAGGTCACGGTATATCTGTAATCTTTCATCCAGGTCATGGTATCTTCAATAATATTCATCCATCAGGTCATGGTATATCTGTAATATTCATCATCCAGGTCATGGTATATCTGTAATATCATTCAATCCAGTTCATGGTAATCGTAATTTCATTCATCAGGTCTGTTTATATCAATATATTCATCCATTCATGTCATGGTATATCTGTAATATTAAATCATCCAGGTCATGGTATATCTGTAATATTCATTCATCCAGGTCAGGTATATCTGTCAATATTCCATCCATCCAGTCTTGTATATCGTAATATTCATTCATCCAGATCATGGATATCTTTAATATTCATCATCCAGTCATGTATATATGTATATTCATTCCATCCAGGTCATGGTATATCTGGTAATATTCATCAATCAGGTCAATGGTATATCTCTCCGTATAGTTATTTAATCTCCCAGGTCATGGTATATCTGTAATATTCCCATCCAGGTCCATGGTATACTGTTAATATTCATCCATCCAGGTCATGGTATTCGTAATATATCCATCCAGGTCATTGTATATCTGAAAATTAATTCATCCAGGTGCTATAGGTATATCTGTATATTTCACATCCAGACATGGTAATCTGTAATATTCCTTCCTCCGGTCATGTATATCTGTAATATTCATCCATCCAGTCATGTAATCGTAATATTCATCATCCAGGTCATAGTACATATCTGTAATATTCATCCATCCCGGTCATGGTAAAGATCTGTAATATCTCACATCCGGTCATGGTATTCTGCGTAAGTATCATCCATCCATGTCCTAGTAAATCTGTTTATATTCATTCATCCAGGTCAATGTATATCTGTATATTCATGTCAGCCAAGGTCTGGTATATCTGTAAATTCATTCAATCCAGGTCATCGGTATATCTGTAACATTCATTCTCATCCAGGTCATGGTATATCAGTATATTCATCCATACCAGTCATGGTATATCTGTAATATTCATCATCAGGTCTGTAATCTGTAATATTCATCCATCCAGGTCCTATGGTATATCTGTATATCATTCATCCAGTCATGGTTATATCTGTAATATTCATTATATCCGGTCATGGTATATCTGTAATATCTCCACCAGGTCAATGGTATATCTGTAATTTATTCATCCAGGTCCAATGAGTATATCTGTAATATTCATTCATCCGGTCATGTATATCGTGTAATATTCATTCACCAGGTCCATGGTATATCTGTAATATTCATCCATCCAGGTATCAATGGTCATATTGTAATATTCATTCATCCAGGCATGTATATCGTAATTTCATCACTCAATCCAGGTCATGGTATATCTGTAATTCATTCATCCAGGTCATGTATAATCTGTAATATTCATCATCCAGGTCCAGGTATATCTGTAATATTCATCCATCCAGGGTCATGGTATTCTTGTAATATTCATCATCCAGGTCATGGTATATCTGTAATTCATCCATCCAGGTCAGTATATCTGTTATATTACCATTCCGCCAGGTCATGTTATATCTGTAATTTCAATTCATCCAGGTCATGGTATCTGTAATCATTTCCTATATCGCAGTCAGGTAATTCTTATATTCATCATCCGTCCTGTATTCATAATATTCATCCAGGTCATGGATATCTGTAATATTATCATCCAGGTCATGGATATCTGTATATCATTCCTCCAGTTCATGTTATAATCTGTATATTCATTCATCCAGGTCATGGTATATCTAATATTATCCATCCAGGTCATGGTATATCTGTAATATTCATCTATCCAGGTCATCGGTATTTCTGTAATATTCATCATCCATCCAGGTCCAGGTATATCTGTATTCATTCATCCAGTCATGTATAATGGTAATTCATCCATCCACGTCATGTAATACTGTAAATCATCATCCAGGTCAGGTATATTTTGTAATATTCATTACCATCAGGTCATGGTTAATATCTGTATATTCATCATCCAGGTCTGGTATATCTGTTAATATCATCCTCCAGGTCAGTATATCTGTAATATTTCATCTCATCCAGGTCATGGTATTCTTGGATATTTCATTCATCCAGGTCATGGTATATCTGTAATATATATCATCCAGGTCAGGTATACTGTAAATCTTCTATCATCCGGTCATGGTATATCTGTAATATATTCATCCATTCAGGTCATGGTATACTGTAAATATCATTCATCGTCATGGTATATCTGTATATCATTCATCCGTCATGGTAGATCTGTAATATTCATACAATCCAGGTCATGGTATATCAATAATATTCATCCTTCAGTTCATGGTATATCTGTAATATTCAATCATCCAGGTCATGTATATCTGTAATATTCATTCCCAGGTCGGTATTTCGTATTTCATCTCTCCAGGTCATGGTATATCTGTATATTCATATCTCATCCAGTCATGGTATATATCTGTATAATTCAATCATCCGGTCAAGTATATCTATAGATTCATTCACCCAGGTCATGGTATATCTGTATATTCATTCTATCCACCAGGTCATGGTATATCTGTAAATTTCATTCATCCAGGTCATGTATATCTGTAATATTCTCTCATCCAGGTCATTGTATCTGTAATATTCATCCATCCAGGTCATGGTATATCTGTAATATTCATTCCATCCAGGTCATGGTATACTGAAATTCATCACCAGGTCATGGTATATCTGTAATATTCATTCATCCGACATGGTATATCTGTAATTTCATCCTCCAGGTCATGGTAATCTGATATTCATTCTCCAGTGCATGTATGATCATGTAATATTCATCATCCAGGTCATAGTATATCTGTAATATTCCATCCGCCAGGTCATGGTATATATCTGTATATTTCATCATCCAGTCATGGTATCTCTGGTAATATTAATTCAATCCAGGTCATGTATATCTGTTAATATTCATTCATCCAGGTCATGGTATATCTGTGTATATTCATCTCCAGGTCATGGTATTCTGTAATATTCATTCATCCCGTCATGGTATATCTGTAATTCATTCATCCAGTCAGGTATATCTGTAACATTCATCCAGTCCAGTCATGGTATATCTGTAATATTCATTCACTCCGGTCATGGTATCATCAGTATATTCATTCATCCAGTCATGGTATAATCGTATATTCATCCATTCCGGTCATGGTTATCTGTAATATTCATCCATCCAGGTCATGGTATATCTGTATAATTCATCATCCAGTCATGGTATAATCTAGTAATATCATTCACATCCAGGTCATGTATATCTGTTATATTTCATTCATCAGGTATGGTATATCTGAATTCATTCATCGGTCTATGGTATATCGTAATATTCATTCAATCGGTCATGGTATATCTGAATATCCCATCCTTCATGGTATATCTGTAATATTCATTCATCCAGGTCATGGTATATCAGTAATATTCACATTCCAGGTCTGGTATCTAATATCATATGGTATATCTGTAATATTCATCATCCAGGTCATGGTAATACTGTTAATTTCATTCATCCAGGGTCATGTATATCTGTTATATCATTCATCCAGGTCATGTATATCTGTAATTTCATCTCCAGGTCTGGTATATCGTAATATTCATCATCCAGTCATGGTATAGGAATATTCATCCATCAGGTCATGGTTATCTGTAATATTCATCTCCAGGTCATGGTATATCTGTAATATTCATCATCCAGGTCATGGTATATCTGTAATTTCTCCTCCAGGTCATGATATATCTGTAATATTATTCATCCAGGTCATGGATATCTGTAATATTCATCATCCAGGTCATGGTAATATCGTATATTCATCATCCAGGTCATGGTATATCTTTAATAGATGTCATTCATCCCGGTCATGTATATCTGTAATATTCATTCATCCAGGTCATGGTATATCGGTATATATTCATCCATTCAGGTCATGGTATATCTGTATATTCATCCATCCAGGTCATGGTATATCTGTAATATTCATTCATCCAGGTCATGGTATTAAGTAATATATCATCCCTCAGTCATGGTATATCTGTAGTTTTTCATCATCCAGGTCATGGTATATCGGTAATATTCCATCATCCAGGTCATGTATATCTGTATATTCATTCATCCAGGTCACTTTATTCTGTAATATTCATCATCCATCCAGGTCATGGTATATCTGTAACTTCATTCATTCCAGGTCATGGTATATCGGTAATATTCATCCATCCAGTCATGGTATAGCTGTAATATTACATTCATCCAGTCACGGTATTTCTGTAATATTCATCCATCAGGTCATGGTATATCTGTAATATTCATTCATCCGTCATGGTAATCGGTAATATTCATCCATTCCAGGTCATGTTATCTGTATATTTATCCTCCAGGTCATGGTATATCTGTAATATTCATTCATCCAGGTCATTTAGATAGTAATATTCATATATCCAGTCACGGTATATCTTGTAATATCATTATCCAGGTCATGGTATATCTTGTAATATTCATTCATCGCAGGTCAAATTTCTGTAATATCATCCTCCCTCCAGGTCATGGTATATCTGTAATATTCATTCTCCAGGTCATGGTATATCATCTAATATTCATCCATTCAGTCGTGGTATATCTTATATATCTAATATTCATCACCAGTCATGATAATCTGTATAGTCATTCATCCATTCATGGTATATCTGTATATTCATTCATCCAGGTCATGGTACTAAATATCATCCATCAGGTCATGGTAATCTGTAATTTAATCCCAGGTCATGGTATATCTGTAATATACATCCATCAGATCATATATTGTTATATTCATTCTCCATGTCTGGTATTCTGTAATATTCATCATCCAGGTCAGTTATCTGTAATATTCATTCATCAGATGGTATTAATATACATCCATCCAGATCATGTATATCTGTGTAATATTCATCTCATCCAGGTCATGGATATACTGTCAATATTCATTCATCCAGGTCATGGTTATATCTGTAATATTCATTCCATCCAGGTCATGTATATCTGTAATATTCATCATCCAATCCAGGTCATTGTATATTTCTGAAAATATTAATTCATCCAGGTCATGTATATCATTAAATTCATCCTTCAGGTCATGGTATATCTGTAATATTATCATCCAGGGTCATGGTATATCTTTAATATCATCCCATCCATGGTCATGGTATACCTGTAATATTCATTCATCCAGGTCCATATTTCTGTAATATATTCATCATCTATCCAGGTCATGGTATATCTGTATATTCATCACCCAGGTCAATGGTATATCTGTAATATTCATCCATCCAGGTCATGGTTATCTGTAATATTTTCCATCCAGGTCATGGTATATCTGTAATATTCATTATCCAGGTCACGGTAATTCTGAATATTCTCATCCCCCTGTCAGGTATATCTGTAAATTCATCATCCAGGTCATGGTAATCGGTAATATTCATCCATCCAGTCATGGTATAACTGTATTTCATTCATCCAGGTCACGGTATATTTGTAAATATTCATTATCCATCCAGGTCATGTATATGGTGTAATATTCATCATCCAGGTCAGGTATATCGGTAATATTCATCCATCCCGGTCATGGTATAACTGTAATATTTATCCATCCAGTCATGGTATTCTGTAATATTCATTCATCCAGGTCATGGTATATTCTGTAATATTCATATCATCCAGGTCACGGTATATCTGATATTCATTCATCCAGTCATGGTTATATCTAATATTCATCATTCAGTCATGGTATATCTGTAATATTCATCATCCAGTCATGTATATCTGTAATCATTCATCCAGTTCTGGTATATCTGTAATATTCATTTCATCGTTCATTTTTATATCAATAATATTCATCCATTCAGGTCATGGTATATCTGTATATTAATCATCCAGTCATGGTTATATCTGTAATATTCATTCATCCAGGTCCAGGTATTCTGTAATATTCATCACCATCCAGGTCATGGTAATATTGTAATATTCATTCATCCAGATCATGGTATATCTGTAATATTCATCCTCCAGTATCATAGTATATTCTGTTATATTACATTCATCATCATGTCATGGTATATCTGAATATTCATTCATCCCAGGTCATGGTATATCTGTAATATTCATTATCCGGATGGTATATCTGTATATATTCATCCATCCAGGTCAGGGTATATCTGTAATATTCATTCATCCAGGTCACTGGTATTCTGTAATATTCATCCATCCAGGTCATGTATTCTGAAAAATTAATTCATCAGGTCATGGTATATCTGTAATATTCATCCATCCAGATCATGGATATCTGTAATTCATCCATCCAGGTCATGGTATATCTGTAATATTCACCATCCAGGTCATGGTTATCTGTAATATTCATCTCCAGGTCATAGTATATCTGTAATATTCATCCATCCAGGTCATGGTGATATCTGTAATATTCATCATCCCGTCATGGTATATCTGTAATATTCATCCATCCAGGTCATAGTATATCTTTTATATTCTTCATCCAGGTCATGGTATATCTGTAATATCATTCATCCGTCATGGTATACTGTAATATTCATTCATCCAGGTCATGGTATATCTGTAAATTCATTCAAGTCATGGTATATATAATTCATCCATCAGTCATGGTATATTGTAATATTCTCCATCCAGTCTGTATATCGTAATTCATTCCAGTCATGTATATCTGTAATATTCTCCATCAGGTCATGGTATATCTGTTATATTATTCCATCCAGGTAATGGTATATCTGTTAATATTCAGTCATCCAGGTCATGGTATTATCTGTATATTCACATCATCCGTCATGGTATATCTTAATTTCCCATCCAGGTCAGGTATATCGTAATATTCATTCATCCAGGTCATGGTATATCAGTAATATTCATCCATCAGGCATGTATACTCTGTAATATTCATCATCCAGGTCATGGTATATCTGTAATATTCATCATCCAGGTCATGGTATATCTGTAATATTCATCCATCCAGGTCATGGTATATCTGTATATTTCATTCATCCAGGTCATGGTATATCTGTAATATTCATCCATCCAGGTCATAGATATCTGTATATTCATTCATCCAGTCATGTATATCTGTATATTCTTCATCCAGTCATGGTATATCTGTAATATTCATATCCAGGTCACGTATATCTGTATATTATTCATCCAGGTCATGGTATATCAAAATATTCATCCATCAGGTCCATGGTATCTCTGTAATATTCATTCATCCAGGTCATGGTATATCTGTATAGTCATTCATCCGTATGGATATCTGTAATATTCATTCCTCCGTCCTGGTATCAATAATATTATCATCCAGGTCATGGTATATCTGTAATATTCATTATCCAGGTCAGGTATTCTGTAATATTCATCATCCATCCGGTCATGGTATATCTTAAACAGTCAATTCATCCAGGTCATGGTATATCTGGTAATATTCATCCATCCAGGTCATGGTATCGCTGTAATATTCATCATCCAGGTCACGGTATTTTTGTAATATTCATTCATCCAGGTCATGGTATACTGTAATATTCATCATCCAGGTCATGGTATATCGTAATATTCATCCATCCAGGTCATGGTATATCTGTAATTTTATCCATCCAGTCTGGTATATCTGTAATATTCATTCTCCAGTCATGGTATATTGTATATCATATATCCAGGTCACGGTTATATCTGTAATTCATTCCAGGTCTGGTATATCAAATATTCATCCATTCAGGTCATGGTATATCTGTAATATTCATCATCCAGGTCATGGTATAATCTGTAATATCATTCATCCATTCCATGGTATATCTGTATATTCATTCATCCAGGTCATGGTATATCTAATATTCTCCATCAGGTCATGGTATATCTGTATATTAATCATCCAGGTCATGGTATATCTGTATATTCATTCATCCAGGTCGGTATTCTGTAATATCATCATCCATCCATGCATGGTTATACTGTATTTCATTCATCCAGATCATGGTATATCTGTAATATTCACCCATCCAGATCAGAGTAGATCGGTTATATATCATTCATCCAGGTCATGGTATATCTGTAATATTCATTCATCAGGTCATGGTATATCTGTAAATTTCATCATCCATTCATGGTATATATCTGATAGTCTTCATCCAGTCATGGTATATTCTGTAATATTCATTCATCCAGGTCATGGTAATCTCTGTAAATATTCCATCCTCCAGGTCATGTATATCTGAAATTCAATTCATCCAGGTCATGGTATATCTTATATTCATTTATATCCGGACATGGTATATCTGTAATATTCATCCATCCAGGTCAATGGTATATCTGTATATCATCATCCAGGTATGGTATACTGTAATATTCATCATCCAGGTCATAGTATATCTGAATATTCATCCATCCGGTCATGTTATTCTGTAATATTCATCATCCAGGTCTGGTATTTGTAATATCATCCATCCAGGTCATAGTATATCTGTATATTCATCATCCAGGTCATGGTATATCTGTAATATTCATTCATCCAGGTCATGGTATATCTTAATATCTTCATCAGGTCAATGTATATCTGTTTTCATCATCCAGTCATGGTATTCTGTAAATTCATATCCGTCATGGTATATCTGTATATCATTCATCCAGGTCATGGTATATCGTATAGTCATTCATCCGGTCATGTATATCAGTAATTCATCCATCAGGTCCATGGTATATCTGTAATATTCATCCATCCAGGTCACTGGTTATATCTGTAATATTCCTCATCCAGGTCATGGTATATCTGTAAATATTCATCCATCCAGGGCATGTATATCTGTATATTTTCTCCAGGTAATGTAATATCTGTAATATCATTCATCCATGGTCATAGGTATATCGGTAATATTCATTCATCCCGGTCCTGGTATAATCTGTAATATTCATCCATCCGGTCATGGTATATCTGTAATATTCATTCCTCCCGGTCATGGAATATCAGTAATATTCATCCATCCAGTCATGGTATATCGTAATATTCATCTCATCCGGTCATGGTTATCTGTAATATTCATCCATCCAGGTCATAGTATATCGTGTTAATTCATTCCCCAGGTCATGGTTATCTGTATATCATTCATCCATGGTCTGGTAATCTTTAATCATTCATCCAGGTCATGGTATATCAGTAATATTCATCCATTCCATTCGGTCATGGTATATCTGTAATATTCATCTCATCCAGGTCATTGTAATCTGTTAACTAATTCATCATCCAGGTCATGGTATCTTCTAGTATATTCATCCATCCAGAGTCCTGTATCTCTGAATATTCATCCTCCAGGTCATGGTATATCGGTAATCGTCATCCATCCAGGTATAATATCTGTTATATTCTTCACCAGGTCATTGTATATCTGTAATTTCATTCATCCAGGTCATGGTATATCTGTAATATTCATTCATCCAGGTCATGGTATATAACAGTATATATTCACCATTCAGGTCATGGTATATCTGTAATATTCATCCATCCAGGTCATGTATATCTGTAATATTCATTCATCAGGTTCGGTATATAAGTACAATCATCATTCAGGTCATGGTATATCTTAAGTTTCTCATCCAGGTCATGTATATCTGTAATATTATCATCCGGTCATGGTATATCTGTAATATTCTCATCCAGGTAGGGGTATATCTTTAATATTCAATCATCATCCAGTTCATGGTATATCTGTAATATTCATCATCCAGGTCATGTATATTCTTGATATATCATTCATCCAGGTCATAGTATATCTGTTATATTCATTCATCAGGTCATGAATCTGTATATTCATTCATCCAGTATGGTTATCTTAATTTCATCCATCCAGGTCATGGTATATCTGTATATTCTCATCCAGTCATGGTATTCTGAATATTCATCCTACCGTCATGGTTATCTGTAATATTCACTCATCCGGTCATTGTATATCTGTAATATTCATCATCCAGGTCATAGTATATCTGTTATAATTCTTACCTCCAGGTCATGGTATATCTGTAATATTCATCATCAGGTTCCAATGGTCTATCTGTAATATTCATTCATCCAGGTCATGGTAATAATCATAATATTCATCATCCAGTCTGGTATATCTGTAATATTCATCCCTCCAGGTCAGGGTATATCTGTAATATCATTCATCCAGGCATGGTAATCTGTAATATTCATCCATCCAGGTCATGGTATATCTATATATTCATTCATCCGGCATGGTATCAGTAATATTCATCCATTCGTCATGGTATATCTGTAATATTCTCATCCCGGTCATGGTAATATCTGTAATATTCATCCATCCAGGTCATGGTATAATCTGTAACTATTCATTCATCCAGGTCATGGTCTATCTGTAATTTCATCCATCCGGTCATAAGATATCTGTATATTCATTCATCCAGTCATGGTATATCTGTAATATTCATTCATCCAGTTCATGGTATCTCTGTAATATTCATTCCATCCAGGTGCATGGTATATCAGTAATATTCATCCATTCAGGTCATGGTATATATCTGTATATTTCATCATCCAGGTCATGGTATATCTGTAATATCATCATCCAGGTCTGGTATAATCTGTAATTTCATCATCCAGGTCATGGTAATCTGAATATTTCATCATCCAGGTCATGTATATCTGTAATATTCATTCATCCAGGTCATGGTATTTCATATATTCATCCATCTCAGGTCTGGTATATATCTGTATTTACTCCATCCAGGTCATGGTATATCTGTAATATTCTCATCCAGGTCATGGTATATCTGTATATCATCATCCAGGTCATGTTATTTCCTGGTTATATTCATTCATCCAGGTCATGGTATATATCTGTTATATTCATTCTCAGGTCATGGTATATCTGTAATATTCATTCATCGGTCATGGTATATCTATAATTTCATTCACCAGTCATGGTATATTGTAATATTCATTCATCCAGGTCATGTATATCTGATTCACCATCGTCATGGTTATCTGAAATTCAATTCTCACGGTCATGGTATATCGTAATATTCATCATCAGGTCATGGTATATCTGTAATATTCATCCATCCAGGTCATGGTTATATCTGTATATTCATCATCCAGGTCATGGTATATCTGTAATATTCATCCATCCAATCGGTCATGGTATATCTGTTATTATTTATTCCATCCAGGTCATGGTATATCTGTAATATTCATCATCCAGGTCAGTTGTATATCTGTAATATTCATTCCATCCGGTCATGGTATATCAGTATATTCATATCATCCAGGTCATGGGATATCTGTAATCATGTCATATACTCATCCATCAGGTCATGGTATATCTGTAATAATTCAATTCATCCAGGTCTGTATATATAGTATATTCATTCAGCCAGTCAATGGTAATATCTGTAGTTCATTCCATCCAGGTCAATGGTATATATCTGTAATATTATCATCCAGGTCATGGTATATTTCTGTAATATTCATGTCATCCAGGTCATGGTATATCGTAATATTCATCATCCAGGTCATGGTATATCTGTAAGTATTATTTCATCCATGTCATGGTTAGTATAATCTGTAATATTCATTCATCCGGTCATGGTATATCTGTATATTCATTCATCCAGGTCATGGTATATCTGTAATATTCATCATCCAGGTCATGGTATATCTGTACATTCATTCATCCCAATTTCATGGTAATATCTGTAATATTCATCCATCCATGTCATGGTATATCTGTATATTCACCCTCCAGGTCATGTATCTGTAAATTCATTCATCCAGGTCATGGTATATCTGTAATATTCATCCATCCAGGTCATGGTATATCTTGTAATATCATTCCATCCATGTCATGGTATACTCTGTAATATTCATCCATCCAGGTCATGGTATCTGTAATATTCATCCTATCCAGGTCATGGTATATCTGTAATATTCATCCATCCAGGTCATGTTATATCTGTTGTATTCGTGGATCAAATGTAAGTGTAAGTATGAAGGATTTGTTGTTCGTCTAGTCATCTAAATGAACCTTTTCAATTCAGATGACTGGTACAAGAATCTGTGAAATAAATACCGGAACAGTCCCAATCAGTCAATCAGCATTAACTCCAGCACAGGTAATCACTAGGCAACATCCGGCATGTTTGGGAAGTTCTAATCATCACATCCAAGAAGTCCAGGTATTTAAGAATTTAGCACAGAAGAATCAAGGGTCCTATGATGTAGCACCCTCTTCAAGTCTGTTTGAATGTCATAAAGGGGAACAGTTTTAGACACCACCCTTGTCTTAACTTAACCCAGTTTTGTCCTTGACTGGACTTGTGTTCCTGAATATACCTATGGGGTCTCCAGTTTCACTCATTGTGGTAAATACGTCACAAGGAGAAGTGGGAAACAATGCTCTTAATCTCTTTCAAGGGCATTCATGGTATTGGCACCCAACCACTGGTTACAGATACATCCTCCAGATAGAAAAGTACAGGCCATCACAGACACCATTCAATGCCAGACTGGACTAAAACATTATATAATTGGAAGAGGTCAACAAAACAACACACTGGCCTTCTTGGTCTGCTGGGAATGTCAGGAACTGTTAACCTGCGTTACGATTTCCAACATACGAGAATGAATTAATAAATGACTAATAAAACAGTAGGATAAATGCTAATAGAATAACAATATCCCAATCCCCCTGCTCCCGTCCTGCTCCATGGCATTTATTTTGATTGTTGCACACAGTGAACGAAACATATAAAATATGCCTCTCGGTGAGCTTGTTGGCCCAGTGGCTGGCCCGATGAGCGTACCTGTCACATTCTTGGTGGACAGAAACAAGAGTTAAGAATCAGTAAATAAAAAAAAACCAGTAAAAAAACTTTTATGTGTTATTATTTTGTTCTTGTTTTTGTGCTAACAAGTCCTTAGGGTTTTTAGACAGGATCAGAGGAGGGTTTTATGTTCATGATGACTGTGGTTATCGTTAGGTCAGTGGTAAGTCTAAACCTCTCATTTTCCCAGTGCTGTGTTCTACTTGTCCTTCATTACCAAGAATCTCGGTTTTCCAATCTCGACCAGGTGAGTGGTCCTGTACCGTTTATTTATTTTCTGTTAAGTGTAAATCTGCAGAATATTTCAATAATGAATAATGTAGTAAAATCTGACAAACCCTATATGTTTATTAACAATAAGGAAATCCCCCTAGAGCCCTTGAAATTACACTGCAGAGGTGTTTTCCACTTATTTCTAAACACCATTCAGGAGGTGAACGTAGTTTCTAGAGAAGGTATGAAAGGTGTAGAGTGATGTTTTGTCTGTCTTCCGAAAACCCTGGAAGTGCGGCCTTTGCGTGCATCTTTGTGGCATTAAGGAGCTATAAGAAATATAGCAATTTGTGCCTTGATTGATACAATGAAAAAAATTTCTTTTTTTTAGGAGTTTAGGAATGATTTTCCTCACCTCCGATTCTGTGCTATAGTGACAGCAAGTTGTTATAATTGCACTTCACATCAGACTGTATGTACATACTCCATCTAGTCCAGCTCCTACTCAAGCAATACGATAAGATTTTTGACTTTTGTTTTATTAATTCTCTGATGGTTTTTTGGGAAAGTGTCCCCTTCCTCAGGTGAATGTTCTGGGTGGTTGGCTGAAATAAAACCACTAATTCACATTAAGTGGACTTCTCATATTCTCTCTTAACCCCTCCTCCCCGCTCTGAACAAGCGTGCCTTCCTATTGGCCATTGTCGCGCAAAGAGAGGAGGGGGGGTGGGTGGGCCTACCAGAGAGCAGTTAAAGGGTGCGGACGCATAAACAAACTGATACTGCGGGTGTTATTAATCTGGCCCTAAGATTTGGGATTGACTTCAGGGGTTAGTGCGGGGTGGACAAGTAAATTTGGGGTACTCATCCATATATAGTGATTACGTATACAACTGAAAGAGAGATAGTGAAAGGAGGAAGGAGGAGAAGCAGCAAGGGTCTTACACAGAGCCCTGAGGGCCCCCCACACTACGAACGAGTTTATTAGCAAGAGACAGTGAAAGATCTGTTACGAGGATAAGAAGACAACCACGCCAAGCTTGATATGGGTGCCCAGAGACTATAGAATCTGATAAGAAGAGAGTGGTCCACTCTATCAAAGGCAAGCTATGGTATGGAGATGCGGACAGAGAACTGGCCTTGGCTTTGGCAGTTTGTATCATTGTAATGACCGCGTCGGAATCCTGATTGGCCAATAGGTTATTCAGCCTGGAGGTATTTTATAATGCGTGTTGTAGAACCTAGATGCTCTAAGGTTTTGATTTAAAATGGTAGAAAGAGAGAGGCTATAGGGGTAGTTTGAGAGACCAGGTAGGGTCCAGAGAGGTTTTTTAAGAAGAGGTTTGACACAACCATGGAGAAGAGACAGGGGAAAGGATTTTAGCTGCAGTGTCTGAGTTAGAACGGAAGGCATGGGATCAACGGGGTACACATTGTAAGTGGCAAGGACAACAGGAGGTCAAGACTTCGGAGGGTGACGGGTGAAAGAATAAGATCCAGAACGCAGGTGTGGGGCAGGCCAAAAGAAAGGTGGAGAGTTGTCCCTGGGTGAGGGTTAGTGTACGGATACATCTATTTTATTTCTAAAGTAGTCTTGCAAAATCCTGGGCAGCATTATGATGTAGAGGAGGGCCTGCAAGAGAGCATAGAAAAGTGAGAAATACGATGACGTGTTATTCTTGTTATTGTTGATAAGCTTGCTTACAGTAGATTGAGTGTTAGCTGCCGAAAGAGCCGAATTAGGTCACATCACACATGACTTGAAATGGTTAAAAGTCACGTCTGACTGTGTGACTTTTTCAACAGCCATTCAGGAACCTTGGTATCGAATTAAGCCAAGAACAGGGTTAGCGGCAGCTTGTGAGTGTTGTAGGGGGGCAAAGGAGTCATAGAGTGGATAAGAGTTATATGAAGCTGTATTCGGGATCAGGGTTAGAATCAGACGAGGAAGCAGCTCCTTGAGATAGGAGGATAGGCCGGAAGGTCTATTGCACGGGACGTGTTGCGAACACGGAGACACTAGATTTAGGGCTAAAGCCACACTAGACGTTTTTCCACGTTTGACGCACACTTTCGCGCTTGCGATTGTGCCCGCGTATTTCGTATAAATGGAAATCGCCGGAAACGGAAAATCCCGCGAGTTTCCGAGCACTGCGATTGCGCGTATGTTCGCGTTTTGGTAACGCATGCGTTCACCATTTGGTGATGGTGAAAACGCATGCGCAAAACGTGAACGCGAATCCAAACGCACAAGAAAGCGCACACAATCGCGTGCGATCACGCTCGTGATTTGGGGCGCGATTCTGTGCTTGCAGTGTGGCCTCAGCCTTAGTGTCACAGGTAGGAGCGGTAGAGTAGGTGTAGAAAGAAGCAGGTATATTGTGATCAGACTGTGGGAAGAGTTACTAGCAAATGATGAGACAGATTTTAGTAAATACCAAGCCCAGGAGTGCCCATCCTTATGGTCCTAGTGTTGGTCCAGCGGCTGGAGGAGAAGGAGGAAGTTATGGTGGAGAAGCGAGAGGGCCAGATTGCTTCATATCGTCAATTGACAGTTGAGGTTCACCCATAAATTATAGCCGGACGTCGGAAGAAGAGAGATACAGATCCAGTTTTAAACTCTGTTTAAGGAGAAAAAAGTTTTTGTCTGGGCGTGAGCAAGAAGGGGGTCTGTATACGACGGCTCCTCGATGACATAAGGGTGAAAAAGTTGAACAGCATGACTTTAAATGAGAAAAAAGCCAAGAGAACACGATGAGAAACAAGTTCAATTGGGCAGATAGGGGAGAAACATATCTCTGGTTCTCTGCATCACTGGAGCATGAAGCTACTTTCCTCATACTGCGTCTCTCTGTAAGAACTTCCGAAATGCTGCCCACAAGCGTACTAGAATATCACAGGACAGGTTAGTGTAGTCTCGTAACAAGCCCCTGGTATACGGATATCGTTCCAGATCCCATAACTTAGCATAACTTAAACTTGTTTCATTTTGCTTTGAATAAAGGGTAACGTGTTCTCCATAAGTGGCATTTATTAAAGAGACACACCCCAAACCATTAAAATCAACTTCTGGATCATGCTTTCAGATGCAGTACTACTAAAGTTACGCAGTATAAGGAGGGTTTCCTGTCCTCTAGCACAGTGAGCTGTTGCATACCAGCAAGCACCAGGGTTATGAGCAAGACTTATAGGCGATTCAATAAAAAGTTCTTATGTTAAAATGAGCTATTTTGCACCAACCAATCAGGTGTTGTTTCAAATGTTTAACTAAGATCTGATTGGTTGGGAAAAAATTTGACCCATTTTTAACAATAAGAACTTTTATTGAATCCCCTGTTTAACCTTTACGCAGGTAATGGTTATTACATAATTCAAATTTCTACAATGATAAAAAACAATCCTATTCTTTTTTTATAAATAACCCAATGCTCCCACAGATCCCGTTTCGCTACATGCTACGTTTTGAAATCCACCATGGCTGTTGTACAGACTGAACTGAAGGGTGTGTGCCATTGGAATATCAATTGTGATATTACTTGAAAGAGTTTTTTATTAAGTAATTTTATTAATGTTGAAAAAAGCACTTACTCTCATTGGAAAGGGTCAGAACACATCCGTTAGATGACAAGAAAATGCCTGTTGGATAGTCCACCCAACAAAGACTTGATTATCTATCCACACGGCCTTTTTCACCTCCATGTAAAACAAACGGCAACTAAGTAGGTCAACAGTAATCACTGGAAGTGCCTCCAGGAAGGTCTCTGTTTGGTGGGAGGTTTTTCCATCTCTAGAAAGTGACAAGGCTAATATGTGATTACCCTTGTGATCTACCCCTGTTTAACCTCAGAGTCTTGCCACCACTCTTAAGGATTGACCCTTGCCGAGGCTTTGATAGTTCATTGGGAATATCCACCACGGGAGGTTTTCCATTACCTATATCATTTTTATGAATGACTTTCATTTCACTGTTGAAGGAAGAGTGATGTAGGAATCAATCCACAATAACCAGTTTTATACTGTAAATGTTTTTCAGAAAAAAAAAAATCTAGATCGCTATTTTTATCTTTCTCCTTTACCTCGTCTACCTCGTTATTATACATTGGGAAATACAGAGTTTTAACTATCAACCCTATTCGAATTCACACCTCCGTACATGTTCCTGGGAAACCTTCCATACCTGGATATTTTCTTTCCTCAATCATCTGTACCCTAAATTATTACACATGGTCTACACCCAACGAAGACATATCATTTACGGGTGTATAATGTCAGTATATCTCTTTGTGGTTTGCTCTGCCTGAATGTGCTTCTCCTGCCCGTCATGCCTGATGAACCGCTACGTGCGGCAATTTGTGCCATCCATTTATTATCCATTTTCCCTTATGAGCCTCAAACACCTGTGCTCGAGGTTTATAGTGGCGTACGACTGCTATTTTTTTGGACACATTGCCCACCAATTACTAACACCAATCCTTGTCATTTTGTTCATCTCATCAACATTGAGGTCTTTCTTTTGTGATCTTATCCCGTTATTAAGATCACCTGCGTGATACATCCACCATGAGATTATGACTTATGTCCAACGGGATAATTGTGGGCGTTCAGCGTACATTTATTATTCTCCCTCTGGTTTCTTATGTTATATGATCACGTACCATACTGAGGATTCAGTATCCCAGAGAGACAAAAACCGTTTCCACCTGCACCTCCCCCACCTGACCTGTGTTATCGTCTTTTAGGAACATCACCACTTCATACATGAAACCCATCTAAATCCTCCAGTCCTTGCGGGGATCTTTTTTGCATTGCTCATCTGCATTCGTTCCTCTATGATTAATACTTGCCTTTTATTACACTTTAAAAGAATAAGGATTTAAGGATCATTTATGGAAATTGTACTCAGAAAACATTTTAAAATGTCTTCCATAGTATTCTCTAATAAGCCAAGCATAATATTTTAATTTAAAAACCAAAAGGACGCATTCACCCCCCTAATGGAACCCCCCACCCCCAAATAGAAAACAAAATATTAGTTTTCCTCCTGTCACAACTTACTAGATTGCAGAACCACACTGGGAAGTTTATAAAAGTGAAACTTCCTTTAATGTTTTGATTAAAAACTGGGGTGTAAGGAGCTATCCTTACCTCCGGTTATTAATCACTTTGGAACCACAGAGCAACGGCCAAAGATAGAGATTATTTACCTTACATTGCGATCCCCAGCAGCGACACTGACAGGTCCCGACGCTTATGGTCAGAGTACTATAGTGCACATTATCGTGGTTTTTGTGCACTATAGTGCATGCACATGAATCTTGTGCGAACTCAGCACAGCATATACTATAGATTGACCCTTTATACATACAAGATTTGGATGTAAGAATTTTATTCTCGTTCCTTTCAACAGATCGTATTACGGAAGTGACCCGAGGCCATATCACACTGCATACCCCCAACATATAATCTTTTTTAAATGGGCCAGACTTAATCCTAACCCACTTACCATAGAATAAAAATGGTCCGATACTACAACTCGACGTGACTAGTTTAGAAACAGTACTCGCACTGTGGGCGCAGTACACTACCCATGACTGCTACTTTTACCGAACACTCCCGCATGATATGTTCCTTTTGTACTGAGTCAACTGAAGGGGCGCCAGGGGAGACTTTCGAAATTGAGATGATTTATGTTTTTCCTTTCTGTATCTCTCAGTGACAACAAAACATGTTTTCCTGTCAGTCTGTTGGGGTCTTTCTCTTCACTGAGGAAAAACAAAATATATAACCGGACCCTGGTACTCAAGCATATTAGCACATACCATTATGGTTCCTGGACCTTAATTTTCTTGGAAGCGTGCTAGATGATCCAAACAGAAAATCTCAGAGAATTGAACGTAGTATGTGTTGAATATTTAATGGTATCAGGAGAAAAGCATGACAGGATAACAAACTACTGGAAGAACAGCAGTATGATCTGACAGACCTTCCTTTAGTAGTGGATGATGTGGACAATAACCAATTATTGTGAAGAAGCAGGATAGAAAACTTGAGCAAGGGGTTTAAGTTTTGTTGACCCACCTCCAATAATTAGGGGACTACAGTGAATACAACTTATTCCGAATTATATTAGATGAAGTTAAGTTTATAATTGAGTTTCAATTAAAATATTTTTACAGAATGAGAGCAAAACTCCCTGAGTTAATTTGAAAACAAATTAACAATATAACACAACAAGTAAAACTGCTTCTCCCCAGTGTTACGGAGAATCCTGGGGCTCTGATTGTGTTGTGAGGTAGAGACTGGACACGTAACTATTTATAAAGGGGTCTGGGCCTGTGCTGGACCACATTGCATGGATTCAAGGATGAATTGCTTTCCTGAAAAATAATTACATAATGAACAGTCTGATAGAGATAATAGGGGGAAATTATTCTGGATTCTTGTGTGGTTCACCACTGTTAAGTGGTCAAATAAGACAAGAGAAGGTTGTTCAAAACTCGCACTACCTAGACCGACAGATGTCCATCATTTTGTTTGGACTTCCTTGTACCTGACCAGGTAGTGTATCATCAGTGGCGTAGAATACAGACTTATGGGCCCTGATGCAAATTTGGGCCTGGGCGCCCCCAACACTGCTCAACACCAAATCGGCCCGCAAAACCCAATAATCATTCCATAACAAACATCAAGTTCATCATTAAACATTTTTTTTAAAGGCACTCATTTTAAAACAGACAAACATCCTTCCCCTACACCTAAGCAATACTATTCAATAACATCTCAAAACAGTAATTTCTAAACTTAGATTCCTCAAACCGTTCTAAAATAACAACCAACCACGCTAGTAAAAGGCTTGGCACAAAAAGTGGTTAAATGATTGTATGTGTGGTAAATGAGTTTTTTAAATGCCAAGCTTTAACCAGTCTTGGTGCCAACTATTTACCATGGTAAAATAGTTGGCAACAAGACTGGTTCAAATGCTTGCATGCAGACACTGATAAACTAGTTGGGAAACTGGCACTGCTCACAGCCAACACGGTAATGCTTGGCACACAGACATGGTACCAAATGCTTTGTACGCAGACCACTGGTAAAACAGTGGCACCAGGCTGGTACGTTTTGAACCTTAGCACAAAATGGGGCCCCTTCTTGGCCAAGGGCCCTGGTGCGTGTCGCATCCCCTGCACCCTCGGTAGCTACGCCTAGTGTAGTCAGCACCGCATCAGAACTAGAAGTACATTGTTTCTTGTTTGTTATATTATAATGACACTTTGCAGTTTACCTTAGCAATTATCAAATGTTATTGAAACAAGTTTGAAGACGAATAACTGAACACCATGCAATAGGTGACTTTTAGGGGATGTTCTGCCAATGCGTTAATATATTTTTGCCATATAAGGGTCCCGTTAAAACTAGTTTACATTGATTCAAACCAGGATGAGATTTCACCGTATAGTCTGTAGATACCACTATATTTACATACACGGTAAACTTGTGGGTCTATTAGCTCAGTTGAAGGACTGATGCTGCTCAAGTACGTTTAGGCAAATAAGCTGTTTTTGTGTGAATTTCACGTTGGCATGTTTCAACAGTTTGGGAGGGAGATATTCAGTAAGACAATAAGATTCTGATACAGTACGGGGCCAAAAAACACTCAAACGAGAAAAAGTGCAGAGTACCTGCCACAATCCTGTGTGTAGTTCCCCCTAGTGTAGCGCTGTAGGCACTACCCTGCTGCCAATACCCCCCACTCTAAAGGACTCTATCAAGGTTATCTCCTAGTTTGGGCTTCTTCCTTTGTCAGTGAGTAACAACTCTATTGCAGTTTATATCATGCATAGTTTGCCATGAAAATTTTTCTTGCAGAACATGTAAAGTATCCACCCGTTCCATACTTTAAGCCGGGGGGGCAGTGATAAGTGAGAGTGGTCCACTCTCATGCCCAGAGAGCATTACTGGGTCCCATCATTTATAAATCCCCACCTAACAATAAAAATGTTGATTCTCCCATCACCTATGAGGGAACTCAGAGTGCATTTCAGCTTAAGTGTCAGTGCTAGCGCCATAACCCGTTTTTATGATTACTCACCATACTGGAGGGACGAACCAAACTGCATGATGGGTCAGAGCAATTATATACCTTATGTCTGAAATACAGTTACACAGCAGTGCTAAAAGTTAGTTTGCAGCCAATATCATGGTGTTTTTCCAAGAGACTTAGGGCCATATTTTAAAGCGCCGCTTTTATCGCTTTGTTCGACCAACCGTCGGTAAAGAAACTAAGCAATGGTATTCTAATGGGGATCATAACCTATGATTCTGGTTTCATAGATTTACAATCGGTTACCTTAAATACGATCAGAGATTACCGTATCGGAAATTTAACCTCTTGTTAAAACCGATCGAAATACATTAAAATACGCAGCTTTATAAATCGGACCCTTAGACACAAGGTCAACAACCGAATCCACAGATTCCAGGCTGAGGACCTCCTAGGGCTCAGGTGTCACAGGCGTTAACTTTAGCCTTTGCGTTACAGTTTCTGCTATTGAGTTATTCTTCCATGTCCATGTCCTGTTAGAAAGACACTTTCAGTGCACAGAGAAGTTGTTCCCCACCAGAGAAAGGTGACATCACATGACTTTATTAAGAACCATAAGCGGATAACGACCAAACAGTCCCTTGTTTGCTAGATGTCTGTGAAAAAACAATGCAATCTTGACTGTGTCCCTTCCCTTTTCAATATTTAAGCGTATAACTTTTTGTTTTCGAATTCCACCCGAGCCATAATGGCCATATCTATAAAGCGATACGCGTCAATTTTGGTTGCCAACGATAGCGTAATGTAGATTCACATGGTGCATCTCAATACCATTGTGTTATGTAATTGTGGTGATGTACAACCTCACGTCCCTACTTTAGGGCCGTGGATCGTACATTACTAAACCTATCCTAACTTGCAATACTATGGGTGTTTAAGTGTGGGCCAATATTGACATACAGTTAATTACTCCATAACGGCAACTGTCATGAAAAGCAAGCTACTCTCACTATATTAAAGCTAGCTCAGCTATATAACTGGACTATCTTTCCAATTGGGATCGAGCATCCACATGATTACAGATCTTGTTCTGCCAAGCAGTACTTTCAAAATGGTTGTCTGTGATAATCTTTTTGCCTCACTGGAGCAAGGCTTTGAGGGTATAAAACAGCCAATATAATGTTGGTACTAAGCCCTACTGGCCTCTTCAAAACACGCATATTTGTAGGAATTAAATAGGGACTATAGTGTGGACTATACACCTAAACACTCCCCTCCCTAATACTCAGGGTGAGGATGTTAAATGCACAAGTCCCCCCCCTGAGCTAAACTGCTACTCACTGTAGTGCAATTCTAATCTAACGATTCCCCTCAGTACACCCATACATTTTGCAGGATCCGTAGTATCAATTCCAAATATAAATGATGAGAAAATATCACACAAACCACAAAGGCCGGGAATTGTGCAGAGGGTACTGGCTCATCATAACGTCACATCAAGCGGTGCTTGTAGTAGAAAAGGGTAGTTCCACCCCTAATAAAAACTTGTAGTATGTTACATAGGGCCCCCAAACATAGTTTACTTTTATAAAAAATTGGTTAATAATGTTCCCAAGAAAGAGAATTATACTTAAAGCTTATGATCCACTCCAGGGCTCCCTCTCCCCTCTGCTTCTATGTGACTTTCCGTTTCATGCGAGCGCATAGTGGAGGTTCGTCCGTTGAAAGTCAGCCATTGCTTGTGACATCAACTGTATGGCCATGAGACTGCTACCAGGAAGGTGGCAAGAGAGATGTGGTGGTGAATTGTGGCGCTTGTAGTATAAGCAAACGGAAGCCTACATTTATGGGGGCCACTAAGTAAATACTAAATATTTTTATTGTTGGACTACCCTTTAAGACTGTTTACTCTGCAAAATTACAAACAGAATGATTCTGCACTTGTTAAAAGGTGGAGGTCTATTAAAATGGAGGGAAACTTGAGTACTCAGAGTTCCCCCATTATACTATAAAATCCATGTACTGTAGGTGCTATTTTGTATCCATTTTTTTTTGTTTTTGCCCGAAAACTGACCACCTGTGTGATTGGTATTAATATTGAGAGTATGCCTCAGCAACTTAGGATTGATTTTGGTTTAGCTTGCCACCAGTTTGTAGTCCAGGTTAAAAATCAGCTTAATAGTTGCTAATTACTTTTACCAAATGAAGTAGATGCCTAATCACATATTATAAATGATGACGAAGGGGTTTTAAGTTACAGAAAACTCTTATTGAGAATTCTCAAGTCAATAGAATCCTCCATTCTGGTTGTCTTTTTATTTTCGACTCAGGGAAATGATTATTCCTTATCACCAGGAACCATCAGAATTACTCCATATTCACTGGTGCAAGCTTTCAGAAAAGGCAATGTCCAGTTCTTCCCTTATTATTTCTTTTTACTCATTTCCTCATTATTATATTGGAAGATTTACCAGTCTTATTACTATATTACCTTAGTTCTAAGTTACACCCCCCATGTACATGTTCCTGGGAAATCTTTCATTCTTAGATATGTTCTATTCTCAACACTTTCCCTAATTACTAACCATGGTGCCTACACCACACAGAAGACCTCATTTAAGGGTATCTACAGTTATATTTTCTTTCATATTATTGTTGTACTGAATGCTTCTGCTACCATCAATGGCCTATGACCGCTAGTAGGCAATTGTTACCCATTACATTATATTTACGGATGTAGCCTTAAAACACTGTGTTAGACCTTATAGCCGTGCTATGAACTGTTGGCTTCTTGACCCTATGGTATTTTAAGTTTACTAACTCCAACTTGTCATTTTGTTCATCTCATCCATTGACATTTCTATGTGATCTTATCCCGTTACTTAAGATCACCTGCAGTGATACGTCTCACCCTAGAGAGTCGGATTAGGTTAATTCCATGGTGTGGGTGTCAATACATTGGCTTCTGTGTCATTTTCTTATGTTTTATTATCCATACAATATTTAAGATTCGGGTCCCCCAAGGAAGAAGACAAAAAAGCCTCTTTCTACCTGCACCTCCCACCTGACCTTGTGGTTAATCATCTTTTATGGACGTACATTTGGTTCAACTAAACCATTGGATATCCATCTTGTAGCATTCATTTTTGCATATGCTGGTACATTGCATTAGTTCCACATGTTAAATCCTTTTTTACAACTCTGAAAAATAATGAATTTTAAAGATAATTTAAAGAAAGAATCTGGAAACGTAATGATGTTTTCTTCTGATTGGATATGACTCTTATTCTTACTAATAGTAATGGCCACATAAACTACAGTCATCCAAACAGCGCCGTTACAACAGTACGTTCTTTCTTTGTAAACATTAAATATCTTATTGTATCAGACCATCATTTAATTATTAAGTATACAGGGAAATAATTAAACACATTTATCGGTCTATTGGACAGGAAGTACTCCATATTAGCCAGGTAGAAGTTTAACAGAAGCAAGACAGAAATGCCAAGAAGAAGAAGAGCAGGGAGCACCAAGGATTGTCAGATAAATGAAACTAGTGTTCTGTTCCCATTAGAGGTGTTCTTGGAACTTACAGGAAATCGAAAATCAAAAAATCCTTTGGAGAACCTGCTTTTGAGCTAAATTTTTACTTTTTCTATTCTCCTTTATCAATTTTCAATGAATGTTTGAGTTTTCGGTTTTGAATTTTTTAAATTTGATTTCCACGTTCGACTATTTATATGAGTAATACTTACCCCCCGCAATATCTGTCATAAAGCCCTGGAACCCGTTTAATTAACATTCTCATTGCTAAAACAAGTCAAAACTTGTTCTAAAGGCAAGATTGATTTATTTTGGTAATGGTTGTACAATTTCAACAGTTCTCCAATTACCTTGGCAAAAGCTGGTGTAAAGTTAAATGACTGCACAATTGTCTCCCTGCTAATCGGGAAAAACCACCTTATCGGTAATGTATGTAGGTCGCTAAGGGCAGTTTTCCATGGAAATTGATCAATATTTGTTAAATTGTTAGTTTTGTGTAATGACGTCTTAGTTATTCTACATATTCTCTCCCATTTTGAAAATCAAGTTGACACTTTGCTGTTCCCTGATGTTGAATTAGTGACGCTGACATTTCAGGTTCTAATGGTTCATTTTTTTTCTCCAGGATGCACCACATCCTTGGAATTTTCCTTTAACATAAGTTTTCTACTGATTGGCGCATCTCTACTGAGCAACGAATCAACCCAGGCGCTGGGTCCAAGGGCCCACTATGGATTACGCTATCGCCAATTTTTATGGGGGCCATTGTACTTTGGGGAGATATTGTGGAGTATTGTTACAAGCCATGTCAATCCCAGAATGTTTAGAACTTAAAACTCCAGCAACCCAAAGCACTAGGAGTTTGTGTTTACAAAACCTCTGGAGTGCCGAAAGTTTGGATTTGTTACTGCACCCTATTACAGTGCTAGTTTACTGTAGTTACCGCATATTCGAACGGATGTGTAGATGTTTCCTACAGTTTTGTGATTTTATGTTTGTTTACAATTACACCAGGTTGTATTGTATTCATATTTCTACCCTCGTTTATACTCGGGTTCGGTTGATACTCATCGTATATCGGTATACATATCTTCAAATATAAGGAGCCCATACCCAACTGAATATTAAAACTTAAATTTATAAAAACTAAATTTTTTGGTGTTTGAGCTTTTGTTCTTTTAGTGCACATCCAGTAGAAATGACTAAGTAGTAAAAAAGAACAGAAAGGTACTAATGTTGTCTGATGGCCCGGTTCGCGGATCGAACCCGAACTCCGGGCGGATGTATTACCTCATTTCACAAACGGCGGAATCGCGGATTTCGTTTTCCGGGTTTGTCGCCTCCGAACTCTTCCGAACTGCGTTTTCGAAACATTTTCGAAATTACAGAGGATTCCGTATTTTCGAAAATGCAGTAAAATAAGTAATTTTAAAATAAGGGGATTTCTGTATTTTCGAGGATTTTTTTTTTTTAATGGCGCCGCTCGCGGGTATTTTTGATTTTCGAATTTTTCCAATTCGCAGATCCTCGATAAGGACCCCGGATTTCTGTGAAGTTCGGAATCTCTCACTAATTAGATTCTGTTTTTGTTTGCTTGATCATTTACAATTTTGTTTGTTAGTGGTCTTGTAAAGAGAGAACCATAACTTAAAGAAAGGGTCTTCCAATAATCTTGGGCTTCGCGTTCTTCCCCAAGGAAGTTTTTTCTGTTTTTATCCAAAAAAGACGAACGCAAACAATGATTTGTTTACCCCAACCTTGATAGCTGATTTGTTTAGAGTAACTGTAACATGTTTATCACATGGAGATATTTGCTCAAGTGAAATTGTGGGAGACAAGTTCCACATTCAACTCAAGCTGAACCACAACCTGAAGATTTTACACTAACACGAGCATCTTGGTAACTGACTCTGTTATAAAGGATTTGGTTTCACAATTCATTCTCTCTGTGAATTCGGTTCTTTGTGTAAGAACTATAGGTTTATTTTCTCTACGGTCTGTCCCCTAAACGGCGGCCGGCTTAAACAAAAAAGAGAGAGATAGTCGTTTATTTTAAAGACCTGTTTAATTACATATTCCAAGGGCTAGGAAAGGGATCTTTTTTATATTATGGTTTGTGATCAACTGGTCCCGGCGCTCTGTAACCCAAATAACCGGGGTACGATGGGGAATTGACGGTTATGTAAAATAACAGGTTATTATGGCCAGAGGAACTAGAACTGCAATGAGGAAACACTAAAAGACCAACTGGATGTGTGGTTTACTGTCATCTGCAGGATCATAGACAAAAGAGCAGATTGGTGGCACTTTCAAGCTGAGAAAGGTTTGATATCTAGAAGTTGGGATACGTAGGATTTGAGGTCCTTTTATTGTCCTGAAGATAGTGAGTGTTTAAGAAACAAAGAACCTATGTTAATTTTTTCAATAACGATGACAAGGAAACCATCTGTTGCTTATTGAATAAATTTAGTTATATTTGCTAACCGACAATCTGGTCAAACGATTATGCCTACAGACCACCTGTCTACAGATCGGGTGTATGGTTCACGTCCCATATATCTCTGGGGCTTTGTAATAGGAGTCCAGCGTCATTGTGACATTTTAATCCATAGCACCCTCCTCAAAGATAATAAATGATGAATTTATATATTTTCTTGGAGTTTTTTGACAGCAACTCTAATGAGATCAAAACAAAGGGCATATTTAGCCATAAGCTAATCCTTTACAGAATATACGTATGGTAATTACCTTCAAGCTAGTTTAAAATACATCTAGTTTTTAAAATATCCATTGGCAGCTATCAGGATATTTCCAGGCTTCCTAAATCTCTGGATGCAGGAGAAATAAAATATGAGATCATTCAGGGTAAAAGTACACTGCTATTCAATAAAGTTATCCAGGATTGTTTTGATAATGTACACAGAGCCGATATTTGGTACGACTTAACAAAGGTCACACAAACGAGGCAATAGAAGTTTGTGTACATCGGTTTTGGCAGTTTGGTAAGTGTACCAACACACCTAACGCCTAGTGAAAGTGATCATTAACGCCACACTAAAGCATTGTACACACCATGCAAATGTTCCTCCAAAGCCAACCGTTTCGCCTTACCGACCGTCCATCCAGGAGGAAGGACTGTCAGTCCACTGCAAAGTGGCGAAGTGACAGGTTGCCGCCGAAAACCATGCCATTATTCTGGGCTGATCGACATGAAAACTATCCTCGAATACTGGATGAAATATTGCATGTGCCATACCCACTAACCTTCATTAAAGACAGCAGATATGTAATGAAATAGCCGTCTGTGTACATTCCCTTATATTGCTGTTTTAATCAGACATGGACACTTTTTGTACACTGTTAACAATTTATTTGAGGCCAAACTCTAATTAAACCACATAGCAATTACAGATGGACAATGTTTGGACTGTGTAAGAATTGACTCCGAGTACATGCAGGCCGTTGTAAAATCTGCAAGATTGGCAATAAACGCAGGTTCAGACATATGTGTAATATAGATTAAAAATCTAATTAATCAACAGTATTACCAACTCTCATTATGGTTCCCTGTTCTCTTCACTTAGTGCTAAATGTCTGGGAGTATTTAGACAGGGGACAGGAAAGCATTAAGTATCATCTGGTTGTAACTTTTACCACTGGTTTTCATAATTCCTCCTAATATGGAGACCCAACATATCCCAAACATTCCATTATTACTGTGACAGGTTTTTGTTTTGAGGATACCAGTTTCTTGTTATCCGATTGGCATGGACATTGGCAGTAGGGGCGCAGACTGTGTAGATCAGTGGTAGGACTTTTGGTCCTGAAGAGGGGGTGTGCCTGTGAAATGAATAGGCCCTGCACATTCCTACCTCTTGTAGTTTCTTGGCACTGAAAAGAAACAGTATCACATGGTGTGCTCAGCCGTAGTAGTAGAGATGTCTCGAACTTAGCAAAAATCCCGGTCCGCTCGAGGATCCGGAATTTTCGAACAAATATCTAAACATTCGAAAATCCCGCAAGCGACCCGGTGTTAAATGAAAATACCTGAAATAACGAGGATTTTTCGTATTTTCGAAAATTTTCGAAATTAACGTGTTTTCACGTATTTGTCGGGGAATTTTCGAACTTACGAGTTGCTCTTTTTCAAAAAAATATGTATTTTCGAAAATAACAAGTATCCTCGTAATTTCGAATATTTCGAAAATACGTATGTAAGGAATAGAGCAAATCCTTGTATTTTCGAAAATTTCCAGAACTACATGTTTTCCCTCTTTTTCGAAAAACGCGAATCGGTGAGTCGGAGGCGGAAAATCCGGAAAAATCCGTCGTTCGCAACCGGATAATCTGCGGCGGATCGGATTCGGATCCGCGAACCAGCCCCCTAGTATAAGTGATAGGTGCTTAGGACCACTTTTTATTATCAATTAACCAACCGCCAATACTTGTCCTATTATGGCACAATAGGTTACGTGTTTGAAGGTAATAAACGCATACTTTACAATTCCAATGAAAATTGGTCACACAATCCAATTGGATGATGAAATCCCCATAAGGTGCAACGCTCCAAACTAAACATTCATACTTTTGTTTGAAGACGGAGTCAGATAGGAAGAAATCACAAATGGGTTTTTATCTTCTCTCGCTGTAAAAGGCATCCCCTAAAATTTAAATTTAAACTCACTATGGCCCCCACTGGTAGTATCAAATCCTAACGTAGCCGTACTTCTCTGCTCCTTATGTTTTCCTGAGTGTCTGTTTCAAAGTTCCAAACAGTGAGGGAACTAGGAGACATTTTGTGTGATTGAATCATGTATTTCTGCCACCTCAACTGTTCCCTAAGTGCTTTTTATGAGGGCAAGATGCTCAGTATCACTAAGAGCAAGCATTGAAGAGGGAATTACCCATCATGCAATTAATGATTTGCTATTATAAACACGGTCCATTCCAGTTATAGCAAAACTGCATAGCCAGCAGAAGATAGTTCGGATTGATAATCTAACAGATAACTATTTTTTCAGTACAGATGGCCTCTTTATTACTTTGACCTAAGTAAGGACACAGAAGTGTTGCATCAACTTTGATTTTTGTTGCCCGCATGTTGAAAGGTCTTTTCTATGTGCATCCGCCGCAGGATAGGCGGCGGGCAAATAAGGAGTGATCTAGTTGTTCATGTTTAGTTATCAGATTATTAAATGAAGTTGCAGGCTGCACTATACAACTTGTATGTATTTCCAACTGTATGATTCTGACAGCTTGTGCATGTTTCCAATATATATACCGCTAACATTCCTAACTGCCACCTGCTGTTGAGAGGAAGTAGTTGTAACTACATATGCACTAGGAGTTGCCCAGGGTGTGTGCAGGCTATTTGGCTAAAAATAAAGCAATTTTCACTGCTGCGGTAATCAAAAAACTATTATCATATATATCTGTTATAATCAGCAGTTACTGTTGTTTCATGGATACAACACTATGGAACTCTAGGTAAGAAACCAAGTAGCTTAAAAATATTCATTTCTGCAGTCCAGCCAAAACAAACCCGCAATCGTACTTCGCAAATGCTACGACCTAAATACATAGGCAAGACTCTACCTCTATTTTCCTGATTAAAAGGGCTTCCTGCTGATTACATTGTTGTTTTATATAGGGTCTCAAAAACCCCCCAAAATCTAATTGCGTTAAATCAATCTTCTACTGATTGGATCTTGGACCAATCAATTTGTTGGGGGTGGATTTAGGAGTTCATACAAATAGTGATGTTCAATAAGTAGAGCGTGTAATCAGTTATCATTCATTTGAAATGTAGGTCTTTGTGTACTAAGGGCATTACGGGTATACTGGGATATAAGCTTATGAGTGATTCTGGGCGGGGTAGCTGAATAGTAGCCCTTAACTCATATGGCTCTCAGTTTTTTCTCAGTATCTAAGATAAAAAAATTCCATAAAAGTTTAGGTTTGCTATGCCAACTAGTTACTACAGGAGATCGAGTAACGGTGCTATGATATAATTGGAGTATTTGGTTCCAATTTTCACCATAAATCAATCTCCAGTAATATAACAGATGGAAGATGATTGCAAAACCAGTCTAGAGAGCAACATGGTAATCAAAGGCCAATCAGACACATGCAGCATGAAAATTGCGTGTAAAAGCACCCATCTCGTAATAGTAAGGACGACGATCCCTGATGACCGGCTGCTTTTCCATAGTCCGAAATGCATTGATCAACAGTTCGAAAAGGTGTTAACTTTGGATTTCTTGTATGCTAAAAGCCCTATTGGTGACCTTCAATCTATGCGTGAGGTGCTATAGGAAAGAGTTAAGTAATCCAGAATGACCGGTGGGACTTGCAAATCAATTGTCGTCAATGTTACTACACCATTATCTCTGTTTAATAATAAAAGAGTCAAGTGCATTTTTACAATATACACCCCCTTCTGAGTTGGTAGACAATCTCCATAGAACTAATCACATGCCCACTATAAGACGAGAGAAATCATGCTGCCCCATAAGAAACACAAACAATGAAATAATTTATACTGTTCATAAAAAAAATTGAACGTAATGGCAACGGAAATACACGAGTCTGCCCCTACACTACAGCAACAAGTATGGTTTTGGGGGTGGACATTCTCTTTAAACTATTAAGAAATATGGTTGGGAGTCAAATATAACAAATAACACAAATATTAATAAATAAAGAATTGATAATATATTCAATTAAGACTTGCAAGTTTTATCTACTAGTTGTAACATCTTTTTAATACAGCAAAATATATCTCTTTCCGTAATTTAATAGGATTTTAGACGATCTCCACGGCCATGGGTTTCCATATTGCATGTTCTGAGTTTTGAAATAAATTGATAGGGTACTGCCTATGCATGTGCCACCCCCTGTCCTATAAGGAGCGAGGCAAGGGGGGCACCAAATCCAAGAGGCATTTTGTTTCCGGTGCCATAACACCTTGAACACCACTGTAAGTCATGCCAGTGTAAAACTACCAATCATTACCCTCCAACATGTTATAACAGAAAAAGTTTCACTTGTCCACACCCCTTGTCCCCCCAAACTTGCTCATGCTCCCTACCCGAAAGCATCTTCATCACCACCCTAAATCCCTCCTCGTCACTTATTTTCCTTGATAAAGAAATTGCAAGTTACTAAATTGGGGGCAGAATTGCTGCTGTTTTCTTTCCATGTAACGTATCATGACAAGACAGAGATATGTTTTCACAGACCATGGCTTTCTGTCCAATCAACGTCTCCGGTAGGCACAAAAATAAACTCGTTGTATTGAGTTGTCAGATTTGGATCACCAGGTGGGGTGGGGTGGGGGCAAAGCATGGTTGTTGAGGTTGAGTGTAAGACATGGCAGGTTCGAGAAAGTCGGTGAGTTTGAGAGGATTTCCCATGATGGAGATGGGTGTTTCCCAGGGCTGCCATGCCAGGCTGTGTAATTGGGCGCCTGGCAGCCGCGAACTGTATAATACTATCTAACACCTGGCATTGTTGACCAATGTAGACTTGTCTATTAAATAATCACTGGAATCTTTTGATACAAAAGTTAAAAATTAACTGACCAGGTACCCTCAAAGGTAAATATATTATTAGCAATATAACCATGTGTTATAAAAGTAACTACCCCACACCCTGCCCAGTTTGTTCAAACTACACAATCTAGACCACAAGACCCATAACCACTCACCCCTGAGTGTAGCTGAGGTGGCAGAGCAGACAGAGGGGCGAGGGAAACTTTATCTGAATATCCACTGATCTGGGGTAAACGACCCAGGTTGTGGGATTTAGCAGTTTATCTCCAAGTACTATTCAGGTGTGCAGCACGGGAAAGGTGAGTTCTACTTGTCACTTTAAACCAAGGCATCCCAACCCCTCACGGGGTGTCAGAGTCTCCCGACGTTGGGGTGGTCTTCCGCAACCGCGCGAGTACACACCCAAACTGCCTACCTAACGAGTCCGTCTCCGGACGCCTTCCTTTCTTCTGGCCACGCCCAGATTCGTGTGACGTAAATGTACGCAAACAGGTCAGTTACAGCCCTAGCCACGCCTCTAAACGTGAACGTATTTTATTCACGTTACGAGGCCGTTATAGGGCTGAATGGCCCCCTCCACGGTACTCCGCCCGCCCACTTCACTTCACTCGGCAAGCCTCTCTTCTACACCCACCGGCCCGAAGCACACAGTTTGGAGGGTGGGATGTTTAAAGAGTTTTTGAAGTTACCTGGGTAATAGTATACATTTCTTTCACTTACATAGTTCCCAGTGCCCCATCCTTATTCTTTGGACTGTTTTTCGGTCGGGAGAGGAAAACAGGGGACAGTAAAGTTATCATACAGTGAAAACAGACAGTAAAGGTCCCATACAGTGAGAACAAACATTAAAGGTCCCATACAGCGAGAACAGACAGTAAAGGTCCCATACAGTGAGAACAAACATTAAAGGTCCCATACAGCGAGAACAGACAGTATAGGTCCCATACAGTGAGAACAAACAGTAAAGGTCCCATACAGCGAGAACAGACAGTAAAGTTATCATACAGTGAGAACAAACATTAAAGGTCCCATACAGTGAGAACAAACATTAAAGGTCCCATACTGTGAGAACAGACAGTAAAGGTCCCATACAGTGAGAACAGACAGTAAAGGTCACATACAGTGAGAGCAGACAGTAAAGGTCCCATACAGTGAGAACAGACAGTAAAGGCCCCATACAGTGAGAGTAGACAGTACAGGTCCCATACAGAGAGAACAGACAGTAAAGGTCCCATACATTGAGAACAGTAACAGGTGAGAAAGACAGTAAAGGTCCATACCCAGTGAGAACAGACAGTTAAAGGGTCCCCTACAGGGAGAACAGACGTAGAGGTCCATTACAGTGAGAACAGCGTAAAGGTCCCATACAGTGAGAACAGACAGCAAAGATCCCATACAGTGAAAACGACAGTAAAGGTCCCAACAGTAAGAACAGACAGTAAGGTCCATCCAGTGAAACCGACAGTAAAGTCTCATACAGTGCGAGAAAAGACAGCAAAGGTCCCCCACAGTGAGAACAGACAGTAAGGTCCCATACAGTGAAACAGACAGTAAAGGTCTATCATACAGTGAGAACCGACAGTAAAGGTCCCTACACTGAGAACAGACAGTAAAGGTCCCATACAGTGAGAAACAGACAGTAAGGTCTATACAAGTGAGAACAGACAGTAAAGGTCCCATCAGTGAGAACAGGCAGTAAAGGTCCCATACCAGTGGAAAGACAGTAAAGGTCTCATACAGTGAAAAAGACAGTAAAGGCCCCATACAGTGAGAAGAAGCAGTAAAGGTCCGTACAGTGAGAACAGAAGTAAAGTCTCATACAGTGAGAACAGACGCAAATGTCTCATACAGTGAGAACAGACAGTAAAGGCCCATACAGTGAGAGTAGACCTACCGGTCCTAACAGAGAGAACCAACAGTAAAGGTACCATATAATTGAGAACAGACCGTAGGTCCATACAGCAAGAAAAGAGAGTAAAGTTATCATACCGTGAGAACAACATTAAAGGTCCATAAGTGGAGAACAGACAGTAAAGGTCCCATACAGTAAGAAAAAGACATTAAAGTTATCTTACAGTGGACAGCAGGAAAGGTCCCATACAGTGAGAACAACATTAAAAGTCCCATACAGTGAGAACAGACAGCAAGGTCCGTACAATGAGAACCCAACAAGGTCCCATCCAATGAGACAACGACACACAAAGGTCCCATACAGTGAGAACAACATTTAAGGTCCCATACTGAGAACAGACAGTAAAGGTCCCATACAGGAGGAACAGACAGTAACGGTCCCATTACATGTGAAAACAATATTAAAGGTCCCTTCAGTGAGACCAGACAGTAAAGGTCCCACAGCGAGAACAGACAGTAAAGTTATCATACAGTGAAAAAGCAGTAAAGAAGTCCCATCAGTGGAACAAACATAAAGGTCCAATACAGTGAGAACGACAGTAAAGGTCCCATACAGCGAGAACAGACAGTAAAGTTATCATACAGTGAAAAACAAGACAGTAAAGGTCCCATATTTACGTGAGAAACAACATAAAGGTCCCATACAGGAGAACAGACAGTAAGGTCCCATACAGTGAGAACAAACATTAAAGGTCCCATACAGCGAGACAGACAGTATAGGTCCCATCAGTGAGAACAAACAGTAAGGCCCATACAGCGAGAACAGACAGTAAAGTTCATACAGTGAGAACAAAACATTAGGTCCCAACGTGAGAACAAACATTAAAGGTATACTGTGGAACAGACAGTAAAGGTCCCATACAGTGGAACACAGACAGTAAAGGTCACATACAGTGAGAGAGACCGTAAAGGCCCATACAGTGAGAAAAAGACAGTAAAGGCCCCATACAAGTGAGAGTGACAGTACAGGTCCCATACAGAGAGAACAGACAGGAAGGTCCATACATGAGAACAGGACAGTACAGGTCCCATAAAGAGCGAACAGACAGTAAGTTAATATACAGTGAAAACAGGACAGTAAGGTCCATACATAGTGAGAACAAACATAAAGGTCCCATCAGTGAGAACAGACAGAGTTAAAGGTTCCATACAGTAGAACAGACAGTTTAAAGTTATCATACAGTGAGAACAGACAGTAAAGGTCCCTAGAGTGGAGAACAACATTAAAAGTCCATACAGTGAGAACAGACAAGTAAAGGTCCCATAAATGAGAACCACACAAAGGTCCCATAGAGAGAACTGACAACAAAAGGTTCCCATACAGTGAGAACAAACATTAAAGGTCCATACAGGAGAGCAGCAGTAAAGGTCTCATACAGGTGAGAACAGCCAGTAAAGGTCCCATACAGTGATAGCCGACAGTAAAGGTCCCATACAATGAGAACAGACAGTAAGGTCTCACTTACAGTGAGAACAGACAGTAAAGGTCCTATACAGTGAGAACAGACCAGTAAAGGTCCCATACAGTGGGACAGACAGTAAAGGTCTCCTACGTGAGAACAGACAGTAAAGGTCCATACAGTGAGAACAGACGTAAAGGTCCCATACAGTGAGAACAGACATAAAGGTCTCATACAGTGAGAACAACAGTAAATGTCTCATACAGTGAGAACAGACATAAAGGCCCCATACAGTGAGAGTAGACAGTACAAGTCCAATACAGAGAGAAACAGACAGTAAAGGTCCCCATACATGAGAACAGACAGTAGGTCCCACAGAAGAACAGATAGTAAAGTTATCATACAGTGAGAGTAGACCTAAAGGTTCCATACAGTGAGAAACAACATTAAAGTATCATACAGTGAGAACAACAGTAAAGGTCCCATATAGTGAGAACAAACATTAAAAGTCCCACAGTTGAGAACAGACAGACAGGTCCCATACAATGGAACCGACAACAAAAGGTCCATACAATGAGAACCGACAACAAAGGTCCCAACATGGAGAAACAAACATAAAGGTCCCATACAGTGGAGCAGACGTAAAGTCCATACAGGAGAACAACAGTAAAGGTCCCATACAAGCGAGAACAGAACATTAGGCCCCATAGAGTTAGGAACAAGTAAAGGTCCCATACAGCGGAACAGACAGTAAGTTCTCATACAGTGAAAACAGGACAGTAAAGAGTCCCATACAGTGAGAACAAAATTAAAGGTTCCCATACAGTGAGAACAGACAGTAAAGGTCCCATACAGCGAGAACGACAGTAAGTTATCAACAGTGAAAACAGACAGAAAGGTCCCATACAGCGAGAACGACAGTAAAGGTCCCATACCAGTGGAACAGACAGTAAAGTCCCATACAGCGAGAACGACAGTAAAGGTCCCATACAGTGGAACAAACATTAAAGTTCCCATTACAGCGAGACAGACAGTGAAGCCATACAGTGAGAACAAACATTAGGTCCAACAGCGAGACAGACAGTAAGTTATCATACAGTGAGAACAAAATTAAAGTCCCATACAGTGAGAACAAACATTAAAGGTCCCATACTGTGAGAACAGACAGTAAGTCCCATACAGTGAGAACAGCCAGAAAGGTCTCATACAGTGAGAAACAGACAGTAAAGGTCTCATACAGTGAGAACAGAAAGTAAAGGTCCCATACAGTGAGAACAGACGTAAAGGGTCACATACAGTGAGAGGCAGACAGTAAAGGTCCCATACAGTGAGAACAGACAGTAAAGGCCCCATACCAGTGAGAGTAGACAGTTACAGGTCCCATACAGACGAGAAAGGACCAGTAAAGGTCCCATACAATGAGAACCGACAACAAAGGTCCCCATACGTGAGAGTAAGACTGAAGTAGCACAGTGAGAACAAACATTAAAGGTCCCATACAGTGAGAAAAACATTAAAGGTCCCATACAGTGAGAACACAACATTAAAGGTCCCATACTGTGAGAAACAGACAGTAAAAGGTCCCATCAGTGAGAGCAGACAGTAAATTTATTCATTACAGTGAGAACAAACATAAAGGTCCCATACCATTGAGAACAGACAGTAAAGGTTCCCATACAGCGAGAACAGACAGTAACAAGGTATCTATAAACAGTGAGAAACAAACATTAAGGTCCCTACAGTGAGAACAACAGTAAGGTCCCATACAGTGGACCAGTACAGTAAAAGGTCCCATACAGTGAAGCAGAACATTAAGGTCCCATACAGTGAGAACAAACTTAAAGGTCCATACGTGAGACAAACATAAGGTCCCTTACTGTGGAAAACAACGAAAGGTCCCATACAGTTGAGAACAGACAGTAAAGGTCACATACACGTGAGAGCAGACATAAAGTCCCATACAGTGAGAACAGACAGTAACAGGCCCCATACAGCGAGTAGACAGAAGGTCATACAGAGAGACAGCGTAAAGGTCCATACATTGAGAACAGACAGTACAGGTCCCATACAGAGAGAACAGACAGTAAAGTTTATCTACAGTGAAAAGGACAGTAAAGGTCCCATACAGTGAGAACAAACAGTAAAGGTCCCATCCGTGAGAACAGACAGTAAGGTCCCATACAGTAAGAACAGACATTAAAGTTATCCATACATGAGAACAGACAGTAAAGGTCCCATAGAGTGAGAACAAACATTAAAGTCCTACAGTAGAACGACGTAAAGGTCCCATACAATGGAACCCCCAACAAAGGTCCCATCAAGGAACTGACAACAAGGTCCCATACAGTGAGAACAAACATTAAAGGTCCCATACAGTGAGAGCCAGACAGTAAGGTCATACAGTGAGAACAGACAGTAAAGGTCCCCATACAGTGAGAACAGACCGAAAGTTATCAGTGAGAACGACATTAAAGGCCCCTATACAGTGAGGGTAGACAGTACAGGTCCCATACAGAGAGACAGACAGTAAAGGTCCATACATTGAGAACAGACAGTGGTCCATCAGCAAGCAACAGATAGTAAATTATCATACAGTGAGAGAAGACAGTAAAAGGTTCCATACAGTGAGACAAACATTAAAGTCCCATACAGTGAGAACAGACAGTAAAGGTCCCATCATTAAGAACAGACATTAAAGTTATCATACAGTGAAACGACAGTTAAAGGTCCCATACAGTGAGAACAAACATTTTAAAGTCCCCTACAGTGAGAACAGACAGACAGGTCCCATACAATGAGAACCGACACAAAGGTCCCATACAATGAGAACGACAACAAAGGTCCCATACAGTGAGAAACAAACATTAAAGTCCCATACAGTGAGAGCAGACGTAAAGGTCTCCATACAGCGAAGAACAGACGTAAGGTCCCATACACGAGAACAACATTAAAGGCCCCATTCAGTGAGAACAAAGACAGTAAAGGTCCCATACAGTAAGCCAGACATAAAGTTATCATACAGTGAGAACAGACAGTAAAGGTCCATAGATGTGAGACCAAACATTAAAAGTCCCATACAGTGAGAACAGACAGTAAAGGTCCCATACAATGAGAACCCAAACAAAGGTCCCATACAATGAGAAACTGACACAAAGGTCCCATACAGTGAGAACAAACATTTAAAGGTCCCACAGTGAGAGAGGGACAGTAAAGGTCTCATACATGAAAAGAAGTAAACGGTCATACAGTGAGAACAGAAAGTGTAAAAGGTTCTCATGCAAGTGAGAACAGACTAAAGGCCCATACAGTGAGGGTGAATACAGGTCCCCATAGAGAGACAGACAGTAAGGTCCCATACATTGAGAACAGACAGTAGTCCCTACAGCAAGAACAGATAGTAAAGTTATCATACAGTGAGAGAAGACAGTAAAGGTTCCATACAGTGAGAACAAACATCAAGGGTCATACAGTGAGAACAGACAGTAAAGGTCCATACAGTAAGAACAGACATTAAAGTTATCATACAGTGAGAACAGACAGTAAAGGTCCATACAGTGAGAACAACCTTAAAAGTCCCATCAGTGAGAACAGACACGACAAGGTCCATACAATGAGAACCGACAACAAAGGTCCATACAATGAGAACCGACAACAAAGGTCCCATACGTGAGAGAACAACACAACAGGTCCCAACCAGTGAGGCAGACC